>CM065386.1:11000000-11380000 GCA_033060915.1 Euryodendron excelsum | reverse complement strand
ATGTTCAATTGATGCATTCCTCATGAGATCTCTTAGAATATGGAATCCATCTTTTATGATCCCTTTAATAGCACATATCATGGTTGAAACATCTTGAAGCTTCTAATGACTAGATTGACAATGTATATGTGATTTCCTTTTGTGTTGGTTCTATTTCCTTAATGGAAAGGGCTACCAGTGAGTGTAAGTATAGTTTCCATTACTATGTAGTAAGAGGAGAAGGCTAATAACTCATGTGTGTGAAAGCCACCATCTCTTTGTGTTTCATGTTATTATACTTGGAGAGATAGGGTTGAAAATTCTATTTAAAAAAAAAAATGAGAAGGAGTTGAACATTGAAAATGTATTGAAATGGGTTTGACTTCTATGTCTTGAACTTCTTGATGTGATTCTCCAAGATGGGCTATTTTTGATCTTATCTAGGGTCTATATTCTCATTGATCTTATTGGAGTACTTGCATTCATCACACATTGTCATGGATATGTTTTAGATCACCTTATGACCAATTGTTCTCATGTTTTTGTGATCTTTGAGCATGTTTGATGTTGATATTTTTAAACTTATGTCATCTTGAGACTCATATGGTATATTTTGGGCTTTGATGACAAGCATGCTGAGTCTAACACTCTTGTAGCTTTGAGGTTGTTTCTAGTTGAGTGTTGTTTTGTTAAAGGCTAGTCTAGTTTTTATTGGTTGTTTTGCATGAATACTATTCTTTTTTTTTTTTAACATATCTCTCTTTTGTCCATGATTGTGTGGTTGTTTAATAATTTTTTATCATTTTGAGACAACAAGGGAGAGAGAAAATTTATGTGCTTTTATGTTATTTAGAAGAAGAATACATTAAGAGGGAGACATCATGTTTATATCTATCGGTTATTTTCTATTACTTCTTATGCTTACTTTGTCAATTTATTCCAAAAATGAAGAGAAAATCTATGTCTACTTGATGTTTGATATATACTTGTTCTCTTGATACCTTGCACTTGATGGTATTTTTGTCTCTTGGTTATTTAGTGTGTGTAGGTACAAGAGTTTGGGATGCTTGGTGTTTGATAGACAACATCCTTATGCTTGTAAGTTGGATCTTATTGTAATTTTATTTCTTTCCCTGTAATATGTCTTGAAGCATAGGGTTTTTGTTACGAAATTGCCAAAGGGGGAGATTGTAAGGTTATATAATTGGCTAAATTTCGTAACAAGATGTTTGATGTAATTTGGGAATTTGGGATATCAATCACAAGTATTCAGAAAGGATTTGAAGCTTATTCATGCAAGCTCGTGCTAAGAGAGGCTTGCATGATACATCTTGGCTAATGAGAGGGATTTCGAGAGATGTCGATAGATTTTGAGGGATCTCGAGGGCAAAAACAGTGTGCTGGATGCAGAACAAGACCTCGCGCGATGTTGCAAGATGTTGAGGGTAAAAATAGTGAGCATGCAAAATTGGGCAGGAATTCGTAGGATCCTCGCGAGATGTCGATGGCAAAAATAGTGAGCATGCAAAATCTGGAGATTAAGCTCGCAAGATCCTCGTAGGTCCTTGATGGATCGAGCTGTGCAAAATTTGGATTCTTGAGAATCGTGTCACTAGGGTTTTTTCACTTATTTAAGGCCTAACACACTTACCTAGACCTAGATCTAAACCACCACATTGAAAACTCTAAAAGAGAAGTGTTTTCCACCTTCCAAAAGGCTTCGAAACAAAGCCTAGCAAGAATCTTGTTCAACTCTATTGAGGAGATCTAAAGTCTTGAGGGAGTTTAAGGTGCCAAATCCGTTCTAAGGGGATTTGAACGGTGGTCAAGCATGGAGCCAGTGAATCATGGATACGAGCAAGATTTAGACAATCATTAGATTAAGGAGTTGATAGGTTTTGATTGTAAAGAGTCTTGTAACCGTCTGAGCTACAAGTTATAGTGTATGATCTTTGTCCAGTAAAGGGGACACTAGGATTTTCTCCCAGTTAGGGCTTTCACGGCAAAAAGCTTGTGTGCTCTTAGTTGAATGGTTTGTTTTCTCTTCTATATTGGATTGTACAATATTGCTTATAGTCATTACACATTGACCTAATATTGTAGTAATTAGTCTCTTTGACAAAACATAAATACAGGCTAGAGTTTTTCACCGTAGAATTAAGAAATCGTAGAATTAGGAAACTATATTAGTATAGTTTAACAAATGCAATGCTTGAACTGTAGCAAGGCTGAGTTCTCATCTTCATGGCATTGTGGCTGCATAGAAGAGGAAGAGTTAGTCCTCGTAATGATGAGATAAAAACATGAGAATAAGAAGAGCAAGCACTTGATGATCATGAAAAGATACAAAGATGACTCCATAATGTCTCTAATCAGTTTCGTTAGCAATTTTTGGATGGGCAAGCCATCATGGTGTGCTTTTATAGTTAGGATTCGACTTTCAAACATACACTTCGTGAGACCATGGAGATCAAGTCTACAAAACAATGAAGGCTCCCCCAAGCCAGGCCACCACCCCCTCTCCTTGAATATTAGAGTCACTCCAAATTCCTTCAAGTCCAAGTCAAGCACCATAGCCATTATGCTAGGGCAATGTAAAGATGATGTGAATGAATTCTATGTATTATATATATATATATAAGCCATGCATATGCATGTTCAAGATGGAGCAGTTGGGAATAAAGGGGTTGGGCAGTCCATAAATGTACTTATCATTTACTCTTAAAGGTTATGAATAATTAAGTTACATTTCTCTTTAACTTCACTAACTAAATATTTATAAAGAAAATACTAAGCTCACAGAAATTTTATTTAGTGACGAGCCTTTTGTTTTTCAATAGATAGATGTAAACACACTACATAATTCTGCATAAACTTTTTATATGCAAATATGTTTGTATGACATTACTCTACTTGTAATACCCTCAAGTCTTCGGCCCATTTATGATGGATACTCTGGGTATGAGTAGGGGAATGTATTAAGAAACCTCTCTCCAGCTTAAACTTTCAAGTAAGTAGGTTGTGTTAGAAATATTGGGTCATTTTGTGCCATGTAAATTGAGAGATAAAATCTCTTTATGTCTTGGTTGAGTCTTAAGTGTATTGGTCACATTGTAATGATCTTATATGTTAGGATTTTGCCTCCATAAAACCTCAAGGGAAGAATAAACAAGAAGTGGATGAAATTTGGGAAGATGGGTCTTGTGTAAATCTCAATGAATCTGCCTCTAGCAGATTAGTTCGATTGTAGCTGGTTTTTTTACCATGATATGGTTCGAATTGGAAAAGGCTCATTAGAGGAAACGTTATAGATATTCGAGTCTTCTTTATAAAGAACTTTGATTCTCATTAATCCGACATCTAAGTACGAAGTTACGGTAAAGTACTAAAGACCGCCAGTGCAACCCCACTTTAGTGGACCCAACCACACTCTGGCGAGGTCCAGCTGCTTCAGCAAAAAATACTTCTAGTGAAGCCCACTCTAAGGCGGACTCCACCCTGCTAGAGTGGGGTCTGATGATTTAGCACACAATAGGTCAGTTTTTGTTCAAATTTGCTTTCTAGCATTGCACTAAAAAGCTAGAAAAATAGCTTTAGCCCATTAAGGAACATGTGGGAACATATAAGAGGTATCTCAGCTGGTCTTTACTCATCAAGAAACAATATTTTACATCATTTACAAACATGAATCATATATACATCTTTTCCATACACTTGTGCACATGGGAATCAACTTGCCCATACACTTGTGCACATGGGATCAAACTTGCCCATGCACTTGTGCACATGAAGATCAACTTGCCTATACTCTTATGCATATGGGGATCAAAGGGAGAGAGGTTCTAGGGGTTTCTTCCTCAGCCAACAAGGGCTTGTAGCAGCTGTGATACATATATAGAATAGATTCAAGTGGATTGCAAGCAAGACTTAGGAGAGAAACTTGGAGAGAAAAGATTTAAGGGTTGTGAGCTCTCTCCCACTTAGAGTCATCTACTTCATATGTTAACAGCCTACATGTTCTAAGAGGACTCTCCATTCATACCTTCCTTCATACCATCAAATAGAACAGAGCAGCTCGTGGTGATTCAAGCAGCTAAGTCGAAGAAAGTAGCTTGTGATGATTCAAGTAGCTAGATCGAAGAGAGTAGCTTGTGGTGATTCAAGTTGCAAGATCGAAGAACTTCATCATGGACTCAGTGGAGAATCAAGTGCTACAATGAGTTCATGGATTCATATGGTGTACAAGCTACAAGGTACAATCCTAGTTGTGGATTCAATGGTGTGAAAGGGTTGTAAGGCATTCTTGTACTTTGTTCCTTATATAGTGTTTGATTGGAGTTGGACTAGGTCCCGTGGTTTTCTCCCACAAGGGTTTCCACACTAAAATTCTCTTGTGCCTCCTTGTGTTGATGGTTGCTTGTTTTGATTTATGTTTATGATTTTTTTTATATTAATTATTGCTAACACTTGCTTAAAAAAATTAATAGAGACCTGTTCACACCCCTCTAGGTCCATCTTAAGGTATAAATCCATATTACCAAGAACACTTGATTTTTTTCAATTGGTATCAGAGCAGGACACTTTTGAAATCGTTTTTAGAACTATTTTTCTTGAGTGAGGTCTTGAAAGTGTTTCTAGTAATATGGATTTTCCTAGAGAGGGTGGTTCAACCGTAAGACCTCCTTTGTTTGATGGCTCAAATTTTTCTTATTGGAAAGCTGGGACGCGTGCTTTTTTAAAGTCTATTAATGAAAGAGTGTGGGTCAGTGTTTTACATGGTTGGACTCCTCCAATCAAACTTTTTAAAAATATGGAAGTTCCCAAACTTGTGTTTGAATGGGATAGAACTGAGCTGGAAGAGAGTGGATGGAATAGTAAAGCCATGAATGCTATTTTTAATAGTGTATCTCTTTAAGAACTTCGTAGGATTTCAAAATGTGAGATTGCTAAAGAAGCTTGGGATATACTAGAGGTGACTCATGAAGGCACTAGCATAGTTAAAGTTTCAAAACTTCAAAGGTTAACCACAATGTTTGAAACTCTTCAAATAGAAGAAAATTAAACCTTTGATGCATTTTACATAAAACTGAGTGATATAGTAAATTCCAGTTTCAATCTTGGAGAAAAAAATTTTAACTCCAAAATTGGTAGGAAAATCCTAAGATCTCTTCCAGAACGGTTTCAATCCAAAGTCACGGCTATTGAAGAGAGCAAGGATGTCGATGCTCTCAAAGTTGAGGAACTTGTTGGTTCAGTTCAAACTTATGGAGTCAATCTGAAACAAAACAAGAGAACCAACAAGAGCATGGCTCTCAAATCCGTTAAGGAAGATCTTGAGAATAATAGTGAGGAAGAACAAGACCTTGACCTTGCTGAGATGGAGCTGTTTGTTAAAAAGTTTAGAAAGTTTCTTCGAAATAGAAAGAATAATGGATATATATCTGGCAAAACAAACCAAGGTATGTTAGAGGTCAATACAAAGCTTTTTCAAATTAATGATAAAAAGGTTTCCAAGTCTCAGCTGACCAATGTAGTTCAATGTTATAAATGTCATGGTTATGGTAGTATTTCTCATGAATGCCCCCAACAATTAAGAATAAGAAAAAGAAAAAGAATAGGGTGATGACTTCCACCTAGGAAGTTATCAAAACTGAGGACTCTGAAGACTCTTCTTCTGATGAAAAAACTAGTAATTTTGTTGCATTTGTTTCTTCTTTGCATGATTCTCCTAAATGCTTGTCATCTCCATCCATTTTTATTGATGATATTATAGATACTAATAGTGTACAGGAATGTGACACAAGTTCAAATGGTTCTGAAAGTGAGGATGATGGGATACAACAAGATTACAAGGAAATGTATGATGAATGGATAAAACTAAAAGATTACAAGTTGAAAGTGAAGGTCAAGTACAAAACCATGCAAAAGGAAAGAGACATGCTAAAGCAAGAAGTAGTTGAAGTCTCCACCAAATTGAATCAGTTTGAAATCAAATGTGAGACTCTTTCTAATAAGCTACGTGAAGCTGAAAAAGAGTTGCAGGAAAGTAATTAATCCAAGAAGAAATTGGAAGAAAATGTGTTATGTTTGGAAAAAGAGTTGGCTGCTATCAATGCAACTTTCAAACCCCAAGTAGGGGCAACCAAAAAGATGGAGCATTTGATTAGCATTCAAAAGAGGCCACATGATAGAAGTGGCATAGTGTTTGGAGATACACCTTCCTCATCCAATGCAATCAAGGAACCAAAATATGTGCATTTCCCAACTGTTGATGAATTCAAGTCAACCTCAAAGCAAAAATTTTTGAAAAATCGGCGATCCTCTAAGCGTCAATCACAAAGGTGCAAGATAAGTCAACCAAGGGTAAATGCAATGCCCTTTCAGGTAAACTCTCAACCTTTTCATGCTACATTTGTACCTACATGTCATCACTTTGGAATTATAGTACATATTAGGCCAAATTGCTTTAAAAGGTTCACTATACCAAGGATGAGAGTTAAATCTGAACCTATGTATCAAAATGGATTTTACAACAATTGTTTTCAAGTTTTGGCTGAAGATTACCAAAGATCATATCCAAAATTTCAAAATTCTTTTCAGAATTATCAACCAAGGATAAGACATTTTTCTAGAAGAAATTCTAGACAACTATTTTGATAATCAAGCTCAATACTTTCAACCCAAAGTTTTTGAGAAAATTGCTAAACCAAAGACAATGGTCATTTGGGTTAGAAAGTCAAACTTGCATCCTTGTGTTGATGTGTATGCTAAGCCTTCAGATCACCTTGGAGAATATGGAGAGGCTCGTCTAGTCGAATGATGCTTAAGTTTTTCGTAACCTAGGACATCACTGTTTCATGTATATTCTTCCAGTCTTATTGCTATGATCCCTTTTTGTAATTTTGTTTATCTTTTGTTATATTGCTATTTATTTTTATTAAAACACAAAAAAAGGGGGTTTTGTTGTTTTTGACTTGTGATTCATAGTTTTGATTGATCTATATTTAACTTCATATGATAGAATCAAACTACATGTTTTTGGAGAAGAGTTCTTTATTCATGCTAAGTATGAACCGAGTGTCTTGTATATCCGAGTGATGATTTTCATAACTGAATTGACAATTTGATGCACTTTCATTGAGAAGAAACATGTTGAGTCTAAAAATATTTTGTTGTACATATTTGTTTCATTTAAATTCCATGAGTATCGTGCTTGAAAAGACCTATGATTGCATATCCTCTTTAGAGTTTATATTCTTAAATGCCTTGTTTCCCTCTTGTGCTTTCACAATGCAAAAGAATATCTAGAATGAGCTGCTTGTTCAGCCAAAAAAAAAAAATGTGTTGCAAATTCAAAAGAAATTTTATGCAGTCATGACCAAGAAAAATGCTACCTATGAGTGTAGAGTGAAAGCTACTATAGACGTTTGCCGAAATGTGCAACTTGATTTGAAGCATCATAGAGAAGGCTACCTTACTCGCTAGAGTGAAAGCCACCTTCGGCCTTAAAGAGTGAGCTATTAAGAGGTGTTATGCATTTGAGGGGGAGCCTTTGCATTTTTTAATATTAAGCTTTGATTGGTTTTTAATTGGTCTGATTTTCATGCTAACTGATATCTCTTGTGAGTTCTTGATTCAAGTACTAAAAAATATGCTTTTGTTCTTAAGGCTTGATCCTGCTATTCTTGATTCTCACACACTCACTTTGTCATTTGGTTATAACCATCATCATCTTGCTGAAAACTTGATGTGATCTTCATCATGGACATGTTTTTATGAACTTAAATACTTGATATGTGTGTTTGAGTTGTTGCCATATGAATCTCTTTTATAGGTTTCTTAAAATTTGTGATCGTCAAGTCATTTATATGTTTTTGTGTATTTTCATTTAAATCTTGTGGTTGTATTTTATGTTAAAAAGGGGGAGAAGTATTTTTGTTTAGTTTGTTTAGTGTCTTGTTTGTTTTTAAATGATTAATGGTTCATTTAATTTTTCTTGGTGTTTATGCATGTATTGAAGGGGATTATACCGATGTAATATTGATTAAGAGGGAGTAATATTGATTGCTTTCCATTTTATCTCTCCATTTACACTTGATCTTGTGCTAAGGATTTATCACCAGGTGAGTTGCTTAGGCTATAAAGAGTGGAGATTTGTCCTTGTTTCTATTTGTTTTGAGGTTATGAGTGTTTTCAATTTAATATTTGGGTTTTGTCACAAAATGGCCAAAGAGGGAGATTGTTAGGAATATTCGCTCATTTTCTACCATGTAAATTGAGAGTTAAATCTCTTTATGTCTTGGTTGAGTCTTGAGTGTATTGATCACATTGTAATGACCTTAGATATTAGGATTTTGCCTCCAAAAAACCTCAAGGGAAGAATCAACAAGAAGTGGATGAAATTTGGGAAGATAGGGGGTGGGAGCCTAATAGTCTTTTTGTTTATATAAAAACCAATACAAAAAAATCAAAAATAGTTCTATTCTATCAACCTTGTTATGCTTTATTGAGTAATTTTCAGGTATGAGTTCATGATTGATTGGAAGTCTTCGGTAAAGGTTTGATGTATCATATGGTTCGGTACTTTGGTTTGTATTTCTCACACTTTTTCATATACTCTTTATATTTATTGCCACGATTGGAAGTGTTGGGGATTATCTTGAGGAACCATATCTATATCCATGTCAATGCACTTATGATGTCAAGGATACTTTGAGTCGTGTATTGGACTAAGTTTGAGTTGATGATTGATTTACTTTAGATATTGTGATGAATTTCAAGTTTTCGGCATAAAAGCATTATAAAAGAGAGTTTACAGTGTTGTGCACTAATATATTATATGATTTTTCTATGTTTCTCTCTTATGCATGGATATCCTTATATGGTGGAGATTTTATACCTTGTGAGATTTAGAGCCTATTTATTGCCTTTTGAGAATGATTTACATTTATTCAAGGTTATTTTATTGATCTTCATTCATTGAATAGCTTCATTATGCTTGATTTTGGTTTACATATTGAGTATTAGTTAGAGTTATTGACATCTTATACACTCTTGAAGTTTTCATTTGATGTGGTTTTCAGAGTATAAAAGTAAAGGCCAATTCATTCCATTGAGCCATTCATGTCTATATTTCTTTTTCGATATTCATATACACATAAGCTTAAAAATTTGTCAATGCTAAATTCCGGAGTTGGTGCATTGCTTATGTATTGGTGTTGTTGAAAGTGTATGGAGTAAAAAGTAAAGAAAAGAAAAGAAAAGAAAAGAAGAGAAAAGGAGTTGAAAAAAAAAATTCAAATGAAAAGGAAGTGAAGGAAGATGAAAAAAAAAAAAGTTTGAAAGTTATTCAAAAGTTGAAAGTTTGAAAGTGAATGTTCAATGATCATCATGTGTAATACACATGCATATGTTGAAATCTATTACCGCTTTCTATCCTCTTACATGGCTCTTCTATCACATGACCTTAGAATATCCGAAATTACATGAATCTTTAATTCAGTTGTGTATAGGTCATCAATGTCAATTCTCTAACTGTGCTTAAACAATAAATGTTCGTTCATGAAGCTATGCCAAGTCGATACACCTATAACTTATCGGTTTTTGATGATTGGAATTGCTCTACTTGCATGTCTTGTATATTTACTCTTGAAATGAGCTTTCCATTGAGAGACCATATGTGTTCATGTTCAAAGTTGAGTGTATGCCTTGTGAGACTTGGGTTGAAGCATCAATGACATAATTGTATAAGTTATAAGACATTAGAGTTATATGCCATTGGTAGTACACTTTAATGTATTCTATTTCTTCGATGTTTTATGCCTTTACCTTGCAATGACTCATGATCTAAGTGGATTGAGACTTAACTTAAATAAGGTTAATACATGTTCATGTTCTTTGATATCATATTGACATTACATGGATAGATGTTTGTGGGCATTCATCAATGTAAGCCTTCACGAGACACCACTTGTCCACTAGGGATAACCTAGTGGTTTAAAGGCTTGATGCATATGCTAAATACACTCGTGACTCACACGAAAGTGGAGATAGGTTCTTAGTGTTAGTATTTTGCTAGGGACTAGCAAAAGCTTAATTGGGGGGTGTGATTGTATTCTAAAAATGCAATCTACATGTCTTAATTAGCTAATTGTTAGTTTTATATTATGTTTAATTGTGTTAATTTTAATCCTAATTCATACTAACTTAGATTGGTGTTTATTTTCAGGAATCCTAGCTAAAAAGGGATTAATTCTCGCTGAAATAGAATAGGTATTCGAAGGGCGTTCAAACGGTCCTCAAGGGCGTTCGAACGATATACAGAAGCGTTTGAATGGTACGTTGAATGGTCTCACGTCAAATTCAAGTTCAAAGTGCGTTTGAAAGATTCAGAGAGCAGGTTTTCCCGTTCGAAGTGCGTTTGACATGGCGTTCGAACGGTCCTTCGTGGCGTTCGAATGGTGGCCCAGGCGTTTGAACGATTTTGAGCTTAAATGGAATGATTTCGAATGCAATTTAATCATAGGTTTGAAGAGATTGCTGTCAAGGTACAAGCTATTGAAGCTATGGTACAAGCTGCTGAAGCACTCAAAGCTGAAATTTTGAAAGCCCATATCTCTCGAATCAGAAAGGCTATTCAGGCGCATAATATGTTGATTTCATATAACTTTTTGAGTTCTACAACATTTATGAAGGGACCCAGCCCATTTGAGCACTTGGTGTGAGCCGTCCGTACGACTGACGATGGGATTTGTAGATTAACTCAATTTTTAGTTGTAGATAGATTAGTAGATAGTAGAATAGATTTAGAAGTTTTATGTTTTTGAACGGATTGCTAGGGTTGGCATTTTTCTAGGATTTTAGGAGTAGATTAGAGTAGTTTATTCATAGTTTTCATTCAGTTTTCAATTCCTGTAATTAGATTACTCAGCCTTTCAATAAATTTATATACAACTCTACATATCTATGATTATGATGAGTAGCTAGATTTCATCTTGGGATCAATTGTGAAGATTAATTGAAGATCTTGAATGAACGAAGGAGGTATATTCTTGGTTTTAAAGTTAAATTTTCTAGTTTTCTTTCTTCTTTTTCTTCGTTCTAGAAACCTTTGAAAACCTAGGCATCCTATTATGTTCCGTAACGCTTATACGTGAATACCACACTCAGTATATACGCTGCCTTGTAACGTTTATGCGTGAGTTGGGTTCAATATGAGCTGCACGAACCGATGATGCACGTCTTTGATTCTAACAACCCCATTTATTCTAAAAGTTGAAGTTTTGAAGAACTCTTGGTTTTATTGCTAAATCTTTCGAATCTGAGACTCGCGACGTAGTTGAAGGATTTGAGTTATTAAATTATCTCCTTCGAAATTTCAAAAGACACAATTGATTGGATCGATTGACCCCTTAGGTTTTTTTTTATTTCTTAGTTTGAATTAGATAACAAATATTTTCTCAACCTAAAATCATATTTTTGTTTATTGGAGTATTTTTCCTAAGATTTTTGATCCACAATAAGTTTTCCTATTTACGTACACCATCTTTCTTGTGGGATCAACCTCGTACTTACGAGAAATTATTACTACATCGCAGTTGTACATTTGCGGTTAAGTATCACCCTTTTAGGGGCCAATCAAAATTCTTGGCTGTCAAGAAGAATAAGGACCTAGAATAATATCCCAAATTACTTAACCAAAGCGTTTCATAGAGCATAAGTGTCAATATCAAGAACAATATACAACTCATGAATCAAATGCAAATATAATGAAACTATTGAATGAAATGAGGATAAAGAATTATTCCTTGAGTAAATGTAATCACTTCGAAAGGTGATAAATGCTCTAAAGCACACAAGATAAAAATCTCCACTAATGTAATGATGGAAATGCAAAAGATAGTACAAATGATGTTATAAAGCATGATTGTTCGTAATGATGTAATCCCCTCTGCTAATGTATGAATAAAGCAAAACCCACAATGTGTTAGGTGTAAAGAGTGAATTAGCATCAACTTGAGTAAAGTTGTATGCAAAGATTTCTATCTGTTAATCTCAAGTGGCACTTTCACAAGTAATGTTATAGTACCTCAAAAATAGAGAATCAACACATCCACTATGAATAGCCAGAAATCAATATGAAGAGTACACGAAAAAATGTGCCAAAGTAATGAAAGAAATGACATCGAGACCATACAATACCCCAAGTTTTTACCAAATGGTACAAATGGTTGAAAGATAACAATGTCATATTGCACCTGTAGCTGTACAATCCATACATAAGAGTTTTAGATAAAAGGTGATATAACGAAATATATACAACAACGCTCAAAATATAACTCCATTATAATAAAAACAGAGTTTTAGATACAGCATGGTATGAAATGATATGACATGGAAGTATAACATGTATATAAACTCTATAAGAATGGGAAGACATCATTATCATCTGGTGGTGGATGTCCCATCTGCCGAATGATGTCTTGAAGACTAGTAGAATGACTCTGTTGCTGCTATTGAGTGGTAGTCATTTGGATTGAGAGAGCAGCTATAGCAGTATTCTAAGCATCCAATCTGCCTATAATAGCAGTCTGCCACTGAGTCCACTCCATCTGCTGATCTAAAACTAACCGCTGAGAGGCTGCTAACTGCTCTTATATAGTAGTGAGAGTTTGAGAATCCAGCATCATCAATTAACTCTGCTATTGAAGAAGTTCGACTAAACCGCGATCATTCTACCCATGTTATGCCTACTGATCTGGTGGAGGTGGCTGGGCTGCCTACTGATCTGGTGGCTGCCTACTGATCTGGTGGAGGCTACTACTGAGCTGCTTGCTAAGCCCTCCTCCAGATACCCTCAATCTGCCCAGATGCTCTATTCCCCAAAGAAAGATCAATGTCCTTCTTCGAGGTCTTCGTGATAATATCGAGCAAAGGTCTAACCCCAACCTGCCCTATCATCGTAGTAATGAAACATCCGAAAGGGATGCTCCCCTGAATGGTTGTTAATCTAGTATTAGCCAAGAGTGCCATGAAAAGAACATGGGGCAAGTCGATGGACCTACCCTGCCCAATAGCCCACATAAGTTGACCTCTAAATCTCCTGCATTCCACAGTCTAACCCAGTAGGAAAAGAGTGTAGCAAGACTAGAGGAAGAGAGGTTGATATCTATGGGCAAGTACCCTTTTCGGTAACTGTGAAGTAAACCAAGTCTCACCGAGGGCTAACACCTCAGCATCCATTCTCTCATGATCAAGAGCTCCTGTCCCGTCATACCAAACTGAGGGTCAGTAGCCCTCGGGAGGTCAAAAAATCTAACAAATGTACTTGGGGTAATATCAATATCCCTACCCCTCACCTAAGACCTAATAGCCTCCTGTTGATTACACCCTAAAAGTGTAATCATAAGCCCTTAATTTGTACTTTGTTAGACTTATATTGTAATTAATTATCTTATTTTAGTTAGTTATTTATTTGAGTATATTTTGTATGTGTTTTATAGGTTATATAAGCAAATAAAGGCAAAAAGAAAGCAAGAATAATCAGAGCGGGTTCAAGGCGAATAATTTGTTCATGAAAATTCAGACCTGTCTCGGTATTCTGGATATAACTTTTTACTCTAATATCCGATTGAGCTGATTTTTAGGTCATTGGAAATAAAACTTCAAGCTCTACAACTTTGCCTTTAATGTGCATCGGCTGAATCGAGTTCTAGCGTGGTCAAATCAAGTTTTGAGATTTTTAGGGTCAAACAGTGATGAACAGTAACCGTTCGGACGGTACTATTCATCGTCCAGACAGTTACTGTTCAACGGCCGTTAGACGCACCGTCCGGATGGTATTCAGACGGTTACTGTTCATCCAGAATGCATTTTTGCGTCCGAAGTTGCGTTTTTAGGGTTTTTTGGTATTGTTTTCGAGTTAGGGTTAGTTTGAGCTAGGGTGGCGGCCGAAGAAGCTCTCCAAAGTTAGTTTTTCCCATTTTTCTTCATCTTTAGCTTAGATTTATGTTTGTAATGGTAATATAGGAGTAGAACTTGTAATTTTCTTTTATGTATTGTATTTTATTTCACTTTCTTGCACTTTCTTTCATTTTTCTTGTAACCAAACAATCTTATTATTGTAGTTCATTTTATATTTAAATCTCTTTATGCTTCCCTTTTTATTTTTACATGCTTTTAAGATGTATTCAAGTATCTAGAATTTAAATTGGGTTTAAATGTAAAATCACCTAAATAATCCAAGGAATTCAATGGAGGTATCTCATGAATTAATTGTCATATTTTTCTAGAATTCGAATTCCTAGTAATTAGATGTGAAATTTTAGAAAACCTAGATTATTGATTAAGTTTGGGGATTTGTATCACCCAAATCAATGGTATTACTTTAGGACTCTTGACTAGACAAAAACTCCACAATTGCTAGAAATTCATTCTCACAAATTGATTGAAGATGCCTTAGAAAACCTAGGTTATTGACTATGTTTGGCTAATCAATGCACAAACCACAAATTTGGTATTGACTAAGTTGAATTGATGGTATTAACCTTTGATTCCCCATTGAACATGTATGTAATTTCAATTGTTTGAAAATATTCAGTTTTCAAAGCTAAATCCTCCGAATCAAACACACTTAAATGTTGTGTTTGATTTGAGTTATAAACCCCATTGGAAACCTTGGATGAAATTGAGTGATTGGATCATTTGAGCCCAATTCCTCTTTTAATTGCTTTAAGTTTAATTTCAATTGTCTTAATTTAATTGTCTAGTGTTAATTGTCTTTATTTTTATTGCAATAGGTTAGTAATTCAAAACAACCATAAAAAACCCAAAACATTTTCGGTCTTTTTATTTTTCATTTTATTTTAGATCCAATTCCCCTCTTTAATTGCAATTCGATCCTAGGTTAGGTTAGTGTGAGTTGAGTGCTAGAGCTTATATTTGGCTAAATCCCTTGGGGGAGAACGATACCGGATCTTCTGGTTTATACTTCATCGCGACCCCTGTACTCTTGCAGGGTGCTAACTTCATTTGTAGGAATACGCATTTGGGGGCGAGTCACCTGCTCCTAAGCATCAGAGGTGAAGGAGACGTTGGCCACGAGCTCAACAACCAGTGTAGTTCGACATTGACACCTTAATCTGGCCAACCCTAACCAATGGCGCTGAGGCATAGGCTCGAGCCGTAAATCAGGCTCCTTATGAAACTGAGTAAGGACCCAACGTTGCTCTAAAACAGTGCTCATCTGGCCCCAGAGTTGATCAAAAGCTCTCTATACATCAATACTGATAAAGCAAAACTCATCAAACTGGGGCACCTGGACCTTTCTACACTCGTGCTGAGCTCAAACCTGAGCAACCTCTAATCCCTCCCCTGGAGCTTGTTCGCTACCAGCCATGGTAGAAGATAAGGATAATAAAGCAATAACACAACTCCCATAACTCCTAAAACAAGAAAGGAAATGAAAAGACTAGAGAAAGAGAGCTAGAAAATACTAATAGGAAAGTTAGGAATAGAAAAACAAGGAAATAGGGTCCACCAAGATGATCTAGCAGCGCTTCACCACTTCAAAATAACACGCCCTCTCAAAGAAACGGCTCTCACAACCAATCACTTGTGAAAAATGAGCTGAGCACTCGACCTTATATAGAAATCTCAACACCAAACGCTCAGTCACTTAAATCGTGCGCTCACTTGCCCGAGGCGAGCGATTCTTTGTGTAACCGATTGCTCAGTCGTGCGCTCACTTACACTTAACTTCGCTCGTTTTGGTAATAATGGCTCTCAGGAGCCCAAATGCTGCTGAGGTGGCCGAGCGATCCCCTGACCTCACCGATCAATTTGTTAATCGCTTGTGAAACAGCCTAGACCCTCAGTTGAGCAAAAATGCCAAAATTTTAGCAAAAAAAATATTACAAGTCTAGGAAGAAAACTTCCATAAAACCCTAAACAAGCTAACAACAAACTACAAACTACAAGCTTAGGACACAAATTACAAACTAACAACAAAAACCATCCTAGGTGGTGTCCCCCTAACTTAAACAATGGATGTCCCTATTACATGTCAAAGAAAAAGAGAAAGATAGGGCAAAAACAAAGGAAAGAAGAGTGAACTAAGGAGAAACATTCCCCCCAACTAGGACTAGGCCAAGAAATAATGAAAAATAAAAATAAAACAAAACAACTACTCCTAAGTGACAAGGATGGGGGGTGATTACCCAACACCAAGGGATGGGAAGTGCGCATCACACCCGAAATCCACCCCTAGGAATGCTAATGGTAGATTGGATGGAAATGGTTTCCCTTTCGGGATGAGGGATGGTATTAGAGAGGGAGAAGATTTAATGGCTTTAACATGGATAGTGGCTAAAAAATGGGTCAATTGGCCCACTTGCGGACAGTGGCCACCCTCTAACCCTTTGTTAAACAAATCCCCCAACATTATGGTGTCATACTCAAGTGAGGCAAGAAGCTCACTTATCGCAAAGTCTTCATCCAAGCAACCATTATTAGATTGCCTGTTCTCAATATTATCTTAAACAAATGCCTTAACAAAATCTACCTCCCGGATGGCCTCACCCTCACCATATTGTTTGTGTACCAAAAGATAACTTCACCATACTACTCCTCACATAAATGATAGCATTAGTGGTTGCTAGGAATGGTTGTCCTAGAATGACGGGCATATGGTTATGGGTTCTATGACCCTCAACCGGTTGAGTCTATAGGACGATAAAGTTAATAGGGAAGTAAAATTATCCACTTGGATAAGTACATCCTCAATTATCCTCTTGGGAACCTTAATAGACCGATCCGCGAGCTCTAATGTAACACATGTAGGCTTTAACTCCCCCAATCCTAGTTCTTTATAAACTTAATAGGGCAAGAGGTTGACATTAGACCCTAAGTCGAGGAGGGCTCGATCTATTTTGTTTCCCCCTATAGTGCAAGGGATGGTAGGGCATCCGGGGTCTTTATACTTAGGTACCTTTTTACATTACAAGAAGGCACTTTGGCATTCATTCATCATGGGTGGATCTTTAACTTGTAACCTTCTATTGAATGTAGACAAGTCCTTGAGGAACTTGGCATAAGAAGGTCTTTGCTTTATAGTATCAAGAATAGGAATGTTGACCTTAACATCTTTAAAAACTTCATAAATTTCAGCACTTAGAAGTTCATGTTTGGGTTGATCCACTTTTGAGGAAAAGAAGCATGTTTTAAGATATCCTTTTTCTTTTTCTTAACGGCCTCACTCAATGTTTCAAGGGATGTGTCTATGGTTTCTCTTTCTTTATCTCTTTTCTCTAACTCTTCAGTCTCTCTCTCATTCTCCTCTCTCTTCTCTTTGGTTCCTCTCTCGTTCTTCTCTTTCTTCTTACCCCAAGCAACACTTTTCTTAGAAGTCTCTTCCTTAGGTGGAAAGGTTTTATCTATGACTTTGTCACTTCTAAGTCTGGTGACAGTATATACTTACTCATATCTAGTTCGAGGTCCATCGTACCCTCGAATAATGTGTACTTGCCTCACCACCGGGTGAGGTTGAGGTTGAGCCGGGAATCTATCCAAGACATTTTGCATCAAAGCTTATGTCAATGTAGACATTTGCTTTACTATATCCTTAAGCAACTTAGTCTGCTGATCAAGCACCTTTTCTTATTTATCTACCCTAGTGGTCACCCCTCTCATATCGTTAGCGAGTGGATAGACGGTGTCCTCAATAGCCTTCCTATGAGGAGGTTAATACGCCTTGGGTTGATTTTGAAATTGTGCTACGGGTGGTTGTTGGTAAGGTTGAGGTTATGGTTAAGGTTGAGGTTGATACTGTGGTGCTGAGAATGGTGGAGGTGGAGCTTGATATAGTTAAGGGGTTTTGAGACCCTCCTTGGTATGCTTGAGGGTTTGAAGTCCCTTCATTCCTCCATTAAAAATTGGGATGATCCCTCCACCCAGTTGTATGTTTTAGAGTAGGGGTTGTCCTTCCCTCTTTGATATTGGCCAATTGCATTGACTTGGTCGTGCAAAGCTTCCTTCACACCTGAAATGACCGGACATGAAGGGGTGTCAGGATCCATAGTCTCACACACAAGGCAACACATATCTTTTATTACCTTAGTCTCAACTGCATTCACTTTCTTGATTTCAATAGCTTCTAACTTTCTTGCCAAAGTAACAAGTCTAGCATTCACATCTTCAACTTCATTGAGTTGAAACTACCCCACCACTTGTTGATTTGTCCTACCCTCAGGATTTTGGGTCCCAGTGGTTGGCCAATCACGTGCTAGGTTGGCTAGATAATCAAAGTAGTTAAATGCTTCATTGGGTTACTTATCAAAGAAAGTCTGCGCACATATAAACTCAACAAATTGTTTCAATTTGGGGGTTAGGGAAGAGTAGAATATATTGATGACATGCCAATTGACAAAGTCGTGATATGGACAAGAATTTAGAAGTTCCCTAAACCTTTCCCAACATTTAAAGAATGATTCTCCCATCATGGGAGAGAATTGAGAGATTTGGCGTCTAATCGCCTCGGTCTTATTTTTAGAGAAAACCTTTCTCAAGAATTCCCTTTGAAGAGTAGCCCAAGAATGAATGGACAAAAGACTCAATGAATTGAACCATGTCCTTGAGACAAAACGGAAAGAGCTTTATCAAAAACACCTTCCTTGGACAAGAATTGTCCATTGTAAGAGAACAAGTATCCTCAAACTCTTTAATGAATGTATATAGTTGCTTGGAGTCCATACCATGGAATTGGGGTAGTGTTTGCATCATTCCCAGCCTAATGTTCAATGTGTTATGATGAGGCGGGAAGATAATGCAAGAAGTCAGTGCTTGCCCAGGTGGGTTCATGTAATTGCGAAAGCGTCCTAAGGTGGGGAGCTGCCATGTCTTCATGGTTGCTCCCTCTATTAAAATCACCTGCTTTAACTACATTAGGAGGGTTTGGTGAAAGGTTAGGGTTAAAATTAGCATTAGGATTGGGGATGACATTAGGGATGCCATTGGGATTAGGAGGAAAAAAGTTGGGTAAACCACCCTCATTGATGTTTGCCATGGGAATGAATCCTAAGTCAACAACTAGGGGTAAACCGAGAAGGGGATCTCATACCAGAGAATGGGTGCTAGTGCTCTCAATTCTCACAAGACAATTATGTGTGTCCCGAATTTAATATGACCTGAAAGCATGAATGCATACTAAATGGACCGTCAAGGTCTTATCAATACACCATACACAAAGCACAATTCACAATGCCGGACAATGGATTTTTCTCAATGCAATTACAACACAATGGTTTTTTTTCTAATTCAATTCAAATCCTCCAATCTCCACGTACAAAGAAAATACCACCAATTCAAAAATATGGCACACTAACCGATCCTCCAAACTATGCCGTGATTACAATATAAAAGTGTAATCATAGGCCTTTAATTCGCACCTTATTAGACTTAAATTAGTGTTAATTGTCTTATTTTAGTTATATATTTGTTTGATTATGTTTTGCATGTGTTTTTTAGGTTACAGGAGGTAATAAAGGCAAATAAACGCAAAGAATGATCAAAGTGGGCTCAAAACAAGCAAACCGGTGATGAGAAGTTCAACCTATATTGGTATTTTGGCCATATCTTTTTACATTGATGTCCAATTGAGTTGAGTTTTGTGTCATTGGAAATAAAACTTCACGAGCTACAACCTTTCCTTTAATGTGTATCAGCTAAATCGGCCTCTAAGGTGGTCAAAATCAAGTTGCAAGATTGCTGGGTGAATAGTGTTCCATTCGAACAGTCCGTGAACAGTGCGTTTGAACAGTTACTATTCATCGTTCGGACGATTACTATTCACCATCTGAATTGTGAACAATAACTGTCTAAACAATGTGTTTGGACAGTGAATAGTGACCATCCGGACAGTGAATCGTGTGTTCGAACAGTGAACCGTACCCGTTCGAACGTACTTCAGACGCGCGTCAGACGCACCGTCTGAAGTCTGTTCGGACGCTATTTCAACTTCCAAATTGAATTTTTTGCATCCAAAACTGAGTTTTAGGGAAGTTTAAAAGGTTTTTTTGTGTAGTTAGGGTTAGTTTTAGCTAGAGGGCGGCAGGAGAAGCTCCTCCAATGTTAGTTTTTTTAGTTTTTCTTCATTTTTATCTTAGATTTAGATTTGTAATAGTAATATAGAGTTAGAACTTGTAATCTTTTTTCATTGTATTGTATTTTCCTTTACTTTCTTGTATTTTTCTTGCAACCAAACACTTTTAATATTTAAGTAAATTTTAGATTTAAATCTTGACATGGTTTCTTTACATTTTTTCATGCTTTTCTAATGAATTCAACTAGCTAGTTTCTTAAATTGGGTTCAGATGTGAAAATCACTCAAGAAATCCAAGGGTTTCAATGGAGATACCTCATGAATTAATTGCTATAATTCCTAGATTTCTAATTCTTAGTAATTGTATGTGGAAATCTTAGAACACTTAGATTGTTGACTAAGTTGGGGATTTTAATCACCTAATTTGGTGGTATTAATTGCTAGAAATTTATTCCTATCATGAATTGATTGCAAGATGCCTTAGAACACTTAGGTTGTTAACTATATTGGACTAATTCAATGCACAAACTCCAAATTTGGTATTGACCTTAGTTAAATCATTGGTATTAACATTTGATTCCACCATTGACCATGTATCTAATTTCAATTGCTAGAGAATTATTGGTTTTTCAAAATTAAATTCTCCGAATCAAACACTCACAAATGTTGTGTTTGATTTGAGTTATAAACCTCATTGAAAGCCTTGGATGAATTTAGTGATTGGATCAACTGAGCCCAATTCCTTTTTTATTGCTTTAAATCTAATTTCAATTTGCTTGAATTTAGTTGCCTAGTGTTAATTACTTTTATTTTCATTGCAATAGTTTAGTAATTTAAAACACTCATCAAAAACTCAGAAGATTTTCGGTATATTTTATTTTTCTTTTTATTTTAGATTTAATTTACATAATTTCTAGTCAACCGGAGTTAGATTAGTGTGAATTGAGTGATATAGCCTATATTGGGCTAGGTTCTTGAGTAAATACTGTTCTGAACTTCCCAGATAAAACTACAACTGTCAACCGTGCACTTGCGGATAAATAGAGCACCTTTGGGGGCAGTCATGCAGCCAATTGGGCTCCTAGCAAAATGCAATGCAATTACACTAACCAAGCAAAACAAACTAAGAAAAGAATAATAAAAAATCTAGCACAAATATTCACATAAAAAGGGAAAAAGGATGTACCATTGGCTATAAGCCGTAGATGCTTCCTTTGAGGTGGATACGGAGATCCAATTCCACCTACGTGCAACTAAATCGAAGCTCATCCAAAGTTTACTGGTTAATCCTTGGTTATCGTTCTTCCCATGAAATTGATTCCAATATAAAAATGAATGCTCAACTCACAATGGACTCACTCAAATTGGATTGCAAATCAAATGAAATTGAATCTAAGGGTAACAAAAGTAGACAAAAAATCTTTTCATTTTGAGAAGGGTGATTTACTAACAACTAGGTAATTTAAATAAAGCTAATTGACATTCAATAATTATACCAAGGAATTTAAGAACAATTAACAACTAAACTATCAACTAAGCAAAACAATTGAGATTCTAAGGCAATTAAGGGGGATTTGGATGCAATTGATTTAATTTACCAAGTTCAACAAGAATTCTGATGGAGGTTTGTTAACTCAAATCAAGGATCACTCCATGGATCCTTGATTCGGAGGATTTCGACCATAAACCATAGATTCATACCCAATTTGATATTAGAAGTATAAGCTATTGATAGAATTATAAGTTCAAACCATAGATTTGTGCAATTCCTATGCCAATTGAAGAATTGTGCATAGAAGTTACCAAAATGGTTATAAACCTAAGTTTTCTAATAGATCCAAAACTCAATCAAGTATAATTAGAAAATTCTTAAGATAATTCAATGAGATTCGTATACCTCAAAGGAAATTCTTGAAGATCCTTGACAAATCTTCACAATTGCACACAAATTGGGATTTAGTTACTTGGTTCCATAATAGAAAGCCTTAAGAAATGAAGATCTTGCATTGAAATTAATAAACTATGGTGTTTGGATACAAGGAAAATGTAAGAAAGTGCAAGAAAATAAGGAAAAATCTATTCTCTATCTAGAAATACTCCTAGAACAATATATCTAAAATATCTAAGTATAAAAATGAGCGATCTCTCGAAAAGACGCCTAAAATAGCCTTTTCTATGCTGAACAAAAACAGGCTCCGTAAGGCGAGCGCTCGGTGAACTACCAATTGCTCGGCCGAGTGCTCGGCTAGCGCTCCTAAATCAAACTGTGAAAATAGCTCTATAAAGTTAGAGCTTCTGAATCAAATGACTAAAATAGCTTGCATAATCTAGCAATCAGTGCATTTTTTGGCCGTCCAAGTGCTCGATGGGATTGGCGATCGCTTGGTTGCATTGAGCGATTGCTCGTTTATGCACTTTTGGCCCTTTCTTCTACAGTTGAGTTTCATTCCCTACAATTAGATAAAAAAGGCAGGTGTTAGAAAAATTTAAGGATAAAATACTAATTTAATACCTGAATTAGAACTAACAATTCACTAATTAGATAATTAAGTGTAATTACTTCTGCCAGTCTCCATCAGTCCATACAAAGAACAAATATATACACTATTCACTACCTTCTCTTAACCATCCTACTACAGATGAACTGCAAATTTTGAAATTAAATATTGCATGAAATCCTTATATCAGAAATTATTAAACAATATGATATATAATGTTACATACCAAAAATAGTTCTGGTAGGCAAACATGGTCAAAGGGGCTTGCATAGTACTCCTTTTGAAGGTAATAATATTCAATCATACTAATAATAATAGTGAAGTAGAAAAAAAAGCGATAAATGAAAAGTGTATTGGAGTTGTCTTCTAGCTCATTGAATAGCCTGCATGGATAAGGTAATAAGCCACCAAGCAATTATTGTACTATTTTAGTTAGTTAACAAGATAATACCTTTCAATTCAATGTATAATTTGGATGTATAATGAATATTCAAGCAGTAACAAGGTTATGTTTTTCAATCTATAATTTGGTTGTACAATGAATATTTAAGCAGTAACAAGGTTATACTTTACAGTGTTTAATTTGGATGTACAGTGAATATGTGACCCATATGGTAGAACTGGCTTGTATATGAGAGTTCTATAAGGCCAGTCCAATTGACATCTCACGCAGACATTGTTTTAGAAATGTAACTTTTTATTCTCCAATGA
This sequence comes from Euryodendron excelsum, assembly GCA_033060915.1. Lineage (NCBI taxonomy): Eukaryota > Viridiplantae > Streptophyta > Magnoliopsida > Ericales > Pentaphylacaceae > Euryodendron > Euryodendron excelsum. The sequence continues at coordinate 11,356,717 of CM065386.1, read as the reverse complement.
TTCAAATAACATTGGACCTCGACAAATAAACAATATGGTACATATATAGGTTCATAAATGTTTCCAAAGACAACTCTCTAGTTACTAGTGTGGAGCATTAACATGAAGAAATAAGTGGATAAATCTTGTTAGATACCTAAAATTATCTGCTCCTGAGCAAGGGTTATGCTGGAGAATAATTTTGGAATAGTCAGGGATGACTTGAAGTAAAATATTTACAGAAAACGTTATTTGATTTCTCGTTAGACATTGTCATGCAAAAGTATAACAAATAAACAAATAAAAATGTTGAGAGTTCCGATGCATATGCCACGGGTTCCTTAGAATCAACTTACTCTCAATAGCACATTGCAAGATAGAGATCTGCTTCTTTCTTTAATCCCGAGTGTTGGAATTCAAAAGTTGTGAATTATTTCTCTGGATTTTCTTGGTAACCAAATAAAGTCCTAATTAGCAGGTAATGCCTTCATTTACAGCGAAAAATGCAGCAAGTCTCCCGAGATACATACCTTCTTTCCCCTTCTTCTCTCTCTCTCTCTCTCTCTCTAATGCTGGATTCCAAAGATCAAGTAATTGGCTTCCCGACAAAGCACAAACACAGTAACCCTGCAGTTCCAATGGAAAAAGGAAATTGTCGATCGTCTACATTCTAAACTCCAAGATACAAATAGTGTTGTCAGCAAAACAGGCAGCTATCTTGTCACCCTCCTTATTCCAGCAGACTTTAAATACACCCCCATTGCTAGAATAGGTTTTCACGATCTTGCCTTCTTTCAAAGACGAAATGTGCAATGATTTATCTAGAGATCCACTCACCAAATAATCACCATTTTGGGCTAAAACAAATGGAGTACACAGGACCCCTGGCAATTTTATTGATATACATTCATTAATTAAAGTACGTACAAAACAATTTATCATTATGAGCAATAAACAACACAGAGAGAGAGAGAGAGAGAGAGAGAGAGAGAGAGAGAGAGAGGTAATTTCTGTTTGGTAACATCAAGAATGTTTAGTATAGTCACATTGACCAAGGCTCAAGGTGTGAACCATCGAATCAAAGCATGGAATTCACAACCCATAAGCATCACAGTTAATCTCGTAAGATTCTGGACATGAGATTCTGGAAAAATGACTTTAAAGTCTTTACAAAACCTACAAACCACTTGAATCTTGAATTGCACAGTTCAATTCAGTTCAATCAAATGTAACAAAATGCTTAAAACCGAAACCATTAGTTGGGGTTTCGGCATTCCTGTATTGGCACTACAAAATAAACTTCTAAGTCTAAACTGAAGAGAAACAACTTTTGCCTCTTTTGCTTGAATTAAGGTGGGCAGCCCAGTGCATGATCTTCCTGTAATTACGAGGTCAAGGGAGGGTCAGATATATGTAACCATAGTGTGCAGAGATTCTATTTCAGTGTTTCAAACCTCTGATGCCCATTTGGCAATGAAGCAACCCAGCAATTGTGCCAAGACCTGTCCTCATAAAGGACATACCAGCTCATGAGACTCTCACCACTGCGAGGTCTGGAGAGGACCAGATGAGAAAAAAAAATTTCCATCCTAACTAACATATTTCAATATATCTAGGCACACTATATAATCAACAAGAAAAAAAAAAAATTTGTGCTGCAAGATAGATATTCCTATAATTAGAAACCTAGAGCCTCTAATCTCTTCACAACCAACTTAACAATCATGCTAAATTGCGATCAAATTTTGCTATAACAGATCCAATTGAAACCAGAATGTTGGCTTAGTCAACCACCATGACTGTTAACAAAAAACATGAAAGAAGATATGTATATACATATACATAGATTCGCGACTGTGGCCATTCAGGCTGCAAATAAGTCTCCCTATCTCAACGTCCCATAGCTTCAATGTGGAGTCAAATGATGCACTGTAGAACAGGCCAAATCACAGAATATTTATAATACAAGGCAAAAGTGTTCTCGAAAGTAAGCATTTAGACCATAATATCACTCCAGCAATACAAGTCCTCTCATAACCCTAACACAGGTGTATCCCAATACAGAATTATAAAACCACTCCTTCCACCAATGGCCAACAAGCAAAAAAAATAAAAATTCAAACAGAGAGCGAAAAAATGGAGCAGTCCATAGATGCTTAGACCATAATATCAGTTCTTCTGCAACATAAGTGCTCTCTTAGCCCTAGCACAGGTGTAGCCCAATCCTGATTTATAAAACCACTCGTTCCACAAATGGTGAACAAGCAAAAAGAAAAAAAAAATGAAAAAAGCAATCAAAATTATGATAATGGAAGAATGGCTTCATAATAATAAACGCCGACACACCTTAAGGTTTATCTGCTGAAATTGAACCCCTATCTAAGATAACGACTAATCTATAACTCATAAGATGATAAACTACAATCTCAGTCATGAACAAAGCTTTGTTAGTTAAGTAGTGGTGGAGATTTGCAAAGGAAACGAGCTTTGTGGAGAGAGGTTGTCTGTCATAAATACAACTATGAAGAGGGGAATTGGCTTCCTGGGGAATTGGAAAGCAAAGCATGCTCAAATGTTTAGTTAGATATACTAAAGGTGGGTTTTGATCAGATTGTAATCAGGGACATTCTGATCAAAAATTTGAAAATAAGAGTTGGGGATGGGAAGTGTACCTGTCTCTAAAAGGATGTATAGGTAGGGGACAAACTTTTGCGCCGTGTTTTTCCAAGATTATTCTCCTTGTCATTACAGAAATTTGGGTTTGTGGAAGATATAAAACGTGTAAGGGAATCTTGGAATTTGTTTTACCGAAGACAGCTCAGGGTGTGGGAGGAAGAGGACCAGATGATTTTGCTGAATATGATTGAAATGGTAAGCTTAGATAGCTCAAGAAAAGACTTAATATCATGGGAATTAGAGAAGGATGGTGTGTTCTCTGTAAAATCATGCTGCAATTTAGCAGTAGATTGAAATTGCCACGAGTACTTTGTTGTCAGTGTTCTGTGGAATTTTAAAGTTACTTTGAGAATTAAAGTTTTTGGGTGGTTAGCCTTACGGGAGAAGATCAAATCTAAGGTGATACTTTTTTGACAGGAAATGTTTGCCTCATGACTGTGATATTATATGTGCTCGATGTCAAAATGCAGTAGAAGATTCAAACCATTTGCTGCTTACATGTAAGCTTGCTTGGAGAATCTGAAGCTGTATTATAAAATAGTGGGGTTTGGAGTGAGTTAGCTCAGATAATCTGTTAATCCACTTGCAATGGTGGCTGAGTATGAATTTCAAGTCAGTGGGGAAGCTGTTATGGGAATCCTTATTCATGTCAGTAATCTGGCATATCTGAAAAGCCAGGAATGACTTAATCTTTAATCATATTGCTGTCAAGTGGGGTGATATTCTTAAAATCTCAATGATCCATGCTGCTTTATGGGTAATTACCGGGGTTCATATGGCTCCCTTCTCAGTCGATGGTGTGTTATACACTTTAGAAGGGGTGAGAAAGATCAGATTATAGAGAAGGAGGAGTGGTTGGGATACTATAGGGTTTTTCTTCGGCTGAATTGCTGGTACCTCATCAGCAGTGGAATGTAAGTCTTTTCTTTTTTTGTCTATTCATTTGGGTGTGGATTTCTACAGCTTTGATGTGTTTTTCCTTGGCTGCTAAATCCTATCTCCTGATGTAATTGACCCTTATTTTCAATATCTTTTCTTCTTTGCTGTTTCCAAAAAAATAAAATAAAATAAAATCTCATTCAATGGTTACTTTGTGAAGGGGATATGGGTTTTTCAAAGGCACAAGCAAATATTCTAATAGTCAACTTTTGAAATATACTTTTGATTTAGAAACTGAATGAACCCATTTAACCCCAAACGGCCCCAGGAAAATAAAATCCTATTTATCACATTCAATACAAAAACAGGGAAGATACTGTTGATTCATAAACTGAATAAACCCAATTACCGAAAAAAAAAAAAGAACTTCATGAAAAAAACCATGTGCAAAATAAAAACTAAATTGAAATGAGTGTTCCAATTCAATGCCCGTTTCATGAAATGGAATTGGGTTTTTGGAAGCTAAGGGACTTCGTTGTCCAATTTATGGAATAATAAGGCAACGAAGGGGGCCTTGCAAAGACGAACTCTAGACTTATACTGTTATGTCGAAACGGTGTTGCCGAAAAGAAGTTTTTGACGGAAACGTTGGATTCGTTTTGTCGAATTGGTGTTGCCGAAAAGGTGTTTTTGACGAACAGGACCTGTTCTTTTTGGGGCGTTGGTTGAATATGTAATTTTCTCCCTTTTTTTAGAGGCATTTGTGAAAAAGAAATAGTAGAAAACAATTTAGGTCCTTTCGTCTTTTAAAATAGTAGAGATAGAGATAGAGATAAAGTTGTACAGCATGCTCATATCTATTTAAATACATTAAAGTTTTGGATGAGTTTGTTGTTAATATTTTTTATTAGAATGTTGTAGAAGTTATACCAAGTTCAAATTCTCATCTATATTTTTAATCTTGTTCTATTGTTCTATACTTCTTGTATTTTTAAACTTCAAGCATATTTTATTTTTATTATAAATAATAAATTAAAATATGAAATTTGTCCAAACAGACTTGGTTAAAGACTGGCATTGATTTTTGAAGTTTATGTTTTTCTTTTTTCCTTCTTGTTTTTTTTTTTTTTTTCAAGCGGTTTGGGTTTAGCTTGTTAGCTTGGGTTTAGCTTGTTAGCACTTTATGATGCCTTGTTCATGATTGTGAAATAACCAAGACAAGGCGTTGGCCTTTATATAGATTGAGTTTTCTACTAACAAAGTCTTTCATTAGGACATTCTAGTTCAAGATTATGCACAAAAATTATGAATATCATTTTTGTTATATTAATAATTGTGTCTTGATCCAATGTTCACCAAAACTGAAGAATTTATGTCTCGTTGGGCCGGCTCATATGTTAAGCAATCAAAGCGGTAGTCTAAGACCACCAATTTTTAAATTACAGGATTATACTTATGGTCTAGAATAGTTTTCATCTTTTTTTTTTTGTTGAAAAAGTCCCTAGTCTAGATGAGTAAAAAAGCCCCACTAAAAGAAGGTCCAAAATCAAATTTACTAATTAACTTTAAAAAAAAAAACCAATCTAATAAAAAATAAATGCTTATCTAATTATCACTTTTACCAAGATAAGGTAAGTCAAAATTCTTAAAACTATACAACTAGTTTCCCTCTCTATAATATAGTTAAAGAAATTCAGAAGAAGTTCAAAGTCTAAAACTTTACACAACACACACACACACTCTCTCTCTCTTTTATGTCACAAAAACACAAAGTTCCAAGCTGAAAACAAATTATCCAATCTTATTTAGGCATAGATGTTACTGAAAAATACTATAAACTCAAAACTTTTACCATTTTCAGTGAATGGATTAGCCAACCGATTCCATCTGATCTCGCGGTGCTAAACCCAATTTGGTCCACATTCCTAAAAGTTAATATTTTAACTTTGGATAAATTACATTGACCTCCCTTTAACATTTGTGAAAATACAGAGACTTCCCTCAACCATTTTAAATTTACAGTAACCTCCCTTACTTTTGAATTTCATTAATAAATTTCCCCCTCCGTTAGTCAACCGTTAGTTGACCAAACAAAAAAAAACTGATGCAAACCTAATAATTTATTTTAATGACTATTTTTCCCTTTTCCCAAATCTCACCATTTGTTCTTCTTCATCAACAATGTTGCCCTATAACCCAACCTTGGCCTCCACCACTACCCTCCACTCTCCCACTTCCACCAACTAATCATCTAATTTTCACAAAGCAATGGAATCTAACACAACACCATTTGAACACCGATGTTTTTTCCAACCACCACCACCACCACCAACAGCGCCATTTGAACAACCAAGCGTTTTCCATCCGCTTCCCAAATCAAACCCACAACCAAAGGAATATGAGTCATAGTGAAGAGAGAGAGAGAGAGAGACAGACAGAGAGGGGGGGTGTTGTGGGGGAAAGAGGGAGGGCTAGACCACCTTACGAAATCATTGTCTGGCAGCAACCCGATCGCGTTCGACATGTCTGAAACTCCAATTCATGAACCTGAACCTATGTTCCAAAAGAAATTAACTAGACGAGTGTGTTGTTTGGCAGCAATCCAGTCACCTTACAAAAGGGGCAGATCTAGATGAGGGCTGTGAAGTCGATGCGATGGAGGGATTGATGACAGCGACACAGGTCTTACAGTGAAGGGTGATTACACCCTAAAAGTGTAATCATAGGCTCTTAATTCACACTTTGTTAGATTTATATTAGTGTTAATTTCTTTATTTTAGTTAGATATTTGTTTGATTATATTTTGTGTGTACTTTGTAGGTTATATAAGCTAATAAAGGCAAAAAGAAAGTAAGAATAATCAAAGCAGGTTCAAGGCGAATAACTTGGTCACGAAAATTCAAACCCGTCTCGGTATTCTGGCTATATCTTTCTACTCCGATGTTCGATTAAGCTGATTTTTGCGCCATTGGAAAGAAGACTTCAAGAGCTACAATTTGTCCTCTAATTTGCATCGGCTGAATCGGCCTCTAAGGTAGTCAAAATTAAGCTTTAAGGTGGACGGGTGAATAGTAACTGATCGATCGGTCTGGCAAACTTCAGAGAGGCCGTTTTACCGTTTGATCGGCCGTTCGATCGATGAACAGTGTCGATCGATCGGTGAACAGTGCCCCGTGAATAGTGAACAGTGAATAGTGACCGATCGATCGGCCGTTCGATGGGTGAATAGTGCCCGATCGATCGGTGAACAGTGCCCGTGAATAGTGAATAGTGAACAATGACCGATCGATTGGTGAACAGTGCCGATCAATCGGTTGATACAAATCTGGAACTTAAAAACTGTGTTGTCCGAAAAAATGGAGGAAGATTTTTTTGGGTTTGTAACAGCCAAGGGGGTGGCGTGAAAAGCTCCTCCAAGGTTGGTTTTTATGTTTTTATGTATTTTTAGCTTACATTTATGTTTGTAATGTTAATGTAGGAGTAGAAATTGTAGCTTTCTTTCATTGTAATGTATTTTTCTTCACTTTCTTGTCATTTTCTCTCACTTTCTTAGCAACCAAACACTAGTTTTACTTAGTGTAATGTTAGATTTACCTTCATTTATGCTCTCCATTATAAATTCTAGTAGCTAAACATCTCTTGGGTGTGACTGTGAAGATCCACCAAGGATTTTCAAGTATTTCAATGGAGATTCATGAACTTCAAAGTTTTATTCATAGATTTGTATAGTTCTATTTGGCTGCGTGTTGGATTTATTTGAAAACTTAGATTCATAACCCATTTGGTAATATTTATGCACAATTCAACAATTGGTATAAATCTTGCACATTTATAAGTTTGCTTCTAGAGTTCTATTAATTGGTTTAATCCCTACACTCAACTAAATATGAACTCAAGGTTTTATGGTCAAAATATTACGAATCAAGAATCCACGGTGTGATTCTTGATTTGTGTTATAAAAATCCTTCATTGAAATTCTTGTTGTGAATTGATGGATTGAATCAATCATATCCAAACTTTCCATTTTAATTGCTTTACCTTTAAATCAATTGCCTAGTTAATTGCTTTAATTTTCATTGCACTAGTTTAGTAAATCAAAACCCCATAAAAAACCTCAAGATTTTTGGTCCTTTTATTTTTCCTTTTATTTTAGATTCAATTTCCCACATAATTGCAATTCGATCCTAGGTTAGATTAGTGTGAGTTGAGTGCTAGAACCTATATTTGGCTAGGTCCCGTGGGAGAGAACGATACCGGATTACCGGTTTATACTTCATCGCGACCCCCGTACTCTTGCGAGGTACTAACTCTATTTTGTAGTTTTCGGAACGAGTCAAGTTTTGGCGCCGTTGCCGGGGACCAAAGGCACGAGATAAGCACTACAAGTCTTGGGATTGGAAAGCAATTGGTGGATTGGATCTCCATCAATCTATCACAACGAAGGAATCTTCGGCTTAGGCCATCGGTAACTTCGTTCCATTTTTTGTGTAAATACCATGTTAAATTTTCATTTTTTCTTTTTCTCTTTATTTTAGGTATTTTGTTTTGATTTGTATATATATTTTGTTTTTGGTTTAATAATTTGATTGGAGGATTGCTAGTGGAGAATTAGGGATTGTGTATATTGCAAATTGGTGGTATATAACTTGCGGAGATTGGAGGTTTGGTTGGTTGAAATTGTTTAAATTGGGGGAATTTATTATGCGGAGATTGGGGGTTTGGATGGACAATTATTGAACATTGTTGTGTATGATGTGTTGAGGCACAGTGCGCTACACTTGTTTGTGCATTGCATCTATTTTTCATTATGCATTTCATTATGTTTGGGGGCACATTTTCAAACCATCCATCATCCAACATGACAATGAGGGAACACCTAATAGCCAATGGCTTAAGGGAGCCTCCCCGACTACCTCCCAAATTTGAGGAATATAATCACACCCCCCATGGTGGCAATGAGAGCATTTATGAGAATGGTGATGTGAAAACACCTCCATGTAAATCTCTTAGAAACTACATTCAGGCTAATAGGCTTAAAGCACAAGAACCATCCAACATGTCTCTTAGATAATGCTTTAAAGCTAATGGTCAAAGGGAGCCTCTTCGACCACCTCCCAATCTTGGGGGGTGTAATGAATTTAACATTGGTAGTGGACATGAGGGAGCCTTTTCAAAGCATTATCAAGAATCCCTTCAAACCTACAAGAACCCCATGAGCACATTGAATATCCACCTCCACCCCAAGTGAGCTTTAATGAAAATCACTTTGATTTTTACCCTAACCAAGTGCAAGTCCATCCAATTGAACAAATCCATCCCATCACTAACCTTAGGATTGAGAACATCATTAACTAAACCATCATTCTCCAACACTTTGAGTCTAAGGAAGACATTCCTAAGGTAAGTGAGGAAATGATTAAAAATGAACCTAGGGATGAAGAGTGTGAGAGAGAGGAGTCCAAAATTGGGGACTCCAAACAAGCAGAGAGGGGTAGAGATGTGTCTACCCTTAATGATGACTTTGGTTTATTTGATGTTGGAAATGTGCATGACAATGAGGATGTTGATGGTTTAGAGGACATTCTTACAATGTCTAGGGATCAAGTGACCCCTACTTTTACACCTCTAACACCTAGTCCTAACCTAACGGAGCCTTTGGAACTCCATGTCTCAACCTTTGAACCAAGCATCATTCCCATGGCCGACCAAGAAGAAGGGGAGGGTCAAACACTTCATGGCATGAGCATAATTGGCACCTTTGTGCATGATCATTCTTTATTTTCTACATACCATAACCCTTTTTACCCTTATGTGATTCAAGGTTATATCATAGAGTTCATCAAACAAGTGGCCATTATATATTCTTATGCTTGCTTGAACTCTTTGAAAATCTATAAGTTAGGGGTGTGGGATAATGGCAAATTTCCACTTTGTGGAATTAGATGATTTTCTCTCTCTTGTTTATGTAGGAATAGGAGTAGTTTTGTTTCTTTGTTTTCTTAGTTTATTTTCTCATTTTAAGTTGGGGGTGTCTTTTGCACCGTATTTTTCTCTTCTTTTTTTTTAACCATTGAATTACATTCAAAGCTTTGTTCTCATGCATTGAGGATAATGCATCATTTTAAGTTGGGGGTAGGATAAAGGCTTTGCCTTTATTGTTTTGTTTTTGTTTCTTTGTCTTGCATCCTATAAAAAAAAATTTATTTTACTTGTGAAAGTACCTTTTGAGATTAGAAGATAGGAATTTTTGCATGATTGCTTACTCAAAATGATGTTGATTCACTCCTCATGCCCAACATGTTATAAGGATTGCTTAATTCATGCATTTGTAGAGGGGATAACATCATTGTGCACAATCATGCTTTACAACATAGTTTGTTATTAGTTTTTGCTTTTCTATCCTTACATTAGTGGAGATTATCACCTTCTGAGCTTTAGAGCATTTGTCGCCTTTTGAAGTATTTACATTTACTCAAGGATAGTTTCTTCACCCTCATTTCATTTAATAGTTTCATTATGCTTGTATTTGGTTCATGAGTTGAGTTTTGATCTTGTTATTGACACTTGTACTCTATGAAATGCTTCAGTTGTACAACTTGGGATAGGATTCTTTGCCATATTCTTCTTGATAGCCTTTTGTTTTCCATTGCCAAACTGTGCATTTCTGTGCAAAGTGATTTCATATATTGTATTACAAAGGGACGCCCAAGTGAGAAAATATTGTTTTTACATTGCTAAGAAAAAGAAGAAGAAGAAGTAGAGATTGATTTGGGAATTTCAATGCAAAAGAGCATATTGAAACATGAAAAGTAGTTGTTGAATCAAATGGAGATGATATAAGGATGGAAACAAAAGGAGAAGTAAGAAAAAAAAAAAAGAAGAAAAAAAAATATAGAATAAAAAGAAGAAAAGAATGGAAAAGGAGTTCAAAGGTCGAAAATATGTTAAGACAAGAGTGAGAATTGAAATGTTGATAAGGGAGAGTTGTAGTTGTGTTTCATTCATCATTTCATGTCTTGATCACACATGATATGACAAATTGTCCCATCTTTTTACCCTTACCTTTCACCTCTTCTACATTACCATCTTCATCTTTACATGGCTTAGTTGATTCAAGTTGTGCTTGATCGAAGTTTTTAATAGACTATAAGCTATATTTTGTCAATTTCTTTGAATCAATGCTTAACTTTGAACATTCTTTCAAAAAGCTATGCTAATGTTGATACACTTTTATCTTTTCGATTTTTGTAATTGGTATGCTCACTTGATTTGACTCTTTACATTTACTCCATTGTTGAGCACACCATTGTGAGAACCATGTTGAACTTTAATTGCGAGTGTACGTCCAGTGAGATTTGAATCAAAACGTTTAAAGGTTTGGATTTGCTTAAATTAGTTCATTTGTGTTGTTTAGCATGATTCTTCACCCACACACGTGAAACTCTCTTTTGCATGACTTGTTGCATATTAATGCAAGTGTTGGAGTTTGGAGTGACATCAATGTTAACTTGAGTATGATTATGCATTCATTCCTTATTTTTATCTTGGTTGGCAATTCATAAAAGGATGTTTGTGGGTATCATCACTGTAAACCTTCACGAGACACCACTCGTCCACAAGGGGTAACCTAGGGGTTTAAAGGCTTGGTGCATGGGCTAAATGCATCCGTGACTCCCACGAAATTAGAGATTATCCTTTGTATTTTTGATAGTTTTTGCTAGGGACACGCAAAGTGTAAGTTGGGGGTTGTGATTACACCCTAAAAGTGTAATCAAAGGCTCTTAATTCACACTTTGTTAGATTTATATTCGTGTTAATTTCCTTATTTTAGTTAGATATTTCTTTGATTATGTTTTGTGTGTACTTTGTAGGTTATATAAGCTAATAAAGGCAAAAAGAAAGTAAGAATAATCAAAGCGGGTTCAAGGCGAATAAATTGGTCATGAAAATTTAGACCCATCTCGGTATTCTGGCCATATCTTTCTACTCCGATGTCCGATTAAGCTGATTTTTGGGCCATTAGAAAGAAGACTTCAAGAGCTACAATTTTTCCTTTAATGTGCATCAGCTGAATCGGCCTCTAAGGTGGTCAAAATTAAGCTTCAAGGTGGATGGATGAATAGTAACCGATTGATCAGTCTGGCAAACTTCAGAGAGGCCGTTTTGCCGATCGATCGGTGAACAGTGCCCCGTGAATAGTGAACAGTGAATAGTGACTGATCGATCGGTCGTTCGATGGGTGAATAGTGCCCGATCGATCAGTGAACAGTGCCCGTGAATAGTGAATAGTGAACAATGACCGATCGATCGGTGAACAGTGCCGATCAATCGGTTGATACAGATCTGGAACTTAAAAACTGTGTTGTTCGAAAAAATGGAAGAAAATTTTTTTGGGTTTGTAACAGCCAAGGGGGTGGCGTGAAAAGCTCCTCCAAGGTTGGTTTTTACGTTTTTATGTATTTTTAGCTTAGATTTATGTTTGTAATGTTAATGTAGGAGTAGAAATTGTAGCTTTCTTTCATTGGAATGTATATTCCTTCACTTTCTTGCCATTTTCTCTCACTTTCTTAGCAACCAAACACTAGTTTTACTTAGTTTAATGTTAGATTTACCTTCATTTATACTCTTTATTATGAATTCTAGTAGCTAAACATCTCTTGGGTGTGATTGTGAAGATCCATCAAGGATTTTCAAGTATTTCAATGGAGATTTATGAACTTCAAAGTTTTATTCATAGATTTGTATAGTTCTATTTGGTTGCGTGTTGGATTTATTCGAAAACTTAGATTCATAACCCAATTTGGTAATATTTATGCACAATTCAACAATTGGTATAAATCTTGCACATTTATAAGGTTTGCTTCTAGGGTTCTATTAATTGATTTAATCCCTACACTCAACTAAATATGAATTCAAGGTTTTATGGTCAAAATATTGCGAATCAAGAATTCACGGTGTGATTCTTGATTTGAGTTATAAAAATCCTTCATTGAAATTCTTATTGTGAATTGATGGATTGAATCAATCATATCCAAGCTTTCCATTTTAATTGCTTTACCTTTAAATCAATTACCTAGTTAATTGCTTTAATTTTCATTGTACTAGTTTAGTAAATCAAAACCCCATAAAAAACCTAAAGATTTTTTGTCCTTTTATTTTAGATTCAATTTTCCACATAATTGTAATTCGATCCTAGGTTAAATTAGTGTGAATTGAGTGCTAGAGCCTATATTTGGTTAGGTCCTGTGGGAGAGAACGATACCGGATTATCGATTTATACTTCATCACGACCCCCGTACTCTTGCAGGGTACTAACTTCATTTTATAGTTTTCGGGACGAGTCAAAGGGGTGCATATGGAAGCGTAGGGATGTTCGGGTGGGAACGAATAAGGGAAATTGAGGCCGCAATTGGGATCACACACTTGTTGGCCTTCACCTTGGTGCGAGGCTAAATGATCCAGGTCATGTGAGCTCCAGCGATACCCTTCGAACTTGTCCGTGCCATCTCTGACATCTTTGACAGTGGTTCAACAATCAGAGGCTGCGATTTGGGAAAAATGGGTGAGAGAGGGTTGGGCAAAGATGGATGGAGTGGAGGAGGGTGGGTGGTGGAGCTTGGTGGTGAAAGGTGGGGTTTGTTCTTTGTGTTGCAGTAAATGGAGAAGAAGAAGAAGAAGAAGAGAGAGAGAGAGAGAGAGAGAGAGAGAGAGAGAGAGAGAATAAAAATATAAAAAATTATTTTTCGTTATTTGAAAGAAATAATTTTATGCAAATAAAATTTAAATGCTAGGGTAATAAGGTAATTTTAATACTTTCGTTAATGTTCATCTCCTTTACAGATCTGACAGGGGAGGTCATTGTAATACTGAAATGTTGTGGTGGGTTTTTGTATTTTCGTAAATGTTAAAGGGAGGTAAGTGTAATTCACCCTATAACTTTATTGTTGAATGTCTTGTGTTTATCATTATTTGTCTTTATTTTATCTTATTTCATTATTTGTTTTGTCCTTGGTAGTAAAAATATCACTAATTCAATTATAATTTTTTTTATTCCTATGTTGTAGAAGTTATACCAAGTTTAAATTCTCATCTATATTTTTAATCTTGTTCTATTATTCTATACTCCTTGTATTTCTAAACTTCAAGCGTATTTTATTTTTATTATAAATAATAAATTAAAATATGAATCTTGTGGATACCAAACCTGGAGCCTTGCCGTTGGGGTTGTAACTAACTAGCAGCAACAACACCGGCCAGCCAAGGTATCAAAGAAGGCTGGTATTATAAAATATGAATATAGGTATGCGAAACTTAGAAATGTGAAAAGCTTCATTAAAATTTGCAGCTTTAAGCCTCAAAAAGTGTTGGGCTGGCTCTGGCATCTTGATCCAATCAATGTCCACCAAACTCCAGAAACTAGCAAAACCTTGGCAAAATAGAAGGCATTGCTTGCAAATACGTCTCAACCTTTGGAGTTAATTGGGACACTGCGCCGCATTCTTGTTTCTATGGGAACCTCCTCCTTTGTACAACATCTTGGCCCCACCACTGCCTCCTCTGTCCTGCTTCTTGTCACCTTCTTGAACTCTTTTAGCAAGTTCCTCCACTTGTTGGTGGTGCATATACCCTGCGACTGATCGAAGCCCTTATCACGCATCGTTGACTGCAGGGACCTACTACGAGGTTTATATGGCCCTTTTACTTTGCCAAAAGTTTATATAACCATTAATTTTGAGTGCTTTTATAATAAGTGTATATTGGTCCTCTCAAAAAAAGTTTGAAGTTTTTTTTTTTTAACCTTCTAAAATTTAAGAATTTTTTCATTAGCCACAATAAAATTAAAATATTTTACCTAAAATTTTTAAAAATTTAAGAATATTTGCATTAACCCCTCAACAAAATTCAAAATATTTTATCTTGACCTTCTAAAATTCAAGAATTTTTATCTTACTCTCTCAACAAAATTTAAAAATTCTACCTTAGGTCTTCCATGTCCCACCTTAACAAAATTTCTAATTCCATCCGTGTCTTTGAGGTCGTCCGTCTTTCGGTGCAGTCCAATCATAGTCGAAGTCTCGTCCTGGGCTCATCTCCGCCCACTTCTTGGGTGCTTTGTTAACGTAGTGGCTATCCTCGCCGTTGCAGTACCCTAGAGGTGAGAGCACAGGGACAAAGCATAGAGCGAAGGAGTACTATAGAAAGCGGTTCTCTTTGCATGGCCAACACCAAGTTGCAGGTGTCCATATATAATATAGAGACAGAGAGATAGTGCATGGTGTTATCCTATTTGGTTATGAGATAGAAGTTTCCAAAAAGGAGAAGCCCTATCTCTGTTGGATACAAAAAGTTTTAAAAATAGGAAACCCATATAGAAGGGGAATAAGTAGGGCTGGTCATAGCTTCATGGCCCGTTAAGTCCACCCAATCCTACCCATCATTTATAAAGATTACTATATATATATATATATAAACATTCTAAACCCCATCTTTCGTCACCCTTCAAGCAATACCTAATATCTGCTAGGAAACTAAAAAATAGAATAAGAATAATCGTGCTTTTGAGGTGTATCAATAGACAACTTCGCTTCGAAAGATCTGTATTATAGGTAACATAGCTCCACCTCAAGTCAAATCCCCATCATACTTCTTCTCCTCAAAAGTTTAGGCTTTCAAGCATTTCATTAGACACCTTGTATGACACACATCCAATATGCCAAATGGTTAAGATAGCAAAGCTGGATACCCTAACCAGAAATCTGCCAAGCTGGATACGCATCCACAGCCTATGTTGCTTCAATACCATGGCTTACCGCCGGACCAACACGCGATGGGAAAGGGTCACTCGGGGCAAATACACGATAATGTGTCGCATTCTTTTGAGTAGGATAAAATATATTTTGCAGGCTTTATGCTTCCCAAAATGCCCTTCATAAAAAAAGAAATTACCCAACCCATCCAAGGGAAGAACCATGTGCGCTGATTTTGCTATCGCCAACCCCTAACACTGCCCCAGCTTGATGATACATTTTGTGACAAATTAATCTTGAACCAACATATAGCTTTTAGCAATTTGATAACTCTATGAGATCTCAACTGGACAATGAGACTTTTGAGATTGTCATTCCTCATAATGTATTAAGATTTCTTGAAGTCATCATATGCAAGTGCTTTTCTTTGTGTATTCTATTTCAGTGGAACTTAATGAGTGTTCATACATGAAATCCTCCTTTGGATTCACTCAATAGCTTTGGAATTAGACTAAGGACCATGAACCGCCTCCATCATTATTTGATAATCATGAACTCATAAACACTATGCCTATATGAGTCTAATATATATCCCCTGAAATCCAAAGATGGTGCTAACGTGTAATCAATTGGAATTTAAAAAATTTGTCCCGATTGTTACAAGCATACAATTCGTAGGGAGAAAAAGAAAAAGATCGAAGCCAGCACTTGGTATGGAAAAAAATAAAAGAGAATAACCTAACCTCAGTTCACACGAGCCAACCATTGTTTAATGTAATGAAATACTTAACAATGAGATTTTTTTTATTTTTTTATACAGAAGTCCATGTAGAATGATGTAGCAAGCAACTAGTAATCACATTTTAAAATTATGATCCCCAGTGATGGGTCTTTGGCTTCACGTGAAATGGATAATGTGAGTGAAGTTCCACATCGCTCGGATACGAAGACTATCACCTCCATATATATCCTTGAGCAACATTTGCCTCTCAAGTCGGTTTTCAGGATTGAGTTAGGCCTCATAGATTCTTCAACATGATAACAGAGTTGGGTTCCAAAGGGCCTTTCTCTTGGGACCGCTCAGGCTCACTCTCTTGTCACATGTCTCCATGCTTCGTGTGAGGGAGTGTGTGATTGAAGTCCCACATCGCTTCGCGTGAGGGAGGGTGTGAATGAAGTCCCATATCACCCGAATAAGAAGGCCATCAACTCCATATACGCCTTTGGGCAACCCTAACCTTAAAAGTCGATTTTCAGAATTGAGTTAGGCACAACACAATAGATCATTTTATGTGAAAATTTTTTCCGTATAGCACTACTCACATTTGATGTTTTTAGTCAAACTAAATTTATGAATGACCTTTTGAACATCCGCTACTTGATTACATAATATAAACATGCCAACGAAACATTGGATATCACATACACATATTTCTAAGGAGGCCAGTATGCTTTAGCATGGATACTTTACAGTACATTGATAAGGATAGATAACATGTACATGGTAGGACGAAAGCCATATTTTTATGAACTCATGCATGCATGTTCGAGAAGGAGCAGTTGGGAACATGGGGGCTAGGAAGTCCACAAATGTTGGAATTCAACTGGGGGAGCACCGGCAGGGGAACCATAGAAAATCTTGTCCCACAATTGCGAAACATTGATTCAAACACCAGATCAAACTTCAAAGATCTATTTTTAAAAGGCGGCCTGGTTATAACTGACCCACTGGTTCAATGGCCAACTTATGCTTGAAACGTATTAATCAATGATTTAGAATCCAAATTCTCATGTTGAAGATATAAATAGTTAGGGTACATCTCTCTAACTTTACTGACTGGCTGATATTTACAAGGAAAATACTAGGTATTAAATTTTAGGCAAATGCTAACATATACCCTAAGGGCATAAGTTAAAGAGCATTTATTTTCTTGGTTTTCACACACATTTACATATTTCTATGTAATAATTTTATGAGAGTACAAACTCCAAAACTTAATTATGATAATTAATGTAGATGACAAAATTAGCCTTCTAAACTATTAGATTCACACTCTCAATTCGGTAAACAATAAGTGGACCCACTTATTTAATGCCCAAGTGGTTGAAAACATAGAAGATTAGCGGTCAATTATATATAAATCAAGTACTGTTAGATGCTATACCAATTCAAAAATATTTGACATGGATAATGAATAAATGTAGGATATTTGCTATATGGTATATTATGCTCATTTGTTGTATATGGTGACGAACAAACAATAAAAAAATAAAAAATAAAAAATAATGTAAATGAATTTTGGAGCAATTAAAAAATATTATTTATTTTCTTGTTATATTGCATACAAATTAAAGTGTTGTTCTCCATGTATGGTACTTTGTTGTCTAAATTCCAATCCCAAATTACTGGTATATATTGAAAAGTAAAAGTATTATCTCGTTGTTTTATTAACTATGATTTGAATGTCTAAATATAATTTTTATTTTACCTTATCCATCAAAGGAAAAAGAAAGCTAAAAAGGATTATTTCGTTATTTTATTAAATATGATCTAAATGTCTAGATATAACCTTTATCTTATCTTATCCATCAAAGGAAAAAAGAAAACAAAATAGAAGAAAAAAAAAATGCGTGACGCTGCAATGCAAAAAATTTCGTGTTGCTTGGTTGGATTTCTTAAGTGACATCATCATGATGTTAAAAATTTTTTTTTATACCATCAGTTAAATAGTTAAAAACAAAAATGAGTGAGCCTTCTATTGCCTATACATATAACTAAACTAAATAGTATTATTTCATTATTTTATTAAATATGATCTAAATCTCTAGATATAACCTTTATCTTATCTTATCCATCAAAGGAAAAAAGAAAACAAAATAGAAGAAAAAAAATGCGTGGCGCTGCAATGCAACAAATTTCGTGTTGCTTGGTTGGATTTCGTAAGTGACATCATCATGGTGTTAAATATATTTTTTTATACCATCAGTTAAATAGTTAAAAACAAAAATGCATGAGTGACTCGCATTCAAAGAAGCTCTTTTTATCCGTAAGCGCACGGTTGACGGTTGTAGTTTTATTTGGGAAGTTCAGAATCGTATTTTCTCAAAGATCTAACCCAATATAGGTTGTAGCACTCACCTCACACTAAACTAACTCGGGTTGACTAGAAATTAGGTGAATTAAATATAAATAAAAGAGATTGAAAATCTTTTGGGTTTTGATGACATTTTTGAATTACTAAACTATTTCAATGAAAATAAAAGTAATTAATAATAGACAATTAAATTAAAACAAATTGAAATTAAACTTGAGGCAATTAAAAAGAATTGGGCTCAATTGATCAAATCATCCAATTCATCCAATTCATTCAAGGGTTTCAATGGAGTTTATAACTCAAATCAAACACAATATTTAAGAGTATTTGATTCGGAGGATTTAACTTTGAAAACCAATAATTCTTAAGCAATTGAAATTAGGTACATGGTCAATAGGGGAGTCAAAGGTTAATACCATTGATTTAACTAGGGTCAATACCAAATTTGAGATTTGTGCATTGAATTAGTCAAATATAGTCAATAACCTAAGTGTTCTAAGGCATCTTCAAGCAATTGATGTGAATAAATTCTTAGTAATTGTGGAGTAATTATCTAGTCAAGAGTCATAAATTAATACCATCAATTTGAGTAAATAATTTAAGGGTTCTAAGATTCCACATGCAATTACTAAAAATTAGAAATCTAGAAAAATATAGCAATTAATTCATGAGATACCTCCATTGAATTCCTTGGATGAATTGAGTGATTTTCACATTTAAACCCAATTTAAGAAACTAGCTAATTAAATTCATCATAAAAGCATGAAAAAATGGAATTAAAGCATGTAGAGATTTAAACCTAAAATTTACTTGAATATTAAAAGTGTTTGGTTACAAGGAAAATAAAGAAAATGCAAGAAAGTGAAGAAAAATATAATACAATGATGGAAAATTACAAGTTCTAACTCTATACTACTTTTACAAAGCTAAAATTAAAAAAAAAAAAAAAAAAAAAAAAAAACTAACATTGGAGGAGCTTCTCCCGCCGGCCCCTACCTAAAACTAATCCTAACTATAAAAAAAAAAAAACCTTCAAAACTCCCTTAAAATGCAACTTTGGACACAAAAAATACAATTTGAAAGTCAAAATAGCGTCCGAACGGACTTTGGACGGTGTGTTTGGTGTGCGTCTGAAGTGCATTCAGATAGTCACTGTTCACCATCTGGACATACTATTCACCATTTGGATAGTCTCTGTTCACCATCCGGGCGTACTGTTCGAATGGTACTGTTCACCGTTCAGACGGTACTGTTCACCTATTCGGACAGTGAACAGTAACTGTTTGAACGGTGAACATTGACCGTTCGAATGCACCATTCGGACGGTCACTATTCAATATTCAGGCCATCAACCTTCCAGCTTGATTTTGACCACCTTCGATCTCGATTCAGCCAATGCATATTAAAGGCTGATTCCACTCTAAAAGTGTAATCTTTGTCCCCTAATAAAGTGTTTGATAGCCTCTATATGGGTATTATTATAGATTTTTAGCAATAAATTGATCTAAACTGTTTTTAGATATATATTGCAAATTTTTGGTGTTAAATAGGTGGAAAAAGGGGCTTAAAGGAGAGAAGACCGTCCGGATGGACCGTTCGGACGGTTAAACCGTTCGGACGGTGCGTTCGGACAGATAAATAACCGTTCGGACGGACAAGTTACCGTTTGGACGCCTCGTTTAGACAGGCGAATTACCGTTCGAACGGTGCGACGGATATTGGAGTTCCAGAGTCTATATTTCCCGTCCAAAGCCGTTTCAGAGGCGTTATTTTCCGTCCAAAGCCGTTCTAAAGTCGTCTTTTTCAGTTCGAAGAACTACAGAGCCGAGTTTCCTCGTCCGAAGACCGTCCGAACAGTTATGGCACCGTCCGGACAGTGCGTTCGGACGCATATCGGACGCACTTAAGACGCACTTCGGACGGTGAGCGCAGATTTGCCCTACAACCCAACAGTCGAAGAAAAGCAAGGATGTATCAGATTTTAGGGTTTCCAACTGCGGATAGAGAGGAAAAATAGGGGAAAATCTTGTATTTTGCTTAGATTCAATTTACTTTGTTGTATTTAGGGCTTTTGGAAGTATTTAGATAGATTTCTTGGGTTGATTTAGTGTAAACTCTCATATTCTCTACATTTCAATATATATACACTTTTGAGTTAAAATCAAGATGTTGTCTTTACACTTTGGAAAGCTTTCAATCATGGATTCTTCAAGCTAAACTAATTGTTTGAGAGCAAATGTGAAGATCTACCAAGGAATCCATGGAAAATGAAAGGGGAGTTCTTGAATCTCATTGAATATCTTGTTTACTTATATTTTCTCTAATTATGTTGGAATTAATTGTTGTAGAAATCTTAGATCTATAATCATAGTTAATAACATGTGATTTATTTCTAAAGAACCCATAAATTATGATAAAACTTAATTCCAAAATAATTAGAGATCCCTAAAATTTCAAAGCTAAATCTTCCGAATCAAGGGCCTTTGGATGGTTCTTGATTCGAGTTAACCGAAACTCCCAATTTCAAATTCCATGCTAGAATTGGTAGATTGGAGCATTTGAACCCAAACCCCCTTTTTAACCAAGTTAAATATCTACTTGTGCTCATTTGGAATTCTGGTTAAATTAAGAGTTAGTTTAGTTATAATTGTGATTGTTGAAGTAGAATGTTCATAATTATCAATTTACTTTAGATAGAATCAAGTTGTAGGTTTCAATTTGAATTCAATTGTTTGCCTAGTTGCTAGTCAAAACAAACCCTCAAACACCAAAAGATTTTCGATCAAATTTTAGATAATATTGCAATTGATTTCACCCTTGCTTTGTGGTTGCAATTTGAAGACATTTCTAAACTCTACTCATTCCTATTGCTAAATTGGCACAGGTCTCATGAGAGAACACGATAGTGGGAGTACCCCACTTAAACTACAAGCACCCCCATCGCGGTGAGCTTGGAAGGGACGACTCAAGTTTTGGCGCCGTTGCCGGGGACTTGAAGGAACGAGCAAAGTGCGAAAAAGAAAAAAAAATTACAAATCGTAAAAACAAGGTGGGAATTGATCACCCACCTATGAGGGAAGCATCTACGGCTTCGGGCCTAGGTAATTTCTTCAAACTCAATGTGGATACCATGTTAGGATTTTTCTTTCTTTCTTTTCAATAGTTTTCTTTTGTTTGAATAATTAGTAGCATTGCATATTGCTAGGAGCATTAGAGGATTTAGGTTAGTATGTGCTTTATTGGCTAATTGGTGGTTTTCTAGCACGTGGAGTGGGAGATTGGAGTTGAAAAGCCGTTGTCCGGTAAAGAGAAAAAGCCGTTGTCCGACATATATATATTGTTTGTGTATGATGTGTTGACTAGGATTGAGGCATACTATTTGTGCATTGCATTTGCATGTCCCATTGGGCACAAATTGACAATAGACGCCTCTTACGAGTTGACCCACCATCACCGGCTAACACACCTTCTCCCAGAATTTCATTAGTGGTCGACCTAGGTGCACCTCCTATGGATGATCAAAATCCCACAGCTAGGCTACCTAATGATGCTCCACCCAATCCAAATATCTTGCCAAACCCACCAATGGGTGGATTACCACAACACCCTCCTTTACATCCGGCCCATGGTTTAGGGGGTGAGAACATGGAAAATGCGAGCAACCATGATGACATGGGGGCTCCCCAATTCTGAATGAGGGATTTCTTAAACCCACCGCGGCAAGCGCCAAGTTCTTGCCTTGTTATTCCACCCCACTATGCCGCTTCGAACATAAGGCCGGGCATGATGCAATTGCTTCCTCAATTCCACGGAGTTGATTCGGAAAGGCCTTATGCCTTCATCAAGGAATTTGAGAATGCATGCTCATTAGTGATGGACAACTCGTGTCCATGGGAAATCTTTTTTCTTAAAATCTTTCCATTTTGTTTAAAGGACACTACTAAGACGTGGTTCAATTCTTTGAGACCACTTTCCATCCACTCTTGGCAAACTCTTCAAGGAGAGTTTTTGAAAAAAAAAATTTCAGAAAATAAAATGGAGGCGCTTAGACGCCAAATCTCACAATTTTCTCCAATGTTGGGAGAATCATTTTTTCAGTGTTGGGAGCGGTTTAAGGAGCTCTTTGTTTCTTGTCCACACCATGGCTTTGCCGAATGACACATTATCAACATCTTTTACTATTCGTTAACGCCCCAACTCAAGCAATTCGTTGAGACTATGTGCGCAGGAACATTTATGGATAAGCAACCTCATGAAGCTTATTCATACTTTGATTACCTAGCAAATTTGGCTCGCGATTGGGCCACTACCGGGACCCAAAATCCCGAAGGTAGACCAAACACGCAAGGGGTGAAATATTAATTGAAAGAAGTTAATGATATGAATGCTAGGCTTGCCACAATGGCGAGAAAATTAGAGGCTCTAGAGTTTAAGAATGTAAGTTCAGTGGGGAGTGAAGAGCCTAAGGGAATGTGTTATGCAGTTTGTGAGACCGAAGAGCCTGACACCACGTCATGCCCGGTTATCCCGGGGATTAAGGAAGCCTTGCATGGCCAAGCCAATGCTATTGGGCAATACAATCGAGGTGGGGGAAACCCCTACTCCAATACTTATAACTCAGGATGGAGGGATCATCCTAATTTTGGCTGGTGCAATGAGGGGACTTCAAATCCCCAAGCTTATCAAGGAAGGTATAACAACCTTCAATCTTATCAAGCCCCTCCTTCGCAATCGCACCCACAACATTACCAACCTCCACCGGTCACATCATTTCCTACCCAACCCAAACCATTCCAACCTCCACCTCAAGCTCAACCCAACACATACCTTCCCCCACATCGAAAGTCGTTGGTGGATACTCTCCAACAATTCATCCAAACCCAACGGGGGGGTAAACTCATGGGTCGACAAAACTTTAGATGACATCAAGAGCCAATTGACTCTCCTTACCCAAGCGTTGACCCTTACTGAGAAGGGTAAGTTGCCTACACAACCTCAACCCAATCCTTCTAGGCAAGTCCATTCCACCGAAACCTTGGCCTAACCATCAACTAACCATGAGAATGTTTCGGCCATTACCACTTTGAGGAGTGGTAAAGTCATTGACAAGACTATTTTTCCTAGGGACCCTAAGGGTAGGGTAAAAGAATCTAAGGTAGATGAGGGGTCGGGCGTTAATGAAGAAGACTCTAGAAAAGGAAAAGGGGTTGAGAGAGGACCAAGTGAGAAGGGGGAGGGGAGTGAGAAAGAAAAAAATGAGAGAGACGAGAAAGAAGAAGGGAATTGTGAGAATAAAGAGCCAAGTGGGTCCATGCCCAATGGTGAGGAAGTTTTGAGAGAGGAACGTGAGATCTTGGCTCATGCTCCATTTCCTCACCGGTTAGTTAAACCTAATAATCAATTAAGTTCGGAGATTTATGAGACTCTCAAGCAAGTCAAAATAAATCTACCACTCCTTGAAGCCATTAAACAAGTTCCCTCTTATGCTAAATTCCTTAAGGATTTATGTACTGTTAAGAGGAGATTAAATGTGAGGGAGAATGCCTTTCTTGCTAAAGATGTCCATTTCGTTGTCCAAGTCAAAACCCCACCAAAGTACAAAGATCCCGGTTGTCCTACCGTGACTTGTGTCATAAGAGACCATAGGATAGAGGGGTGCCTTCTAGATTTGGGGTCGAGTGTGAATCTATTGCCGTACTCAGTGTAGGAGCAATTGGGGCTAGGTGAATTGAAACCTACGAGGATTACACTCCAGTTGGCGGACCGATCGATCAAAGCCCCTAGGGGAATAGTTGAGGATGTCTTAGTGAAAGTTGATAAGTTTTATTACCCGGCCGATTTTGTGGTCTTAGATACTCACCCGGTTGTAGATCCCCATGCCTGGAACCACATTCCTATCATTTTGGGGTGACCCTTCTTAGCCACATGTGACACCATCATCCATGTGTAGGGGGGGTCTTTTAAAATTGTCCTTTGGGAACATGTACGTTGAACTTAACATGTTTAACGTGGAAAAACAACTGGGGGATTTGAGGACGTCTGGGAGGTGAATCTTATTGATTCGATAGTGCAAGAGCACTTCGAAAGGCAAATGGTAGAAGACCCTTTGGAGAGAATGTTGACATTGAGTGAGGGTCTAGATCGCTTGGGAGATGAGGAAGAGGGGGATGCTTTTAATGAGGGTAGTGGTCTAGAGGTGTGTCCTATCATGGCGGTGGGTCAATGGACCCCCACTTTTGAACCTTTGACCCCTAACCCTACCAAGCCCCAACCATCCGAACTAGAGGCTCCTACGCCCGATAGGAAGCCTTTGCCTTCTACCCTTAAATATGTGTTTTTGGGTAAAGGTGAATCTAATCCCGTAGTGATATCTTTATCACTTACGGAGGCTCAAGAAAGGAGCTTGTTGGAGGTGCTCAAAAAGCACCGGAAAGCCATAGGTTGGACAATTGCCGATTTGCATGGCATTAGCCCTCTTGTATGCACTCATCGCATATATTTTGAGGAAGGGGCTAAGCTGGTGCACCAAATGCAACGCCGATTGAACCCAACTATGAAGGAAGTTGTGAGGGGTGAGGTGAAAAAACTTCTTGATGCGGGTATTATATACCCAATTGCCGACTCTAAATGGATGAGTCCCACCCAAGTTGTCCCCAAAAAGTTCGGAGTGACGGTAGTTAAAAATGCAAATAATGAATTAATACCTACCCGCATTCAAACCGGGTGGCGTATGTGTATAGACTACCGTCGCTTGAATGCTGTAACTACCAAGGATCATTTTTCCCTTCCCTTCCTTGACCAAGTCTTGGAGCGGGTAGCGGGACGGGCCTACTATTGTTTCCTTGATGGTTACTCCGGATATAATCAATTGGCAATCGCCATGGAAGACCAAACTAAAACCATATTTACATGCCCCTTTGGCACATTTGCTTATAAGCGAATGCCCTTTGGGTTATGCAATGCTCCCGCCACTTTTCAAAGATGCATGATAAGTATTTTTAGCGATATGGTGGAGCGAATTTTAGAGGTCTTTATGGATAATTTTTCTGTATATGGGGACAACTTTGCTCAATGTCTTCAAAACTTAGAGTCGGTACTAAACCGTTGTGAGGAGAGCAATCTTGTGTTGAATTGGGAGAAGTGTCACTTTATGGTGACACATGGTATAGTCTTAGGCCACATCATCTCCAGAAAGGGCATTGAGGTAGATCCCGCTAAGGTCGAGCTTATTCAAAAGCTACCCTCCCCTAGGAACGTGAGAGATGTGAGATCTTTTCTTGGGCATGCCGGTTTTTACCAGCGCTTCATTCAATCCTTTAGTTCCATTTCTAGGCCCTTATTTGCCTTCTTGGCAAAAGACGTTCCATTTGAGTGGACTCCGTCTTGTCAGCTAGCTTTTGATAAGTTGAAAAAACATTTGACTATGGCTCCCATAATCTGGCCTCTAGATTAGAGCCTACCCTTTGAATTAATGTATGATGCTAGCGACTTTGCTGTGGGGGCCGTGTTGGGCCAACGAAATGAGAGGAAACCTCATGTGCTCCACTATGCGAGCAAAACTTTGAATGAAGCCCAAATAAATTATACCACCACCGAGGAAGAACTTTTGGCTATTGTGTTTGCTTTGGACAAGTTTCGCTCTTATTTAGTGGGGTCTCATGTGATTGTTTTCACCGACCACGCTGCACTCAAATACCTCTTGTCCAAACAAGACGCAAAGCCTCGATTAATTAGGTGGATTCTCCTTCTTCAGGAGTTTGATCTTGAAATTAGGGATAAAAAGGGGGTGGAAAACGTTGTCGCAGATCATTTATCCCGCCTCCCTTTTGAGCACCTTACCAAAGATGACTCTTCTATTTGTGAGACTTTCCCCGACGAGCAACTCATGTTTTGCAACGCCTTGAATCAAGCCCTAACTCCTTGGTACGCCGATGTGGCCAACTATTTGGCCACAAAAGCCATTCCTTCTCATTGGTCCGCATTGGACAAGAGCTGATTCTTTAGGCTAGTAAGACAATTCTTTTGGGACGAACCGTATTTGTTCAAATATTGCTCGGATCAGGTTGTACGGCGATGTGTGTCGGATGAGGAATTTGAAAGTATAATAAAATTTTGCCATTCTCATGCATGTGGGGGCCATTTCTCTTTAAAGAAAACAGTGGCAAAAATTTTGCAAAGTGGACTCTATTGGCCGACTATGTTTAAAGATGTGCATTCATTTGTGTGGCGTGTGATAGATGTCAAAGGCTCGGAAGCCTTTCTAGGAAGCACATGATGCCCCTTAACCCTATCCTTGTTTTGGAGGTTTTTGATTGTTGGGGCATAGACTTCATGGGCCCATTTCCTAGTTCTTTTGGGTATCTTTATATCTTAGTGGCTATAGATTATGTTTCCAAATGGGTAGAGGCAATACCGGCACGAACCAATGACCACCAAGTTGTGGTCAAATTTTTCAAAGAATACATTTTTCCTGGTTCGGTATGCCTCGAGCCATCATCAGTGATGGTGGTTCTCATTTCTGTAATAAGCCCTTAGGGACACTCATGAGAAAGTACGGCATTATTCATAAAGTCGGTTTGCCATACCATCCCCAAACACAAGGCCAAGTCGAATTGGCCAACCGTGAAATCAAGACAATCTTGGAAAAGACGGTTAATCCGTCTCGAAAGGATTGGTCTTTGCACTTAATTGATGCATTGTGGGCCTATTGAACGGCCTACAAAACCATTCTAGGTGCCTCCCCATACCGTCTTGTGTATGGAAAAGCATGTCACCTCCTGGTTGAGGTTGAACATAAGGCATATTGGGCTATTCGGCAATATAATGAGGGGTTAGGCGAAACCGGCGACCACCGGAAGCTCCAATTGAATGAGCTAGATGAAATAAGAAATGATGCGTATGAAAATGCAAAAATTTCAAAGGCTAAAATGAAAGTCCGTCATGACCAACACATTAATCGCAAATCTTTTCATATTGGTCAAAACGTTCTTCTCTACAATTCCTGGTTGCATCTCTTTTCGGGAAAGTTAAAGAGTAAATGGTCCGGCCCCTACCAAATTAGGAAAATCTTTCCCTACGGTGCTATTGAGGTGCAAAATCTTAAGAATGGCACACCTTTCAAGGTCAATGGGCAAAGGTTAAAGCCTTACTTCGAGCCCTTTCGAGGCGAGGTAGATTGTGTGGATCTCATTGATCCACCAATCTTGGCTTGATGATTGTCCCCTATGTGCTCCCGCCCCCCCGTGTTGATGTCTCGGTCTCTTTCGAGTTAGTGTTACTTTGAGGACAATGCAACCTCTTAAGTGGGGGGTGGGGCGAGCTTGTTTTGCGCTTGGTTTTTGTGTAAAGTTGTATAGGTTGTTTTGTTTTCTTTTACTTCTTTTGCAATTTTTGTTGTTAATTTAGTTTTTGTATAGTTTGTTGAGTTTTCTGGGTTTTTGCAGTGTATAGATCGAATTTTTGGGATTTACCATTCGGACGGTACGTCCAAACGTGTTTGTCCATTTGGATGGTGCGTCCGAACGATTATTTTACCATTCGGACGGTGAATTCGGACGGCCCGTTTGTCGTGCCCAGATTTTTCGCACTCGAGGAATACACACACAAGTGAAAAAAATGTTGTACTCTCTCGTTAGAACTCACCCTCCTAGAAGAATGAGTGCGACTAGATTTGAATTGAAAATAGGTTTGAATAAAGGGCTTTTGAAAAAGATTCGGAGTTGCCACCTAACTTGATTAAGGTGAGTTAGGTCACCTAAAAACTAAGAGTAATCCGAAGACTACACTTAGGGTTTTTGAAAAACAATTTGAAAATGTCTCCTCAAGAGAGGGTTTTTAAGAAAACGGGTTGTTTGGCAACCTTTGAAAAATATTTAGCCCTTTTTAGAAAAATAACTCCGTTTTGGTCTTTGAAAATAGTGATCCTAGGTTTGGAGGTTGGTTACTTGTAGGGAAGACGCACTAAGCTATCACCTACCCCGCCCTTTCGGTATCTACATGTCAATCCACCCTAGATTCACTTATGAGAGTCTTCGACTAACTATAATTCAACCCTATTTACTTTGAAAAAGAATGTTTTTTTTAAAAAAAACGAAACTAATATGATGCATGATATGCAAGTGCAATAGAAGAGAATTGAAAAATAGATTTGAAAAGAGATTGATTTGAAATTGATTTGATTTGAAAATAGATTTGAAGAAATAGAATTGAAATTGGAAAGTTTGAAAATTGAAAGTAGAAGTTTGAAAATAGAAATTTTGAAATTGAAATTTTGAAAATAGATTGGAATTTGGGATTTGAAAATATGGAGACCGCACCCATGAGGGTGGAATTGAAAGTTTGAAAAGTGTTGTGACCGCACCTATGAAGGTTGCCTACGTATCCCTTTGGGGGAATCAGGTCAGTCGTAGTTCGGACAAGAGTCCGTTTGAAAATAGAAGGTTTGATTTGAAAAGAGATTGAATTGAAAATTGAATTTGACTTGAAATTAGAAGAGGAGATTGGAAATTGAAATTGAAAAGATTGGACTTTGATTTGAAGAGATAGATTTTGGAAAGATTTGGCTTGGCTTGGAAGATTTGGAAGGATTGGATTTTAGGAAATGTTTGAATTAGGAAAGGTTCAAGTTAGGAAAGTGTCATTTTAAGAAAGTTTCATTTTTGGAAAGTTTTGAAATTAGGAAAGTTTTAGGTTTAGGAAAGTTTTGAAATAGGAAGGTATTGAATTTAGAAATGTTTTTGAATTAGGAAAAGTTTAGTTTAAGAAAGGCTTAGAATTTAGAAAGTTTCAAGTTAAGAAAGTTTTGGATTTTGGAATGTTTGAAAAAGGGAAGTTTTGAATTTGGAAAGTTTTGAAAACAAGGAAGTTTTGAAAATGAGAAAGTTTCGTTTTGGGAAAGGTTTGAAAAAGGAAAGTTTTCAGTTTAGGAAATGTTTGAATTAAGAAAGTTTTGAATTTAGAAAAGTCTTAGATTTGGAAAGATTTAAAGTTTAAGAAAGTTTAGAGTTTAGAAAGTTTTTAATTTTAGAAAGATTTAACTTAAAAAGGTTTCAAATTTAAAAAGTTTAAGATTTAGAAAGTTTTAGAGTTTTAGAAAATCTTGAGATTAGGAAAGGTTTAAGTTTAGGAAAGATTTGAAAATTTAGATTTGGAAAGTTAAGATTTGGAAAGGGGTAGAATTAGGAAAGGGTTGAATTAGGAAAGATTTTTATGTTCAAGTTTTTGAAAACTTAAGATTTAGGAAAGTAGAAGTTTAGGAAAGATTTGAATTAGGAAAGAGTTGGATTAGGAAGGGATTGGATTTGGTTTCTAAAAGAGAAAGGTTGGATTTTATTTCCAAAAACGGAGGACGGGATCTAGTTTCCTAAATGGGGAGATTTGATTTGGTTTCCTAAAGGGAAGATAGGATTTGGTAAGGATTTGGAAAGGGAGATTCTAGAAATCTTAGTTTTGAAAAATTATAGTTTTGACGTAAAAAATAGGTTTTAGAAACATGTATAGTTTTGATGTAGAAAACAAGAGGTTTTGGAAACCTAGGTTTGGGGTAAAGTTTGAAAACCATGTTTTTGGAAAGAAAATTAGGGTTTCCTAATTGTGGGCTCTAAGGCTTGACTTGGGCTCTAAGGAAAGAGTTTTTGGGAAAGTGTATTTTTAGAAACGAAGGTTTTCTAGAAGGGAAATCCTAGGGAGGAGTTTTTAGAGGGAAAAAGATTTTAAAGAGAAGGAGTTTTGGAAAGTGTGTTTTTAGAAACGTAGATTTTAGAAGGAAAATCCTAGAGAGAGTTTCTAGAAGGAAGATTTTGAAAAAGAGAGTTTTTGGAAAGATTTTTAGGGAGCGTTTTTAGAAAGTGAATTTTTAGGAGAGAGAGTTTTGGAAAGGAGTTGAAAAAGGGGGGTTTTAAAAAATAGATTTTGGAGAGGAGTTTTTGAAAACAATTTTGGAGAGGAGAGTTTTAGGAAAGTATGTTGAAAAAGAGATTTTTAGGAAGAAAGACTTTTGAAGAGAGTTTTTGGAAAGTATAAAAACGTCTTACTTTCCTAAAGCGATTCTAGCCATAAGAGGGCTAGAACCACTTTGAGAAAGTGGTTTTGAAAACAAGGTTTGAAAATATAGACCAAAAGGTCACTTTTTATATAACACTTTCCTAAAGCAACCCCAACCATGGAAAGGCTAGAATCACTCTAGAATTGTGGTTTTGAAAACAAGTTTTTGAAAAAGAGATTTTGATGCAATTTTCAAAACAAGTTTGAAAACGGTTTTGAAAACAACTTTGAAAACGGTTTTTGGAAGATGCAAGACTATGATATGCACAATGCAATTTGGGGTCATGAATATACAAGGCTAAGGCTTCACCACATAATCAAGGGGGCCGGACCCACGTGGTCTTTGGTTAGACTAGAAGAAAGCCCCCGACACGGTGACTCTCCAATAGTCTAATTCTACACATGGACCGGGAGTCCCCTTGTTTCAAGCATGCAAAGAAAGGGGGGGGAAAGAGATGGGGGATTAAAATAGAGAAAACCCAAGTGGGTTGGAGAGAGAAGAGAGAGGGGGGAAGTGTAGAAAATTAAAGAGAAAACCTACCGTATGTCTTCTTTATTTTGCGCGCCGCGCTGTCTTCGGTCTTCGGTCTTTGTCTTGATCTTCACCTTCAGTCTTCAAGAGTTGTCTTCAAGCTTTGGATGACAGCTCTTCAAGTCTTCAAAGAGTGGTTGAAGGCTAGTGTATGAGTGTATAGGAGGCTAGGGTTTGTGTATAGTGGCTAGGGTTTGGGAAAACCTAGGGAGGTTAGGGTTTTGGAGATGCTCGAGCTCTGTATATCGAAATATAGGATTTTTAGGTTAAGTTTGCAGACCCTTTTCACGTTGAATGAGGCTCTATATTTATAGAAGGAGGACAAACCTGGCACCTGTTGCAGTGGCGCTAGGGCAAACTTTACACTGGCGCTACTAGGAGTGGCACCAAGCCATTTTTTGGCTTGGCGCCACTACTAGTGGCGCCAGCCAATTAGGAAAGGTTTAAGGTCGGCAAGCAACGTATCTTTGACTAGATTTGGGCGCCTGTACTAGTGACTACCATGCAACTTTTAGCCTAGCTCCACTATGAGTGACTCTGAAAAGTCCGGGAATGATTTGGAGGAGTCGGGAATGACCCGAAAGGCCGGAAAGGAGCAGGAACACTTAAAATAGTGTCCTGGAGGTATTTGACTTGAAAAGTGAGGACAAAATGTGTCAGAAAGGTTAACCGGGCCTTTAGGGGCAAAACGGTCAATCGGACCGAAAAACTGCCGGGACAGACTCGGATTGTCCCGGAAGAAGACTTGGGATTTGGAAACATTATTTAGAATGTTCCCAGAGGTTGCCGGTTTGATTCTCAGAGCTGGCGTGGTCGGAAAAGGAGACCGGCCCACTAGGGGCAAAACGGTCATTTTGTACCGGGTTTGCCGGAACTGACTCAGAATGGTCCGGAAAGGTAAGGGGAGGTTGAGAACACTATAAAAAGTATTCTCGAGACATTACCAGTTTGATACCCAGAGCCGGTGTGGTCGAAGAAGGAGACCGGCCCTCCAGGGGCAAAACGGTCATTTTGTACTGGGTTGGCCGGAACTGACTCGGAATGATCTGGAAAGGTAAAGGAAGGTTGAGAACACTATAAAAATTATTCTTAGGAGGTTACCGGTTTGATACCCAAAGCCGGTGTGGTCAAAGAAGGAGACCGGCCCTCTAGGGGCAAAACGGTCATTTTGTACCGAGTTTGCCGAAACTGACTCGGAATGATCCGGAAAGGTAAAGGAAGGTTGAGAACACTATAAAAAGTAGTCTCAGGAGGTTACCGGTTTGATACCTAGAGCCAGTGTGGTTCCCGGGGCATTCGGATGCTTAGGGGCAAAATGGTCATCTTGACCGGAGAGTCTCGAAAAAGGTCCTAAGGGTAGTCTGGTCATTTTTCACCGAAGTGAGCTAACAGACACGGGTGTTGACCTGGGTTTTGAGTGTTTCAGCCACTCTAACGGTGTGAGTATTTTCGTTACTTGGACGAGGCTGATGATTTGTGAGTATTTGCGCTACTCGGACGGGGTTGATGATTTGGGAGTATTTCCGCTACTCGAACGGGGTTGAGTATTTCCGCTACTCGGACGGGGTTAAGTATTTCCGCTACTCGGACGGGGTTGATGATTTGAGAGTATTTCCGCTACTCGGACGGCGTTCAGTATTTTTGGTACTCAGACCGTCTTGAGGAATAAACTGTCTCCAGAGAGGGATTGGAAAGGGGTCTTACCGTCTCCGAAGAGACGTGCCTGGATTGAAATCGTCTCGAGGAATAAACTGTCTCGAGAGTGGGATTGGAAAGGGGTCTTACCGTCTCCGAAGAGACGTGCCTGGATTGTGAGTGTTTCTGCCACTCTAACGGTTTTGTGAGTAGTTTTGCTACTCGGACCGTCTCGAGGAATAAACTGTCTCGAGAGAGGGATTGGAATTGGAATAAGAAAGGACAATGCCCCTAAGGGCATTTTGTTCATTTTGCCTCTATTTGGGCCTGACAGGCCCGCGAAGCGATGGAAAGACGAAATTTGGACCTAGAGGATTGGTTTCGATTGGAATATGGCCACGATGACTTGAAAATAAGTCTGGACGGAGTGTAGACTGCCGAGCGGTCAAAAATGGGGTGCTTACACCGTTGTGTAATAATTTCCCATTCGGACGGTATCTAGACGCCCATTAATCGGACCGTTCGGACGGATTTTGGACCGTTCGGATGCCTTTTTGATAGTTCGGACGGTGCGTCCGGACGCGCGTCGAACGCTATAAATAGGTAGCGTCCGTATTGAGTTCAGACTCACTACAGACGCTATACGGGGAGTTTTTGAGTGTTTTGAGAGTTCCTGGATGATAGCGGAGCCCTGCCGAAGCCCGAGCACGTGCCGTTGACTCCTCCACCTTTTGTTTTATGCTTCCCTAGGTATTCCTGCATCCTTCCTCGCTTACTTTATTCTTTACCTAGGATTCTTTATAGGGTCTTTTGATAGTCATGGCAGGCAGAGGGGCCCCAGGTGCCCTTTCGGCTAGCGCAGCTGGTGCTGAGCCAGCCCCAGCCTATGATGTCGCTCGTTTTGTGTCGAAGGATGCCTTCGAGGCATTCTCCCAGACTTGGATTAAGAGGGGTGTAGTGATTGAGCGCCAGATGGACCTAGAGCAGTTTAGGGGTCTTGGTTTTTTGTGGGCCGAGGCCTTTGAGGCTCGGGGTTGGGTCCCTCTCACTACCTTCGAGGGAGATGCCATTTTTGTCTTGCTCGCAGAGTTTATGGCGAATGTTACAGCTTGTTGTGTTACCCCAGGACATGAGCAGATCACGTCCTGGGTTAAAGGGTTTGACATTGGGATCACCCCCACCACTTTTGCAAAGGTGTATGGGCTGCCTAGGGTGGCAAACCCTCACTATAGTTTCCCATCTAGGGGGGCCCCGGATGACTTCAGGGTCGTTTCCGATGAGGTTTGCCTCCCAGGCTCCGATTGGGGTTTGTGTCGGCAGGTGGCGGTCAGCTCATTGCTTCCGATATACGCCCCTTTGTATATTTTTTGTTGCCAGTCCGTCTACCCCATTGCTAGGCATTCTGAGGTTAAGAGGAGTAGGGCTAGTCTTTTGTGGGCTATTAGGGCGGGTAGGTCCATAGATCTTCCGTTATTTCAGTTTAGAGCCCTCGCAGAGGAGATTACGCACCCGCGTGGTCAAGGATCCATCCCCTTCGCTGTCCTTTTGACGCGAGTGATCGAGGCTGCTTTCGGGACCCTTGCTATTGGACTTCCTCGTCTCCCGTAGTCGAGGGAGCCCATTGGTAGATCTACCATTCAGTGGGGATTGAGGTCTCGCCGACTGCAACAGCAGCAGGAGCAGTTCCAGCCGCAGCCACAGCCTCAGCAGCAGCAGCGGCAGCAGCTGGGTCTTGCTGAGCTGGATCTTGCTGACCCGAATCAGTACGACCCCGATATTCATCAGCATCAGCAGCAGCAGCACTTTCAGCCACCACCAATGCCCGATCAGGCAGTGCAGATGCTTGAGCAGATGCAGCAGACCTTAGATATGTTAGTCGTGGGATCAGCACAGCAGTTTGCCGACATTGCTAGGCTGGAGGCTGCCCATGCAGCTCATTTTGCAGCACTTGAGGGCTAGATCCGAGCCCAGTCCGAGTAGATTACCGCACTTCAGGGTCAGACCCGGGGCCAGACCAGGATCATTGAGGAGCTTTTTGCTGAGGTCCGGGCCCTTAGGGCTGCTGTTGCACCGCCTCCAGATGACGATGGAGATGATTGATAGTTTAGGATTATGATGCATTTTTTGTACACACATAGCATATCATTGCATCAGATCTTGTACATTGCTTTGACATAGTGTATATTGTTTTAATATAATGGATTATATTTTGAGATTTTTTTACTGTACATCATTTACTTTTGTATCTCCTTGTTCTTTATCTTGTATTGTTGGATGTTTTAGCTACAGGTGTTCACATATTTTGTTTTTTGTCACTCGCCTGTACCATTTTGATGGGGATTTTGGTAACGTATGGTATCAGTTTCAGTCTTCATTTCTCCCACACATCTAATTACATCTCTTATTATGCATGTTAGGCTAGCTTTTGCGATTGATGCGTTGACTCATTTTTGATGCACTATAACACCGTTTTTGACATTAAAACCCAACTTAGATTGAGATAGACTCGTTTTCTTACTTTTAACTCCATGGAGAGTGCTTGATTCATGCATTGGTAGAAAGTTATACACCGTTCACATGAGTTATGCTTTGCAACATATTTTCGTTACTTTACCTTGCATTTTCGTCCATACTTAGTGGAGATTATCACCTTGTGAGCTTTAGAGCGTTTACCGCCTTTTTGAGAGTCTACATTTACTCAAGGATTGATCTTCCATCCTCATTTCCCTTGAATAACTTCTTTATGCTTGCTTTTGGTTCATAAGATGAATTCTGATCTTGGGATTGACACTTTTACTATGTGGAATATTATAATTTGGCATCTTTATGTAATTCTAAGCCCATTTCCTTCTTGATAGCCATTATCCTTTTTGTCTTTCACCATATAACCCATTTATCATTTCATTTTTTCACCAACTCCTTCCTCGAAAGATATCATTGAAATTTTTGTATTTCATATCATTTTTCTTTACTATGTTGGGAAGCAAAGATATATGATGTAAAAAAAAAAAAAGAAGAAGAAAAAGAAGAGTAAGAGAAAAGAAAAAGAAGTGGGTATATGATAAAAAAAAAAAGAAGAAGAAGTTTTGAACATAATGCAAAGTGGCATCAAAGTTATAGAGAAGGAGTTTTAAAAAAAAAAAAAAAAAAGAGAGAAAAGAAAAAGAGAAGTGTTTATTGTTCAAATCTTTGGGTACATAACAAGGGAGTTGGGTATGATATCTTTCCATCACCTCATTGACATATGATGTGTTTTGTATTTATCTCATATCATTCCTACTTTACCTCTTTACCTTCCAAATTGCTTAATCGATCTAAAGATGCTTCATTATAATTTTCATTAGAGTAAAAGTTTTATCTTGTCAATTCTTTAAATCATTGTGCATCTATGAACATTCTTTCAGGAAGTTATGCCAAAGGAGATACACGTACATATTGTCCGGTTCTTCATTTTGGATATGTTCACTTGTTTTGGCTTGTATATTTACTTTACTATTGAACATATCATTGTGTGAACCTTGTGGGTCTTTTCATTCCGAGTGTATGCCCGGTGAGGATTGAATCAAAACTTTACGGTTCGGAAGTGTATAATTGAGTTCCTTATATGTTGCTTAGCATTGGCTTATCAAGCACACGCGCACAAACTTTTCCATTGTATGAATTTTTGCATAAACTCCTACATGTGTTTGAGGTTTGAGATGTGTCCATCGACATCTTGAGTGGGTTGTGCATAATTTGTTTCTTTTATCGTCTTTAATTATTTCCTTTCTATAGTACATTTTGCTAGGGACTAGCAAAAGCTAAGTTGGGGGGTATTGATTCCACTTCAAAAGTGTAATCTTTGTCCCCTAATGAAGTGTTTGATAGCCTCTATATAGGTATTATTATAGATTTTTAGCAATAAATTGATCTAAACTGTTTATATATATATATTGCAGGTTTTTGGTGTTAAATAGGTGGAAAAAGGGGCTTAAAGGAGAGAAGACCGTCCGGATGGACCGTTCGGACGGTTAAACCGTTCGGACAGTGCGTTCGGACGGATAAATAACCATTCGGACAGACAAGTTACCGTTTGGACGCCCTGTTCAGATGGGCGAATTACCGTTCAGACGATGCGACGGATATTGGAGTTCCAGAGTCTATATTTCCCATCCAAAGTCGTTCCACAGGCGTTATTTTTCGTCCAAAGTCGTTCCAGAGTTGTCTTTTTCCGTTCGAAGAATTACAGAGCCGAGTTTCCTCGCCCGAAGTCCGTTCGAATGGTGAAATAACCGTCCGAACGGTTATGGCACCGTCCGGACGGTGCGTCCGGATGCATATCGGACGCACTTAAGACGCACTTCGGACGGTGAGCGCAGATTTGCCCTACAACCCAGCAGTCGAAGAAAAGGAAGGATGTATCAGATTTTAGGGTTTCCAGCTGCAGATAGAGAGGAAAAATAGGAGAAAATCTTGTATTTTGCTTAGATTCAATTTACTTTGTTGTATTTAGGGCTTTTGGAAGTATTTAGATAGATTTCTTGGGTTGATTTAGTGTGAACTCTCATATTCTCTACATTTCAATATATATACACTTTTGAGTTAAAATCAAGATGTTGTCTCTACACTTTGGAAAGCTTTCAACCATGGATTCTTCAAGCTAAACTAATTGTTTGGGAGTAAATGTGAAGATCTACCAAGGAATGCATGGAAAATGAAAGGGGAGTTCTTGAATCTCATTGAATATCTTGTTTACTTATTTTTCTCTAATTATGTTGGAATTAATTGTTGTAGAAATCTTAGATCTATAATCATAGTTAATAACATGTGATTTATTTCTAAAAAAACCCATAAATTATGATAAAACTTAATTCCAAAATAATTAGAGATCCCTAAAATTTCAAAGCTAAATCTTCCGAATCAAGGGCCTTTGGACGGTTCTTGATTTGAGTTAACCGAAACTCCCCATTTCAAATTCCATACTAAAATTGGTAGATTGAAACATTTGAACCTAAACCCCCTTTTTAACCAAGTTAAATATCTACTTGTGCTCATTTGGAATTCCGGTTAAATTAAGAGTTAGTTTACTTATAATTGTGATTGTTGAAGTAGAATGTTCATAATTGTCAGTTTACTTTAGCTAGAATCAAGTTGTAGGTTTCAATTTGAATTTAATTGTTTGCCTAGTTGCTAGTCAAAACAAACCCTCAAACAGCAAAAGATTTTCGGTCAAATTTTAGATGACATTGCAATTGATTTCACCCTTGCTTTGCGGTTGCAATTTGAAGACATTTCTAAACTCTACTCGTTCCTATTGCTAAATTAGCACAGGTCTCATGGGAGAACACGATAGTGGGAGTACCCCACTTAAACTACAAGCACCCCCATCGCGGTGAGCGTGGAAGGGATGAGTCAGAGGCAAAGTTATAGCTACTGAAGTCTTCTTTCTAATGACGTAAAAATCAGCTCAATCAGATATCGGAGTAAAATGTTATAGCAAAAATATCGAGACGGGTTAGACTTCTCATCACCGGTTTGATCATTCTTTGCGTCTATTTGCCTTTATTAGCTCCTATAACCTACAAAAGACACACAAAATATAATCAAAGAAATATATAACTAAAATAAGATAATTAATACTAATCTAAGTCCAACAAAGTGTGAATTAAAGGCCTATAATTATACTTTTATGGTGTAATCAGTGAGCCTTCTATTGCCTATACATATACATAAACTACTTAGAGAGGTTACTTTAGACATTTGGATAGTATAGTTAAAAACATTTATTACGTAGTTTTGAAAACAGCTTGAATAGTGTGGAAATTAATGCAAGGATAGACTTTATTGTATTAAAATAACCTTCTTGGACTCTCTTAAAATATGCCCTAAGGGAACATGTTAGCACAACCCTAAATTTTATATAGAAAGTTTGAATGGAATAACATGGTAATCAAAGTTATTAATCTCATATTAGTATCGGGAATACCGGCCGGTACGGTATTAGTGAAGATAAATACCGTACCGGCTAAAGTACTGGACAATACCGGTGGTACCGGCCAACACCGGTGATACCGGATTTACCAGACCGTACCGGTTTTATGTAATTTATTTTAAAATAATTTAATTTTATTGTCTTTTGATGTTAATTGTCCATTAAAATTTATTTTAGGTATATAATAGACAACAATATGTCTTTTAAGTATTTTTAAATATATATTTGGGTTGGATAACATGTTTACATTATATTAAAACGCTTGATATTTTAAATATATATATTTTTATAGCATATAATATTTACAACGATAAATCCGAGATGGTGCTCGATATTGCACTAGTATCGGTACGTACCGTACCAATAACAAAAACTGTAACTTCACCTGTATGAGATTGACAGTTATGGTGGTAATAACATTTTTGCAATTATATCTCCACTATTTTAAAAAAGGGAAGCCTGCCCAAGTGTTTTCCACACTTTTAGTTCCACATATGCCCCTTGTGAAAAAACAAATGACATTTCCACCCGTTGCGACTTTTTGGAACCGACGTGAAACGATTCAAGCCTGCTTTTGTAACCGTTACCCATCCTTGGTAAAACAAAAAAAAAATCTATCTTCTCTTTTAAAAACCAACAACCAATGTTTCAAGACTTCCTCAGTGCGTTACCCGCCAAAGGTAGATTTTATATATTTATATCCTTCCTCCATTTACGTTAGCCACAAAACATATATTTCATATATTTCAGGACAAATTTCCAACCCAGGTTCCCCATGGTGAACTGTGTATGTAACGTCAAGGATTTATTCAAGTCTAGCATTCAATATATTACGACATCAGATTCTGTACGTTGTAGCTCCTTCTCGAGGTGTGAATCATTTGTATTTATGATAGGAGACTACATATCTTGTGATTTGGCTCTGATTTGTGTTTGTTCTGTTTCCTCTTGAATTATTGATAGTTTGAGACTGGTACACAAAAGTTTTAAACAAAGTCAGCAATAATCTTTCTGTGTTGTATGGTTATCATGGAATGAGATTTGTGAAATTTGTCTAGGCTCTTTTACAAGCAACTCACGGGTGCCACTTAATTGCTACCATTTAAGAAAAAAAAAACAGGCTTCTTAGATGTTCGAAGAAATGCCTTCCCATCTAAAAATTTGATTTTGGAAGAATGTGAACTCACTCTTTGGGACAGCCGACAGCCTTTATATTGTGTTGCGTTGAAGGAGAAGGGAGTACGCTAATCTATGATTATATGTCCGACAAAACCTTTTTGTTCGCAAACTCAACCATTAAGTTGATTTGGGTAATTTCAATACCGATGTTTTTATGGAGTCCTTGGTTTATTGTATAAACTGACATGGAACTCACATGGATTACAATTTTGTAGATCAAAATAGAAGAGTATTACTCAAGTGACCATTAATGCACTTTGAAATTGCTATGGGCAATGCACAAGGTATTCTCTACCTTCACAATGAGTCCACTTGAAAGCTGAAGTTTTCAATGTTTTTTGATCTCTTGAGTTTTGAGGTTGGAATGGTCCTAATGGAACCATCTCTTAAGTGGTCTCCACGAAATCAACTATATGAACATTTGCTGATTTGAGTGGTTTTCATTTTGTCAAAGTGGTTTTCAAAACAACCCTCTCTAAAAAAGATTTTCAAAATCTATATTCTCTTGAGTTTTCACCAAAATGGTCTTCAAAACCATTTATTCCATATTGATTTTCAAAGTTTTAACTCTCTTAGGTTAGTGGTTGGAATGGTCCCAATGAGACCCTCTCTGGAGTGGTTTCCAAAAGTCAACCATATGAACCCTACACTTACTTGAATGGTTTTGATAAAATGGTTTTAAAAAACTCGCAACTCTCTTGAGTTGTTTTTCCAAATGGCTTTACATAGAATGATACTTTTCTAAACACTTCTTCAAGTTTTTCACATAAAATGATAATAAGGTTTCTCACATAAAATGATAAGAATTTTACATGAAATCATGGCTTTCAATACACTTTTTCAAGTTTCATGCATAGAATCACTTTTCCAACCCTTCCAAAACCACTAGGATCAAACCCTAGCTCAAAATCACTACGTCCGAACCCTAGTTCAAAATCACTTTTTCAAAACCTTATGTTAACTCAACCCTAGTTGGCTAAACCCTAGGACACCTCCAAATCCTAGGTCAACAAAACTCGGGTAATGCTAAGGACAGTGGATTATTCAGTCGGCCTTCTAACAATCGCTTCCAAGTGTGCACGCATGGCAATTCTTTCGATGGTATAACCGGCAACCGAATTGAGAAATCAAACAGAAAAAACCAAAAAGAAAGTTGTACTGTACTTTTTCTTTTGTCGAACTTCAATCCCATTCAGCAACAACAGTTCCCCAACTTACCTTCCCCAAAGAGTCTTTCCCACCATTGCCGGCCCTCAATCTTTTCTTACCGTCCATTGTCCTGCCCACCCACGCAAACAATTTCTTTGTTGCGGAAGTTACACATCATCTTCATTCGAGCTTGCCTCCTTGTTGTGTGATAACTTATCTCTTTCGACAAAATCTCCATAAGACCATGCGTATAATGATAGAAGGCTCTCTTTGGCAGTTTGAGAGAACTTTGGGACTTAGGAGTGAAGGGACCCGGGGTTAGTGAGAGAAAACCAGAAGATGTGGTTGCAGGATTGATGCCACCGCCACCCCCAATTGTGGCATCTTCGTCAACGATGCCTACGGCAACAGCAAACTAGTCAAGTCACATTTGGAAGAACACAAGTGGAGGGATGTTCGTGGGTGGATGGAATGGGAGAAAGAAAATTTAATCTGAGGAGAAACATTGGGGAAGATTTGTACAATTTTTAATTATTTAATCCCACTACCCAAAACTAGAAATCTCAAAATTTTTTAATTCCCAAATCAGCACCACCATCGACGGATCGAGGAATAGAGATGGGAATGTTAATGGGGTGGTTTGGCATTAGTGGGCTGTGGATGTGGTT
Organism: Euryodendron excelsum; assembly: GCA_033060915.1. Classification (NCBI taxonomy): domain Eukaryota; kingdom Viridiplantae; phylum Streptophyta; class Magnoliopsida; order Ericales; family Pentaphylacaceae; genus Euryodendron; species Euryodendron excelsum. The sequence goes on along the minus strand of CM065386.1, from coordinate 11,315,165 downwards.
GGCGGCGACAGATCTAGGTTTATAAAGTAAGAGAGAGCGGGCGGTTGTGGTAATGAGGGCCGACATAATAGGGAGAGAAACCCACTTACGATAGTTGTGGGTGGTTGAGGTGATGTTGGTGAGTCAGGGGCTTGCGACCATCATTGCAAACCACGGTGTTCCCAGAGGTCACTGGAGATTCCTATTGTTTTGGTTGCTATCGTTTTTGCAATGGTCACTAACGGCTACTTAAAACCAAAGAAAGTCATTTTTTATTTTCTTTATTGTTTTTCTAAAGCAACCAACATTAGTAAATTACCGGTTTCCTTGCAATTATTAAGTACATGTGTCGAATTCTGGAAACGAAAGTGTAAATGGAACTGTAAAAACACCAGTCCTTAGCATTCATCACCTAACCCTAGTTATCTAGCCCTAGGTTAATTTAATCCTAGTTAATTAACCTTAGGTCATACCAACTTTAGGTTAACTTAACTAAGGTTAGTGAGCTCCAAGTCTCAAATTCCAATCCTTTTTCAAACCATCTTTTTAAAATCCAAGTGATCTTTCAAAAAGTTTTCAAAAACATCAAACTCTCTTGAGCTTTCAAAAAACGTAACCCAAAAAGTCTTTTCCAATGCTTTCTTCTCTTAAAAATATTTTCAAGAGCTCTCTTAAACTTGTCTAAAACAAAAGTGGCTAGACTTTGACATTTTCAAAAACAATTTCCAAAATTGTTTTTCAAAAAAAAAAAAAAGAAACTCACAACTCTAAAATGATCCTAACCCTTTCATGGTTAGGATATCCAAAGGAAAGTGATATATTAAGTGTAACCTTCAAGGTTCATTATAGGGTTCCAAAACCCTAAATGTTTTTCAAAATTCCTTTCCAAAAATTATTTTCAAAAATTACACTCTTGAAGTAACCTTAGTCCTTCCATGGTTAAGGTAATTCAAGAAAAAATGAGATATCCAATTAGGGTTTCCTAATGCTAAAAGTCTTCAAAATTCTAAAGGAAGTTTCTTGTCCCTTTTTCTAAAAATGCTTTCCAAAGTCATAGCCTTAAAGGAGTTTAGTTTTCCAATAACTAATCTCTTAAAAGTGATGAGATATTCAACATACCTTTCATAAGGGATACAAAAACTTTTCAAAGAAAAGTTCACAAGAGCTTTTACCTTTCTCAAAAAGTCTAAATCCCATTTTCAAAATCTTCTATTCAAACTTTCAAAACATTCCAAAACTATCTTGAGTTAATTTAAAAAAAAATTCCAAAACACTATTGAGTTGCTTTAAAAAACATTTCAAAACACCCTTGAGTTGTTTAAAAAACATTCCAAAACTCCCTTGAGTTGTTTCAAAAACATTCTAAACTCCATTGAGTTGTTTGAAAATATTCTAAAATCCTCTTGAGTTGCTTTAAAAAACACTTCAAAACAACCCATGTCCTATTTCAAAGGCACTTTCAAAAATCTCCAAATCCAAATCCAAGTCAAAACTCTCTTGAGTTTAAGCTTGAAAAACCTTTCAAGACTTCGTGAATCCATTTCCAAAATTGTGCTCTAGCACGAACTACAAATAATCTAATTTTCACTAAATGAGATACGTAGACAACCTTCATAGGCGTGTCATAACCCTTATTTCAATTCAAATTTCCTTTTCAAAACTTTTCCTTAATCATAACCCTTATTTCAAGTCAAATGTCTATTTTTAAAACTGATCGGTCCAGAAATGTGCGATAAAACTGCAACTATACAGCTATAATGTAATAATAACTCAGTGCATAAGGAAGAGAGTTAGCGCTTTCAGAAAAACTTACCTTGGTTAAAAAACCTTGGAGAAACACTCAATAAAATAAAAAGAAGATAGTTTTGAAAGATTTTGTTTTAACTAATCTAAACTATTGAAAATGATTTAGAATTAATAAAAGAAAATCTCGAAACCAATTGTTCCAATCAATTGCTTCACCTAGAATTCAAATGGAGATTTTTTTTTTCTCAAATCATTGACTACGTCATGAGTCTTTGATTCGGAAGATTTAGAGATAAAAACTTTTATTCTTTAAAAATCAAACATAAAATAAATTAGGTTTAGAATCATAGATGCATACCATCGACTTGTGCAATAAATATACTAAATTAGGGTTTGTGCATAAATATTCCAAAGCATAATCAAACATCTAAGTTTTCAAATACCTAAAGTTTGATCCCAAAGAATTAAGAAGAATAAGATAAAATCATCGAAACCCATGTTACCTCCATTGTTCATCTGAGATCTTCAATCGATTTTAGTCATGATAGATACGCAAATGTATATTAAAATATATTGAAAATTGTTTAATTTGATTGCAGGAATTGAAAGACTATGAAAAAGCTTTAAAGTTCTATTCTAATCTACTCTTAAAACTTTTAAAGAAAACCTAAAACTCTTAAAAACTAACGACATCCAAAATAGGAGACCTATCCCAGCTTTTATAGGCTTTGAAAAACTGTAGTTCCCGTTGAGCGTTCAAACGGTACACTGGCGTTCGCCTGTTCATATGCCCTTTTGACTTATATCTGATGCTAATTTAGCTCCCTAAATTTTCTAACACGGATCGAACCTAATTTTGACAGTTGACCTTGTTTGACGCATTGTTCGAACGATTTACTATAATGTTTGAATGCTAACCTTGCTGTTCAAATGCCCTTCTCTACCGTACGAATGGTTGTTTACAATTTCGTCTGAATTTGTCCTTTTTTCCATGAGAATCCTGTTTACATCAAACAAACTAACTTAGTGATTATTTACGATTAAAACAACATAAGTAAACTTACTCTAAGTCTAACAATTAACTAAATAAGTCATGTAGATTGCATTTTTGGAGGGCAATCATACCCCTCAACTAGCTTTTTACTAGTCCCTAGCAAAATACTGAAAACTAAAAAAGATAATCTCTAGTTTTGTGGGAATCATGAGTGCATTTAGCTTATACACCAAGCCTTTAAACTCTTAGGTTACCCCTAGTGGACGAGTGGTGTCTCGTGAGGATTTCCAGTGATGGTACCCACAAACATCTATTCATGTCAAAAAATCGATAATAAAAAGGTATGTGAAGCAAACAATAACTTGCTCAAGATAATCTTCAATTCACCCTATTTCATGAATCATGCAAGGTCAAGGCATAAAAACTTATAAAAAAGATTCACGTAAGGATGTCGTATCAATGCGATATAACATGAATGTCTCAAACTCATGCACCCACATCCTTCATGCTTTGATCCAAGTCTCACTGGGTATATACTCACATGAACATTGATTACACGGGTCTCTCAACGGAAAGCTCATCATAGTAGTAAATGTGTGTAACACATAATAAGAACAATCCAATAACAAAAACCGCAACAATGTAAATGTATATGACTTGGCATAGCTTCACAAAACAATATCCATAGTTCAAGTTTTGATCACATATATGACTTACACTCAAAAGAATTTTCAATTCATGTATACTCTCGGATCATCTAAGGCCTTTTTGAGGTTATAGATTGACCAAGAGGTATAAGGTATGGAGAATGGAGGATAAAAAAACTCAAAACATGTGTAATCAAGGCATGTAATGATTAATAAGAACACACTTTCAATTCCCCAATTTCATTTGATATTGCTCTTTTCTTTTCTTCTTTCATTGCTTTTTTTTTCAAATATCTAACCTCTTTATTCTTTTTTTTTCTCAACTATATATTTCTTTTTCCTTTTTTTTTTCTTTGCAAATCACTAGCACAATGATCATACCTCTTTCATGGAAAATATTCAACAATGACTTGACTTTACCAGTGATGGTATACGTAAGGTGTAATAGAAAGAAGCTAAAAAGTTATGGCTCAAAGACGAATAGAATGGCCTATCAATGTATCTGAAGTATATCAAGTTTTAAATTCAAGAAAGTATAAGTGCCAATAACCTTAATTATTACCCAAACATATAAATCAAAATAAAGTATAATGAATCTATTGAAAGAATGGAAGATAAAAAAAATATCCTCGAGTATATGTAAATCCACTCCGAAAAGCTAAAAGTTAACTCTAAAACTCACAAGGTAAAATCTTCACTCTTTAAAAATATATGTGCACAAAGAATCAACATAAGATGTTATATAGCATGATAATACATAACGATGTAATCCCTCTCTTATAATACTTTTATGACAAAAACTTATAATGCATCATGATAAGAAGGTAAATTATCAATTAAGCTCAAATTTAGCTCAATGCATGACTCTAATCCTCTTCAAATCTAAGATTACATTGACATGAATATTGCTATGATTTTTACAAAATCCTCCTCAACACATCCAATAATCACTAATCAAGAAATATAGGAAAAAGTGTGTCAAAGGTACAAACCGTAATACCTGAACCATATGATACTCAAATATTTACCGAAGAACTCAAGTGGTAGAAAGATAGTCAATATGAACTAACACTTGAGATTGATCAATAAAGCATAACAAGGTTAGATATATATAACAAGATATATATCAATAAAAAAATTCTTTTTTTAATGCAAAAACACAACAAAACTACTTCTGCCCCCCAACTAAAGTTATGCAATATTCTCAATGCTTGAAAACAAATGCAAAATAAACAAGGAATATGAAAAGAACGAGCAAAAACGAGATGCCAAAAGAACACCTCCCAACTAGGAAAAAATTCTATAAACCTAAAAACCTTTAAAAAGAAATAAAAATCTACTAATTAGTCCTACAACTAGCAAAATTTGAGGAGAGATCACCCAATGATCAAAAGGAACATAAAATTTAGAGAAAGTCTATATTTTTTCTTCTTTAACCTCCTCACTCATTTCTTGCATGGAGTCATTGGTCTTGGGCTCGTCTCTCCTTGGTTTCTCTTTCTCAAGCTCCTCTCTCTCACCCCCCATTTTTTCTTCCTCCTTCACCTCTTCTTTAGGCATTGCTTCCATTAATTCAGACACATTAGGCAAGATAAGTACCTCTTCTTTATCCTCATCCTCATCCACCATAGGACTTCCTCACTTAGTTCAGACACCTTGGGTAGGATGGTATCATTTATAATCGTCTTAATCTTAGGGTTAGTGATGGAGTGGTCTTGGTCATTGGGGTGAGAAAGGCTTAAGTTAGTTTCAGCCTCTTGTTCGTGATATACAAAGTTGGGTTGCGATAGAGGTGAAAATTCTTCATCCTCTTGAACAACTAACAATGGTGTTAAAAGGCCAAGTGACTCTTTATTTCAGCGTTAAGCCTCTCGTGGATTTCTAGGCTTCTCTCCCATTCTTGTTCTCGAGCTCTGGCCCATTGTTCGCGAGCTCTCTCTCGTTGTTCTAGAGTTTCATTGAACCCAGAGTACACACTTGTGTGATAGTGCACAAATTGTGAAAGTATATCATCTTCTCTACATGAGGTTGGTAGGGTGATAGAGGAGAAGGTGTATAGTAATATTGTCATGGTGGTATTAGGACGAAGCTTGATAGCACCACCCCGAATGGCAGGTAGGTGAATAAGGGTTCGGTGGTTGTACCATGCATGATCGATGAGGGGTTACAAGTGCATCCCTTATAGCATGCATGCTCAAATAATTATCCATAAATAATCCAAATTCAACCTCCAAATCTCCATATAACAAACCACTTTTTAACAAGTTCAAACCGACCTATCCTCCAAATCTCCATAAAATATTCTACTAATTAGCAAATAGCACCACTCCAACCCAATTAAAAAAAACAAAAAGAATTGTTCAAAAATAAAGGATGGAACGAAGTTATCCAAGTGAGCTATTAAGTCTACTTGTGGTTGTAGAATGATGGTAAAGTGCTTCTGTTGAAATTAAATATCTAAGGTTCATCCATCAATGCCAATCGCCAAAACTTTCCCGGCAACAGCGCAAAAAAATGATGGCTACAAAAATGTGCAATAAAACCGCAAGTGCACGGCCGCGATGTAGTAATAACTCGGTGAAGCCTGAGGTCAATCCATAGGGAAGAGGGTTAGCGCATTCAGAAAAACTTACCTTGGCTTAGAAAACCTAGGGAAACACTCCAATAAAATAAAAAGAAGATGGTTTTGAAAGAGATTGTTTTAACTAATCTAAACTATTGAAAATGATTAAGAATTAGTAAAAAAAAAATCTCAAAACCAATTGTTCTAATCAATTGCTTCACCCAGAATTCCAATAGAGGTTTTTGATAACTCAAATCATTGACTGCATTGTGAGTCTTTAATTTGAAATATTTAGTGATAAAAACTTTTCTTCTTTAACAATCTAATCTAGAATAAATCAAATTTAGAATCATAGATGCATGCCATTGACTTATGCAATAAATATACCAACCTAGGGTTTGTGCATAAATATTACCAAGCATAATCAAACATCAAAGTTTTCATAAATTTCTAAAGTTTGATCCCAAAAATTTAAGAAAAAGAAGATAAAATCATTGAAACCTAGTTACCTTCATTGTTCATCCAAGAGCTTCAATTGATGTTCACAATTGATTCTAAGATGAGAATTAACTACTCAAAGTCATTATAGATATGCAAATATATATTGAAATCTATTGAAAACTATTGAATATGATTAGATGAATTGAAAGACTATGGAAAAACTTTAAAGTTTTACTCTAATCTACTCCTAAAACTCTCAAGGAAAACCTAAAACTCGTAAAAACTAACTATATCTACAACAAGAGACCTATCCCAGATTTTATAGGCTTTGAAAAATTGCGGTTCCTGTGAAGCATTCCGGTGTACACTAGCATTTGAATGCCCTTCTGACGCTAATTCAGCTCTTTGAATTTTCTGATGCGAATCAAACTTGATTCTGACGGTTGACCCTATTTGACACACTATTCAAACGGTTCATCGTATTGTTTGAATGCTAGCCTTGTCTTTCAAACGGGGAGTTTAGAACCCCCTTCTCTACCAGTCAAACGATTGTTTACAATTTCATCCGAATTTGTCCTTTTTTGCATGGAAATCCTGTTTACACCAAACAAACTATGTTAGTGATAATTTAGGATAAAAATAACATACATAAATCTACTCTAAGTCTAACAATGAATTAATTATGGCATCTAGATTGCACTTTTGGAGCACAATCAAAATTTTATATCTCAAGTCAATCTTCAAAAACTTCCTATTCTTTCAAAAGTATCCTTTCAAAGTCAAATTTCAAGCCCCCTTTTTCAAATCTTTTAAAAATGCTTTAAAAACTATACATCATGCATCATTCATCTAAAAAGAGATGACCAAAGCCCGTTTTCAAATTTTTAGTAAGTGGATATAAAGTGATAAATTAGTAACCGGTGATTCAAGTGAGTGAACTAAGGGTGATTAGACATGTAGGTACCAAAAGGGCAGAGTAAGATTATGAACTTAAGATATCTTCTCTACACATAACTGACTCCCAGACCATGAATTTCTAGTTTCAAAGGCCAACTCAGAGTCACATTTTTAAAAGAGCTTTCTTAAAACCTTCTTAAGAAGGCATTTTTCAAAATAGTTTCGAAAAACCTCAGATTAGTCTTCGGATTAGTCTTAGTTTTAGGTGACATAACACATATTTAACTACGTTAGGTGACGACTCCAAACTTTTCAAAAAGCCCCTAATCATATCAAGTTTTCAAGATTAAACTCCCGTCGCATTTGTTCTTTTAGGAGGGTATGTTTTAACATAGAGAGTATCGTGTTTTTTCCCGAACCAAGATGGGCACGTCAAAAAACCGGGGCGCAACAACAACATGGTGATCATCCAATCTTCCCCTAGCTTGTGTTTTCCATCAATCACATTGATTTTTTTTTTTGTTTTTGTTTCGCGCCAATAGTTTGGTGGGGTGGTTGCCAAGGTTTGAACTTCATCCCACATGAAGGAGTTACAAACGCTGGCTCACCCGTTGCTCAATCATAGTACTTTTTTAAAAAAAATGATTAATGTTATATCAACATAACTTTTTTACAACATTTTTATTCATATGTGACTATTTGTGGTTTTCCATTTCAAATCAAAACATTCACTATTTTATCTCATAATTTAAAAAAAAAAAAACCACTATCATATCATTTGGATAGTTTTTTTTTTTTTTTTTAATCTAAATATCACATGAGAATAGACTAGAGATTTCCTTTAAACAAGGGTACTTCTCTCTAAATTGTTGAGTCGAGGTAACACATGCTCAGTATATACCCAAGATATTTTAGTGTAAAAAACACAAAATAAAAATAATGTTGCGTAAGGCACTGATTTTCATTTCTAATGTGTTTAAAAAAAAAGTGAAAAAACAAAGGTTTCATTCATTTTTATGATTTTGTGTATATGAAGAATTCCATTTATATATAAGGGAGTGGAGGGACAGGTTTAAACCTCGCATAATGGTTCGAGGCCCCAATCACTAGAGGTATCCTTTGCTCATAAACAAATCTTGGAATAGTCTAAATTGTTTTGCTTAGAGAGCAATGTTAGTTTCTTTCTTTCCTTTTTTTTTATTTTGTTATTTTTGAATGTAAAAGCTATGTGGCACCAAAACAGCAGTACCAGTAAATGATGTAAATCCAACCAGCATCTCTCTGTTCACTTTGGACATCTAGGTTATATTTTTAGTTATGAGTTGCATTACTAATTATCATTTGATATGTGTGGAAATGAGGAGAGTTACTACTAATTTATGTCAGTCGATAAGATCAATAGCTTCATTCATGAAATAAAGTTGTGTTAGTTTAGAATGAACAAAATTATTACAATTTTTTTTTTATCGATAATGACCATATGTTCTACATTTTCCTAGTTTAACAAGTATTTGATATATAAAAGAATACACTAGTTGAACAATCGGAAAGTGCAGCTCAGTGGAGGTTGATCCACTCACTCACTCACTCAAAAAATAAGGAGGCAGAAAAGTAAGCACACTAATGAGGTAGAGGATCTAAATTCAAAAAATATTGCAGAAAACTGAACATCTACATGAACATAAATGGTTCCTAGCTAACAACACATGAAGCCCCGTTTATGGTGATCATATCTACCAAAGTTATAGTTTTCTTCAAAGTCTAGGGAACAAAAACAGATGATGCACAGTAGTATAATCTTTTTTTTTTCTTTTCTTTTTTCTCTTTAGACTTTTAGTTTTATTTTTTTTATTTTAATTTAACAAGTAGAAGAGGTTAAGAACACCAATAGTGTCAACGCATTGAGCAAAGCAAATCAATAGTGTAACATCATGTAATTGGCTAAGTTTTGTGACCCGTTTATTTCATTGTATGTTGGCATATTGGGTAGTCTATCACAAGCATTTGAAGGTATTTAAACGTCTATTCATTCATGCTCGTGCTAAGAGATGCTTGGATGATATGAAGAAGTGATGATTTTGTTCTTTATAGGACTTCGATGGATCTCAATGGAAGAAACAGCAAGAAGTCTCTATCTAAGTTCTTTGCGGAACCTCGTTGGACCTCGTGGGATGTAGCAGAGAGGGTCTCTGTCATAGCAGACACTTCGCGGGACCTCGTGGCATCTCGTGGGAAGAAATTGAGAAGACCCTTTCTGGTAGATGGACCTCACTGACCTTGCAGTCGTGAGGCGTGTGAGATTTTTAACTTTGGATAGTGCGATATTAAGCTTTTTGATCTACCTATATAAGTGGCACGCCTTCCAAAGTTTAATAAGTGGGCAGCTCTTCAAAATACACAATAGAGAAGTTCTCTAAACATCTTTGAAATTCATAATTGGTTTGTAACAACAAATCATCTTTATCATCATTGAAGAGGATTAAAGTTTTAAAGGAGTTCGATATGCGAAATCCATACTAAAGGGATATATACGGTGTGCCACTTAGTTTTAAAGGAGTTCAAGTCAACCTAGTAATTGTGGAGTCGATTGGGGATTGGGTTGTAAGTGGTCGTGTAACTGTTTGACATTGGTTTTAGTGCATGATCTTTGTTCGGCGAAGTGGACACGTGGTTTTTTTTCCAGTTTGGGTTTTCACAACAAAAGTATCATCTATCCATTGCATGATTGGTTTGTCTACTTATTTATCATTGACAACGTTGTGATTACACATAACCATAGTCATGTCCATTGTAGGTGTGCATCAATACTCGTTATTCAGCAAAGCTATAGATAAGGCTAGGATTTTCAAACAAAAAATAAGATCATAAAATGTATGCTAGCAAACTCCAGCGATGACTTGTGGTGTGTCTAGAGTATGTTAAAGAAAATAAAATAAAAAATAAAAATTAGACAATGAATTCTAGAACCGGCTTGTTTGGAGAAGGGCACTGTCAAACTATTTTATATTTATATATGTTATGTTTGGAACCCAGATTTATCAAGAGAAAAGCAAAGGAAAAAGAAAATGTGAGAGAAAAGAGAACAAAATGAAATAGTATTTTTGTTTTCTTTTCTGTCACCTTTTCCTTTTTTTTTTTCGATCACCAAATTCTTGATCCCAACATATACAGTCTTAAATAATGCACAGTTTTTTTAGTAAAATTTTTTTTAATCTTTTCAAAGCTTAATTGGGTTACCTGACCTACCAAGAAGTATGTGGCACAGCCCATGCACTTGACAATATCACTTTGCTAGTGTCTTTCTATAGAAGTTCCATTTTATTACCGTAGTTTGCCGGGATGGCTGCCCGTGAAAATGAAGGGCATTATAGTGCACAAGGCTCTCATTACTATGATGCTCGGGGAGGGATAGATATTTGCAACCTTACTCTCTTCATCAATGGTGGAGCCAAAAAAATTAACCAAGAGACAACTATTAATCACAACCAAGTTTTTGTTTTGGTAATCAATAATGGGCATTCGACTTCCACATATATATGGATAATACATATACAAACTTATATATACACATAATATAAATCGTTCTTTAAAGCAAATACTATTTAAGGGGATATTTATGAATTTTCAAGAGATAAATTAAAAATATTTCTAACATTCACTACTAAAAACAGAGCTTTTTGTGACGGGAGTATTTGCGACGGCGCGTTTGCCGTGGCAAAAAGTGCTATTTGCCACGGGAAATTTGCCGTCACAAATGCCGTCCCAAATGCCACTTTTTGCGACGGCGTTTTTGCGACGGCTAATTTCCCGTAGCAAATAATAGTTTTTGCGACGGCGTTTTTGCGATGGCTAAATTCCGGTGACAAATAGTAATTTTTTGCGACGGCGTTTTTGCGACGGCTAATTTTTCGTGGCAAAAGGAGTGGTATTTGCCACGGGTTTTTTGTGACGGCGGACTCCGGTCGTAAATAGCCAATGAAACGACGTCGTTTCGGTGAAAAAAATTTTCCCCCTCTTTCTTGGTCGATCGAACAACAAAAGCCCTTAACAAATTGTGCCTCACGCCTCTGTCCTCTGTATACGCAAATTGAGAGAACAGCCCACACCGCCGTTCCTCCTCCTCCACCGACGACGACACCGACGCCGACGTTACCTTGCCGCCGTTCTCCTCCATAGGTTTCGGCAGTCGGAGCAAAATGCCCAGATCCATTTGAGAGAAATCTTTCGCGCGCCTCCACCAGATCTGAGAGAACAGCCGCCGCGCCCCCCCCTTCCTCCTCCTCCGCTGACGCCGACGTTCTCCCTCGCCGGCATTCTCCTCCATAGGTGTCGGCAGTCCAGCAGCAAACCTCCAGTGACGCCTCTTCCTGCAGATTTCAGAGACAGCCCCTCCCGATCTCCCCCACAGACGCCTCCTCCTCCTCCTCCACCAGTGACAGCCGCCGTTGCTTCCTCTGCTACTACTGCCGCCGCCGCTGCTGCCGCCTCCTCGTCGCCGTTGCTTCCGCTGCCACTGCCTGACCAGGTAACCCCGGCTCCCCTGTTTTTGTACACGGGTATATGCATATATATATATATACAAGTGCAGTTGTTTCCTACTTTAATTTCAATGGTTCTTTAGTATAGGTATATATCTTTATTTCACCTCCAACTTGGCATTTGTTGATTCTCATGAAGTGGTTGATCATAGATGTATTGGCTTTCGGCAAAGAGGCAGGATGGTTGGTGCCTAAATCAGGCATTTACCTTCTGTCAGTTATCAGGAGTGTCCAATTTATCTGAGAAACACCTATGGAATTTGGGATTATGGGTTAGAACCAAAGCTATTATGCATTATTAAGAGTAGGCCTAGGTTGAAGATTAGGGGAGGCCATCGGCCTGAAGGCTCCCTTAGTCTCATTATTAGGGGGCTTGGAATTTGTGTTTAACGCCTAGATTTATATAAAAATACTATATATGTTATTAAGTTTATTTGTATATGTTCAAAATAAATTTTTTTTTTATGTAATTTTATTTCTGAATCCCTTTTCTCACTATTAAATACAAATGAATGAATGTCACATGAATTTATTAAAGTGAGTCCTACAACTGTGTTTATGAGTTACAAAATAAAGTAAGAAATAGAATTGTATATAACATTATTTATTAAAAATACTTGATCTATGAACACATTGAGTTCATTTCAATAATTGAACGTGCTTTTTTTTTTTTTAGTGTTAAGGAGGCTGAAGGCAAAAGCGAGAAACATACCAATAAGGAGCACAGTCAAGAATGAAAAAGAAAAAAAAAAAATAATAGAGTAACTATTAAAATTAAAATAGGCAAAAAATAAAAAGCAAGGTGAAGGAAAATTTTCCTCCCACTGTATTTGAATTTGTTCTCTACCCTCTAATTTTCTTCTTTTTCTTCCTTTGTTCCAGTATATACACAAAATATAAATAAATAAAAGGTATACATGTATCTATGCTAGAATGTGTGCCCCACTACGTGGGTGGTTAATTTGGGGTGGTTAATTTGAGCAAGTGAGAGAGAACAAATAGGAGATGATTAGTGGGTGGTTACAAAATTTAAATAAGTATTTTACTTTTTTATCCTTTAAGTTAAATAAAAAAATGCACAATGTTAGTAATTTATGTGTTTTTAAAAAAATTTTAGTTTGTACCTAAAATTGACACTTTTTTGAATTTGAAGTTTCAACAGCTTCACCAAATGGGTTTGTTTTATAATAGTATAGATATACATATTTGTTCCAGTGGATCATAATAGTTAATATTTGTTATATGTATCCATGAATGTAGGAACTTTTGCTTGCATTATATTATTTGATTTATATACCAGAACTTAGAATAATATGACAATCTCATGTAATCACATACATCTGGTTATAAAATTATGAATTTTCTGATTATATAGTACGAACCCCTTATCTGTTTTGCAATCTCTTTTTTTTACCATTTTTGTCTGCATTTCAAATTTCCAAGCAGTGAAAATGTAGAACTAGATCAAGTTTCCTCCATGCTATCACATTACTATATCTGCTGCTATCATCTACATGCGAAGACGAAACTACCTTACAACAATGGGGCCATAGCCCCGGTAACTTTGCATAGGACTTCTAAATTTTGATTATTTATGATAAGAAATGATATATTTGCCTCCGTAAAATTCAAAAAAAAAAAAAAAAATTCTAGTCTTCCAAAATGCAACATTTTTTTTTCACTTTTGTCCCCATAAATTTCAAAAAGTTCTACTTTTACCTCTCAAAATTGATAAATTTTTTTACTTTGACTCCCTCTTAACAAAATTCATAATTCATGGTTCCATCATGTTACACGACACAGAACTAGCACACAAACTAGTTAAAGATTACAACCATTTATATTAACTCTTCTTCTCTTGTTGGGTCTACTTTCCAAACGTTTCTTCTCATCCATAGCCCTCATACACATTTTCCCAAAGTAATTAAGCAGATATAGTGATTTTTAATGAGGACCAGAAGGGGAACTATTGGCAGTAGCAAGCTTAGATCCCAACTCAAGAAGTTATTTGCTGGTATCATGCAAGTGAACAATCACTTCAATGAAGCAAATGCAGTCCTTCTTATCCCCCATTGCCATATTGATAGCAGCTACCAACTCCTCCTCGCAACGTACCTACAATGGATAATCTAATATGTTTTTTGATAACAATATTGTGGATTTATAAAGGAAAAGAAAAAAAAATTAAATTATACATAATGGAATAAAAAAAACATTGAATCTTTGTTGACAAATACCTATTCATTTTTCTTTGTTAACAATATTGTGGATTTGTAAAGGAAAAGAAAAAAAATTAAATTATATATAATGGAATAAAAAACATTGAATCTTTGTTGACAAATACCTATTCATTTTTCTCGATTAACCTATCCAAACCATAACCAAAAAAAAAAAAAAAAAATTATCTTCTTTCACATTTTTTTTCATTTCCTATCTTTCTCTTTTTGTTTTTCTTTTCCCTTAACAAGTTTGAGATCCAAATATAATGTTATGATAGATGCTTTCACACATGTTAGACATTATTTAATTTGTATTCTTGATTAGAAAGTATAGTAAATCCCATTCGTTTATTTTTTCTTTTGGTGATTTTTGGAATGTTTGATAGTGTTTTTTCTAATATGTTTTCTGCCCAAATTTTTTGCAATTAAGAACAATATGATTAGGGTACACGTGGTAATTAGTAATATCATTGACCTTTCAAAGATTAAAAATAAAATAAAAAGTGTAATTTATTATTTCTTCTACTAGATGAGTAGAACAAATGTTTTTAATGTGCTTAATATTGTTTATGATAGTTTGTTGCATGCATGCATATATATTTTGATTAACTCATCCATGCATGAGTTTGTTGAAGTATAAACATATAACCTTAGACTCGTTCAAGAATCCTCATCGGAGTTGGTGGATTCGCTATGATGATGAGGCGGTTCTTGAATTGTCCAATTTCGGACAGTTTGGGAATGCATAAACCTATATGGCAGTTAGTGGCTTATCACTTGATATTGTTCATCTTTAAGAGATATTTTGTGCGGCAAATCCTGTTGTTCTCTGTGTGCATACTGGATGTCTGTGTATAACAATACACTTCGTCTACGTCGTGTACATGGAGAACTGCGAGGATATGCTACCGACTTTTTCTAAGAGATGGACGAAGCGGTTTGAGTTGCTTTATGCTATATAGGTTGTGTATTTTTAAATGGGATAGGACCACCTACCTTGTAGAGAGAAGTTAGATGGATAGGTTTCACGATGCATGGGCATATAACTTGTTTTTTTATTTATTGTGACGTATAAGTAACTTTGTCAATATGGGCATGTACAGCACTATGGACAGGAGTTGGATTGATTATGGTGACAGGTTATCTAGGGAATACCTAGATGGGATTCAACAATTCCTTGCATTTGCATACAAAGATAAGGTTGAAGGTTCTGTGATATGGTGTCCTTGTAGGACTTGTTGCAATCGTTACCATAATTCACGAGAAGTTGTGTATGACCATCTTCTCAACAACGGAATGCAAAGGAGCTACAAAAATTGGACACGTCATGGGGAAGCCCAACATCCTTTGCAGCCTCAACAAGCAACTAATATGTTAGTGGATTCAAACATTGGGCTTGAGGCTGTAGATGATATGATTGGAATGGTACATGAGGCTATTCCACATGTTGATACAACTGTTGACACTGAGGAGGGCTTGACAGGGGCAAATGTAGAAACGCTAAATTATTTCAAACTCTTGGAAGCTGCACAGACTGAATTGTATCCAGGGTGTACGAAATTTACAAAATTGTCGTTCATCGTTCGACTTCTACATATGAAGGTACTTAATCATTGGACGGATAAGTCCATAGATATGTTGCTAGATTTGTTGAGAGAGGCTTTCCCTGAGGGTGTGAATCTTCCAAAGAAATATTATGAAGCTCAAAAGATAACTGACAATTTAGGGTTCACTTATCAGACTTGGGATGCATGCCCTAACAGTTGTATGTTATTCAGAAATGAGGATGCCAATCTTGATAAATGTGCCATATGCAATAGTTCTAGATGGAAAAGGGAATGTGATGGTACTACCATATCCCGAGATAAGAAAAAGAAGCCAGCAAAACAGATGAGGTATTTTCCTCTGAAGCCCAGGTTACAGAGATTGTTTATGTCATCCAAGACGTCCAAGTCAATGAGATGGCATGCAGAGGAACGAGTAAATGATGGGAGATTAAGGCATCCTGCTGACTCGCAGGCGTGGAAACATTTCGACCGTCAGAACCCAGAATTTGCCACTGATAGCCGTAATGTAAGGCTTGGGCTAGCATCAGATGGATTCAACCCATTCAGGTCAATGAACATAGTTCATAGCACTTGGCCAGTAGTGTTGACTCCTTACAATCTACCACCTTGGATGTGCATGAAACAACCATTTTTTATTCTCTCTGTGCTTATTGATGGTCCAAAATCCCCAGGTGACAAGATTGATGTGTATATGCAGCCACTAATTGAGGAGTTGAAAGAATTGTGGAATGAGGGTGTACCAACATTTGATGCATCAACGAAGCAAATGTTTCAGTTGCACGCATGTTTACTGTGGACAATTAGTGACTTTCCAGGATATGCGATGTTATCAGGGTGGAGTACGAAAGG
Organism: Euryodendron excelsum; assembly: GCA_033060915.1. Classification (NCBI taxonomy): domain Eukaryota; kingdom Viridiplantae; phylum Streptophyta; class Magnoliopsida; order Ericales; family Pentaphylacaceae; genus Euryodendron; species Euryodendron excelsum. The sequence continues at coordinate 11,298,724 of CM065386.1, read as the reverse complement.
TGAATTTGCTTGTCCTTGTTGCAATACAAAGACTAAATCCAAGAGATTGAAGCACGGAAAAAAAGTATTGCTACATGGGACACCGTCGGTTCTTACCTGATGGTCACAAATTCCGAAGGGATAGAGTATCTTTTGATGGCGCTCGAGAAGTGGAAGGGAAACCTAAAATGTTATCCGGTTCAGAAATATTGCAACAACTAGAATCAGCAGGAATCCTAACTCAATACAGGAGGGATGATCTTAAAGAAAGACACAGTGTGGTAGGTGAAAAGGAAAAGCCCGGGAAAAAAACACATAATTGGAAGAAGAAGAGTATATTCTTTGAATTGCCTTATTGGAAGCACAATCTAATCAGACATAATCTCGATGTGATGCATATAGAGAAGAATGTTTGTGACAATATATTGTGGACAATACTGGGAGTCGTGGGGAAGTCTAAGGATAATGCAAATGCTCGACGTGATCTACAGTTAATGGCACTAAGAAAATCGTTACACCCACAAGATAGAGGGAACAATAGAGTCTATTTACCCCCTGCACAGTTCACAATGTCCAAAACTGAGAAAGACTTGTTCTTGAAAGTATTAAAGGATGTTAGAGTGCCTGATGGATATGCATCTAATATATCCCGACATGTCCGTTTACAAGACAGAACCATTTGGGGTTTGAAAAGTCACGACAATCATGTTATGATGCAACAACTTATTCCTTTAGCTATACGGAACTCATTGCCAAAAACTGTGATTCAACCATTGATTGAATTGAGTAACTTCTTCAGACAACTGTGTTCGAAAGTAAATCGTGCAACAGACTTTCAATATATTCAGGACCGTGTTGCTGTAACCCTTTGTCATCTTGAGAAAATATTCCCTCCAGCATTCTTTGATGTAATGGAGCACTTACCCATACATTTAGCTGATGAAGCATTGTTAGCTGGTCCAGTGTCATATCGATGGATGTACTCAATTGAGAGATATCTCCTTACCTTAAAAGAATATGTCCGTAACCGAGCTTTTCCTGAGGGTTCAATAGCTAAAGGTTACTTGATGGAAGAGTGCATGAATTTTTGTGCACAATATCTCGATGACGTTGAAACCAAATCCACCCGACCGGTGCGGAACATCGAAGGTGCACAAGGTGAGGGCTCAGAGGTTATTCTTGATCTTAAGCAACGGATCCAGATGCATCGCTATATATTGTTCAACACAAAATCAGTTCAACCGTTCATAAAGTAAGTTATAGTATTTACTCATATAATTTTTATTCTTATTAAATATTATGTAGTGATCGTAATATATGTCTCACAAATTACACAGCAAGCACCTTGAATTCCTAAAGGAAAAAATGCCCAGTGCAGATGACCGTCAGATCCAGCATGAGCATTTTGAAACCTTCCAAACTTGGTTCAAAGATTATGTAAGTATTTAAATATAAATGACATTGAACCCCTCATAATTATAGGACATACATGCCTTTTGATTGCACATTTATGTTCTTAACAGGTCCAAACTTTAAGTAGGACACCTGATATCACATTCTCCGAAGAAATCAATATATTGGCAGATGCGCCTCATAGCAAAGCTTGGAGGCATAACGCCTATGTTGTAAATGGTTTTCATTTCCGAGTGAAGGGCACAGATAACAATCGGCTTACTCAAAATAGTGGTGTAGCTTTGAAGGTAGAGACACCAAGTTATGGTAGGCGAAATGATAATAATCCTCACATTGGGCATGTTTACTACTATGGAAAGTTGACTGAAATTATAGAAATCCGATACAATAATAACAAGACATATATCTTGTTTAAGTGTGATTGGATTGATAACAACCACGGGAAGAAGGAAGACACATTCAAGTTTACATTGATCAACTTTAACCATTTGTTGTACCCAAATGATCTACTTACTGATGAACCTTTCATCTTGGCATCTCAAGCAGAGCAAGTTTGGTATGCTCCAGATGCTTTGGAACCACAGTGGCATGTAGTTGTGAAGATGACTCAGAGGGGTTTGTTCGATATGAATTCAGAGCCTCAAGCAGACCCCTACATAAGTCAACAGTTGGAAGAAAATGTAGTGGCATATCAGGAGAAAGATGTTGTTTGGGTTAGGGAAGGAACTGAAGGAGAGACGGTTGTTGATGTACCGGGTCATTAATAGTCCCTTTTTTATATAATTTATTTTGTTTCTTTTGTAATCTCTTTTCATTAATGAGACAGTGACATAGTTGTGAACATAATTTGTTGTATATTTCATTTCACTTTTTTTATATAACTTGTTGTATATTTCATTTCACTTTTTTTTGGTTACACTTTGCCACACATATAGTATGTTATAATTTGTTTTTACAGATAGATGTCTTCTTCGAGGAGGGGTGGCAAGCGTCCTCGTACCATGTCAGACGCTATTCAGTTACCCACTTCTGGCAGTAATGAGGCCTCTCCATCACAGACTACTGAGCCATCTCGGCGTGCTCGATTAGGAGAGATTGAGAGGCCATCATCATCACTATCGGCTGCTAGTACCCCTTTATCATCACCACCAGCTGCAACATCTACTCAGACATCATCATCTACACACTCTACAGGTATATATGCAGGTTAATATTATGTATTAGAATAAGTAAATTTATGTATTAAATTATATTTGTTGTTTTTTAGGTGCTGGGGGCCGAGGCCTTGCTAAAGGCATTCCGGGCTGGGGTGTTCCGGGTAAGAAGATTGCTATACGGTTTCATGAAACCGGCCGTCCTGTTAAAGATGATATGACCTTACTATCTAGCCAGCTCGGCGTTCTAGTGCGGGATAAGGTCTCATTCACATACTTAGACTGGGATGTGGTGCCCGAAGATGTCAAGCAGCGCATATGGGAAGATGTTGAGGTAAAATACTTTAATTAATTTTAAAGTTTAGATAAATAGTATATATGTTGGCTAATATATTTGAATGTTATATTGTAGAAAAATTTGGTCCATTGTCCACCTGAATACAGACCATTTTGCATGAATGCATGTAGAATTAATTGGAAAAATAAGAAGAACAAGTTGAAGAGCAAGCATTTCACACCATACAAGGATGACCCCCTTCTTGATACTAAACCACCACGAGACATCATGCCAGATGTGTGGAGAGAGCTTGTGGCGTATTGGAGGAGCGAAAAGGGGAATGTATACTTTTTGCTATGTTATTTATGTTTGGCAAACCAAGTATGCATTTTGTTAATACGAGTTTTTTTTTCAATGTAATGGTGTAGGCGATATCGAATCGAAATTCTCGTAATCGAGCACAGCGTGGTCCACCGCATCGGACTGGCAGAAAGCACTTCGCCAACATACGGGACAAGGTAAATACTTATAAATAACATTACTTAATTTCATATAATATCCCACATTTAGGAAAATAATTAACGTACGTGTTTCAAATTTCTCAGTTACAAGATGATGGTGATAGGACTGATAGGATGAGTGTATATATCAATACTCGTAATCCTTCTGACCCAGAGGTGGCGGCATTTATTGTAAGTCCAACCATGCTTATTATCTCAATTTTCATTTATAATACTATTGCATCATTTAACTACTTCAATACTTTTTAGGCTGAGTTTAATGCACGACTAGAGTTGGTGCCTGAGGAGCAGCGTACTGATGAGGTTCGGGATGGCATCTTCATAGACTTGTTTGGTGAAGATGGACATGGTTATTCCCGGACCTACGGCACAGGCATAGTGCCAACTATAGTGCACCAACAGAGTGCAGGACCTTCTCAGTCTACAGCACCATCACAGCCGCCCACACAGTTGCCCTGTTTAGAGGAGATTGCTCAGCATGTACTCGAGCACGTCAAGACACGGTTGATGGATGATCTCACACAATTGGTCGGCACGATCGTATCTCAGGCCATGGCATCCCAAGGAGGCGGAACTTCACATTCGGGTAGACAGGTAAAATGAATTTATTTTGTATGGTGTTTATGTATTTTATGTTGCCTTATTCGGGTATAATTGTTTTTTGTTTATTTGCTTAGTGAAAATGGAATAATCATTCTCAATATATTGTTTGGAATTAGTAGTTAAATAAGACAGAATTCTCAATTAGGTAGAATGGATTTTCGTTAGATAAAGTAAGGAGAGATTCAAGCTAAGTTTTGAAATCTCAGAAGAAGATTGTGATTCATGAATTTAATAAAGAAGGGATGGCCATGGTGGTCCCTGCCAGCGCCCTCGTAAATCCTCTCCTAATCCAGCACAATACTTATTCTAAGTTACATCAAACCCTTACATGTAAAATATATTCAAACCCTTACATGTCAAATATATTCTAAGTTACATACTTATTCTAACTTGCTTGGTAGTCGTCAATCTAATTTAGGTAACTTTTGCATAAGGATAATTCTTGCTAAACTACATACTTCCTAGAAACCCAATAAAATGTATTATATTGTGGTATTGTTACTTTGTAGTAATTACATCACCAAATAAGAAGCTTTAAGTGTTGTGTCATGGAAAAAAATATTCAGGTTTGACCAATTATGAGACTTGTGAGGACAGGTTTTTATTTTCATTATTTTAACATCAAAGAAACTGAAAATAAGTTTTAATTCTGTTCATTTTCTCATGCCATGTGAATTCTTATCCGTCTTCAATTTTTATTTTTGAATAATGGTGAGCTTGGTGACATTTGGGACGATCACCATATGAGACTTGATTCTAGTGTTGATGAGATTATTGCAAAGTTTGTGGTGACAAATTTTCACAAGATAATTGTTAAGGAGTTAAAAGGAGCTGACAATTCTTAAGTATAAAACGTTGAATGGTTGTCCAGAATGTTTTTATTTTGCACTTTTAGTAGAATGCCATACGTTATTCAAATTTTATTCATATGGTTTCATTTTATGTTTAGAGAGGGCTTTACTGAAGAAGAGGTTGTGGTAACTTTAAAACTCTTGATGGGAAGCCTCGGTCACGTGATTCAAATTCATCTCATAGTCATATGTGTAATCTCATAACTCATGACAGGGCTTTAATGATATGTTTAATCTTGAATTTGTAGGTTCCGGACGCATCTAGTGGCCACCAAGCATTACGGGAGTCTGTTGGCGACGATAACATACCTTGTAGATCTGCATCGCCTTCTACACCACCGCCAGCCTCTCCACGACCTAATGAGCAGGTACATTAGTCTTTACATATTAGATATTAAATCTTGCGAGTAATCAAACTATTAAGTTTTGAGTATTAACGGCTCAAAATTCTCACACGGCCTCTGAACGGCCCCAAACTTAGTACGTAGCACGGTCTAGGCACGGGTGACGTGTGGGAACTGACGGAATGGTCACGCGACTCTCGGTTTGGGAGTTATCAATTTTTTTCTGTTTTAGAACAACTTAACTTAACAAATGTTAAGTTTCGGGTATTAACGATTCAAAATCTCCAAACGGCCTCCGAACGGCCCCAAACTTGGTACGTAGCACGGTCTAGGCACGGGTGACGTGTGGGAACTGACGGAATGGTCACGCGACTCTCGGTTTGGGAGTTATCAATTTTTTTTCGTTTTAGAACAACTTAAGTTAAAAAGTGTTAAGTTTCGGGTATTAACGGCTCAAAATCCCCAAACGGCGTCCGAACGGCCCCAAACTTGGCACGTAGCACGGTCTAGGCACGGGTGACGTGTGGGAACTGACGGAATGGTCACGCGACTCTCGATTTGGGAGTTATCAATTTTTTTCTGTTTTAGAACAACTTAAGTTAAAAAGTGTTAAGTTTCGGGTATTAACGATTCAAAATCCCAAACAGCCTCCGAACGGCCCCAAACTTGGCACGTAGCACGGTCTAAGCACGGGTGACGTGTGGGAACTGACGGAATGGTCACGCGACTCTCGATTTGGGAGTTATCAATTTTTTTTCTGTTTTAGAACAACTTAAGTTAACAAATGTTAAGTTTCGGGTATTAACGGTTCAAAATATCCAAACGGCCTCCAAACGGCCCCAAACTTGGTACGTAACACGGTCTAAGCACGGGTGACGTGTGGGAACTGACGGAATGGTCACGCGACTCTCTGTTTGGGAGTTATCAATATTTTTCCGTTTTAGAACAACTTAAGTTAAAAAGGGTTAAATTTCGGGTATTAACGGCTCAAAATCCCCAAACGGCCTCCGAACGGCCCCAAACTTGGTACGTAACACGGTCTAGGCACGGGTGACGTGTGGGAACTGACGGAATGGTCACACGACTCTCTGTTTGGGAGTTATCAATATTTTTCCGTTTTAGAACAACTTAAGTTAAAAAGGGTTAAATTTCGGGTATTAACGGCTCAAAATCCCCAAACGGCCTCCGAACGGCCCCAAACTTGGTACGTAACACGGTCTAGGCACGGGTGACGTGTGGGAACTGACGGAATGGTCACGCGACTCTCGGTTTGGGAGTTATCAATTTTTTTTCCGTTTTAGAACAATTTAAGTTAAAAAGTGTTAAATTTCGGGTATTAACGGCTCAAAATCCCCAAATGGCCTCCGAACAGCCCCAAACTTGCTACGTAACACGGTCTAAGCACGGGTGACGTGTGGGAACTGACGGAATGGTCACGCGACTCTCTGTTTGGGAGTTATCAATATTTTTCCGTTTTAGAACAACTTAAGTTAAAAAGTGTTAAATTTCGGGTATTAACGGCTCAAAATCCCCAAACGGCCTCCGAACGGCCCCAAACTTGGTACGTAACACGGTCTAGGCACGGGTGACGTGTGGGAACTGACGGAATGGTCACGCGACTCTCGGTTTGGGAGTTATCAATTTTTTTCCGTTTTAGAACAATTTAAGTTAAAAAGTGTTAAATTTCGGGTATTAACGGCTCAAAATCCCCAAATGGCCTCCGAACGGTCCCAAACTTGGTACGTAGCACGGTCTAGGCGCGGGTGACGTGTAGGAACTGACGGAATGGTCACGCGACTCTCGGTTTGGGAGTTATCAATTTTTTTTCCGTTTTAAAACAACTTAAGTTAAAAAGTGTTAAGTTTCGGGTATTAACGGCTCAAAATCCCCAAATGGCCTCCGAACGGCCCCAAACTTGGTACGTAGCACGGTCTAGGCACGGGTGACGTGTGGGAACTGACGGAATGGTCACGCGACTCTCGGTTTGGGAGTTATTAATTTTTTTCTGTTTTAGAACAACTTAAGTTAACAAATGTTAAGTTTCGGGTATTAACGATTCAAAATATCCAAACGGCCTCCGAACGGCCCCAAACTTGGTACGTAGCACGGTCTAAGAACGGGTGATGTGTGGGAACTGACGGAATGGTCACGCGACTCTCGGTTTGGGAGTTATCAAAGTTTTTCTGTTTTAGAACAACTTAAGTTATAAAGTGATTAGTTTTGGGTATTAACGGCTCAAAATCCCCAAACGGCCTCCGAACGGCCCCAAACTTGGTACGTATTACGGTCTAGGCACGGGTGACGTGTGGGAACTGACGGAATGGTCACGCGACTCTCGGTTTGGGAGTTATCAATTTTTTTCTGTTTTAGAACAACTCAAGTGAAAAAGTGTTAAGTTTCGGGTATTAACGGCTCAAAATCTCCAAATGGCCTCCGAAGGGCCCCAAACTTGGTAGGTAACACGGTCTAGGCACGGGTGACGTGTGGGAACTGATAGAATGGTCACGTGACTCTCGGTTTGGGAGTTATCAATTTTTTTTCCATTTTAAAACAATTCAAGTTAAAAAGTGTTAAGATTTGGGTATTAACGGCTCAAAACCGCCAAATGGCCTCCGAACGGCCCAAACTTAGTACGTAACACGGTCTAGGCACGGGTGACGTGTGGGAACTGACGGAATGGTCACGCGAGTCTCGGTTTGGGAGTTATTAATTTTTTTCCGTTTTAGGACAACTTGAGTTAAAAATTGTTAAGTTTCTGGTATTAACGGCTCAAAATCCCCAAATGGCCTCCGAACGGCCCCAAACTTGGTACGTAGCACGGTCTAGGCACGGGTGACGTGTGAGAACTGACGGAATGGTCACGCGACTCTCGGTTTGGGAGTTATCAATTTTTTAAATTGGGCGACACGTTGCATGGAAATCTATTAATGTAAATTACAACTTTGTTTCATTTATTTTTTCGTTAATTACATTCCTATATATATTAACAGTTTAACTAATTGTATTGTTATTATTTTATTTTCACTCAGCTTATTCTAAAGGAGTAGGCGGCTGTTATTCATTTTTGGGATTGATGGAGTGGCAAGTCAATGAATGGATTGTGTTATTTTTTGATGTATTTATGTTGGACAATAGGTTGTGTATTTTGAATTAAAAAAACTAGTTTGTATGGATAACAGATTCGTAATGTATTCATTGTGAATGTATGGATGATGTGGATTTATATTATATGTATTATTTGAACTTCATTTTATAGATTATATTTTTGTGGATGAATATTTTACTGATTTATGCAATTATAAGGTGAATGAGATATTTTTATTGATTTATGCCAGGTATACAGGAATTACAGGAATTTCATTTTAAAAAATATATATTTAAAAATAGACAGGATATTTGTGACGGCTGCCCCCGTCGTAAATAATATTTCAGCCGTCGCAAATACTAGCATTTGTGCAAAAGTATTCCCGTCGCAAATACTTTTAGCCGTCGCAAATACTAACTTTTGTGACGGATACGCCCGTCGCAAATACTAATCCTGCCATCGCAAATACTAATCTTGCCGTCGCAAATTCTAGCATTTGTGTCAAAACTTTCGTCACATATACTTTAACCGTCGCAAAAACTAACTTTTGTGACAGCTATGACCGTCGCAAATACTAAATCTACCGTCGCAAAAGCTAATATTTGCTACGGCATATGTGACGGTCCACCCGTCGCAAAAAGTCTACCTAAGGCGTCGGCCTTTTGCGACGGCTCACATGCCGTCGCAAATAACCAAGCCGTCGCAAATAGCCGTCACAAAAACCTTTTGTGACGCCACTTTTTGCGACGGCTGGTTTGCCGTCGCACAGCCGTCGCAAAAGCCCTTTCGCGACGGCATCTAGGGCTTTTGCGACGGCAAGGCCCCGTCGCAAAAAGTGGATATTTTAGTAGTGATTGTAGGTAAAAGTAGAATTTAAAAAAAACATATTTAGTGATGGGCCTTTGGTCTTCAAATGTCTGGATCACAATAAGCCACATCATTGTGTTAAAATTCTATTTGTGTAGCATAATTCTCAATTGAGCTTTTTAGTCAAACCAAATTCTTGATGACCTCATGAATAGAAGATAGGTTTTTTTCTTTTTCATTTTATTTTATTTTTTGCTTTTTTTTATAGAGAACAGAAGATAGTTGATTATTTCATAAAAACTATCCCTTATCATCATAGATCAGTACATCACATACATATATTGTTAACTAGCCTTTCTCGGCTTTGGATTAGCCAATTTAGATGGAGACAAGTTTGGCATGGATATATAACAGTACCTTAATGATGATACACAACAAGTACATGATAGCGGGGGGACATGAAAGCCTTACCTCTATGAAAAACTCAGAGAATGTCCAAATGGACTACAAAGTAGGAAAAATACTACCAAGAAAAACAAAGATTATGCCAAATTTATGTATACATAAATATATATAGACCTGTGTAGATATCCTAAACCCCATCCTTCATCACCCTCCAAGCAATAACTAATACCAAGAGGAAACTCTATGCTGGAGTCTGGACATTCGAATTATTTTCTCGATCACCTCCACAAAAGACTATAGAGATACAAATTCTTGAAGGAAACTAACCAAGTTCAGCTTCTTCGCACCCTCTTATTCTGCCTTCTTTGTTGCCTCCTTCCAAAGGTCTTCACAAACCAATCATGATTCCTTGTGGTTAAACTATGCCCAATAACCAACCCAACAGTGAGTCCACTTCCATATCCCAAGATTATGATAATCCAATCGATTCCACTTGGGAACTCTGAATCTTTGACCTGTTGAAAGGTTGAAGGTGGTGGTGAAGATGCCTCCGAATTTTCACATTTCTTTGACAAAGGCTCTCCACATAGTCCTGAATTCCCCTCAAATGAACTGCTCACAAATGTATTAAATTGTGGCCCTCGAGGTATAGGCCCCGTTAGATGATTATGAGAAACATCTAAGACTGCAAGGAATGTGAGTTGGGTAAGTTGTTGAGGGATCTTCCCTGAAAGCATGTTCTGACATAGATCCAATGATTCCAGATTCGTTAGGTTGCCCAAGGATGATGGGATGCGACCAATAAGTTCGTTGTTTGAAAGGTTAAGCGATTGAAGCCCCTTGAGATTTCCTAATGATTCTGGAATCTCCCCTCTAAATTCGTTGCTTGACAAATCAATGGCTACAAAGGCATTTCGTATCTTCTCATATAACCTTTGTGTGCCTTTGAGAGTGATTGTAATGGAATAACTATAATTGTTTTCCAGCACAAACGCTATATGTTGACTATCATTTGAGAATTGCAAACTTCTAGTACTAAACTGCATGTATGCAATGCTTTCTGCATGGAGCATTTTCATTGCCTTCCACTTTTTGAAGTACTCTGAAGGCAAGTTACCTGAGAAACCATTGTGAGAGAGGTCAATGATGTGCAACTTTGGAAACTCTGGATCGGCATTAGGACTCTCAATGGCCCCGTGGAATTTGTTATATCCCAAAATAAGGACCTGTAACTCAGGAAGAGCTCCCAACCAAACAGGGAAAGTATCATTAATCTGATTATTTCCAAGAACCAGAATGAGGAGCTTTGTACAATTTGACAGTGTTCTTGGTACTTTCCCCTGCAATTGATTTCGACTGAAATCAATCATCTTCAATTGGCTATCAGTGGGGAACATTTCAGGAATAGCGCCTTGGAAACCGTTGCCACTTAGATTCAGCAAAATCATAGAAACACTAACAGTAGCCAAGCATTGGGGAATTTTGCCAATTAAGTTATTATTAGAAAAATCAAGTGTATGAAGAAAATTCATGTGGCAGAATGATGATGGAATTTTTCCACTCAACATATTATTGGCGACAGAATAAACCTGGATGGACTTTGGTGGAATTGGGATTGATCCTTGCAGCCTGTTGTATTCGAGGTCCAGAATGATTAGAGATCGACATGGAATGACAGCGGGAAGCTGGTCAAAGCCTGTCAGAAAGTTGTATCTAACATCCAAAAACGCCATAGTTTCTTTACTTGAGTTCCATACCCGAGTTGGTATTTGGCCATGAATTTCGTTCAAGGCAAGTCCTAGCCCGACCAATTCATCTTGGAACTGCAGGAAATCTGGGAACTCCTTTAAGTTGCAAGCATTCAACCCTAAAATATTGAGCTTTGGAACGGTGGTATTAGTGTTGTTTTTGGTACTTAGCACTGTTAATTTGTTTCCCGATAAATGACGCCAAGACGAGTTTTGGAGCTGAAGAAAAGTGTCCATCTCAACTGTACCACTCAATTTATTGACAGGAAGATGAAGGACTTCAAGACGTTTGAGTTGATTAAATAAGCTTGGAATTGGGCCCTGCAGTTGATTGTGGTCGAGAATTAGACATGTTAATTGGGTGAGATTCGTCAGCCAAGACGGAATCAGGCCTGAAAAATAGTTCATCCCAAGGTCCAGAAATGTGAGCTGGGTCAGATTACCCAGTGAAGAAGGAAGTCTGCCAAAGAAATTGGATTTCCTAAAGTTCAAAGTGTTCAAGGATTCAAGATTACCAATAGAATCTGGTAATTTACCAGAGAAACTTGTGCTACGTAGACTCAAATACTCAAGAGGACTACTATGGTGATATTCTGGCAAATGACCTGTGAGATTAATATTGTCCTCCACACTTAGATACTGTATCTTCGGTAGCAGGAAAACGCCTCTTGGAAATTCACCGTACAACCCACAATCTTCGAGAGCAAGACCTGTCAATGAAGAAAAATTTGCCAAGACATCAGGTACTGCAGAATATATGCTCACGTTGGTGAGATAAAGCTCTTTCAAGTTGGTAAAGTTTTGGACAAGGCTTTTCAAACTGGGGTTTTGAAGTTTCAATAAACCATGAGAAGAGAAGGGATCCAAATTGGAAGACAAATCAAGGGATTCTAAGTTGGACAATTCTGAGATTTCAGAAGGGATTTGACCAACAAATACAGAATGGGATAGGTTGAGGCTTGTTAGCCTCGAAAGATGTCCAAATCCCGATGGGATTTTAGAGTAATTGAAGTGATTCTCTGCAAGGTTGAGCCTTTGAAGGTGAACAAGGCTGAAGAGGCTGCTGTTGGAGTTGATAGAACCATAGAGAAAGCTGCTACTGAGGTCAAGCCCAATCACATGACCAGAGATCTCATCACACTCGACTCCATACCATGAGCAGCAATTATGATTTTCACCTTCGAGCTTCCATGATTCCATTTTTGGATACGCAGAGGGGTTACCAGAAGAAAACTCGTTAATAATAAAGCTATGCTTGAACTGCAGCAAGGCTGAACTCTCATCTTCATGGCACTGCGGCTGCATAGAAGAGGAAGAGTTAATCCTCATAGTAATGAGATTAAAACATGACAATAAGAAGAGCAAGCGCTTGAACAAGAAAAGATACAAAGACGAATTCATAATGTCTCTAATCAATTTTCTTTAGCAGTTTTGGATGAGGAAGCCAGCATGGAATGATGTGCTTTTATAGTTAGGAGTCGACCCTCTGACATACAATTGTGACACCAGCGAGAAGGCTAGAAAATAATCAAGGCTATGTCCTTGTGAAAAAAAAAAAATGCTTAATCAAGCTTGGGATAATGGAGCCCCGGGCCCAGCCACCACCAGTTTCCATGAATCTTTAGCGTAGCTCCAAATTAATCCAAGTCAAGTCACTGCCGTTGCGCTTGGTCAATGCAAAGATGATGTGAGTGAATTGTTGCTATCATGATCATGATCATGATCACAATTGAAATGTACTCGTCAACACAAACTTCCAATCCAACTGGGAAGACCGCTGATGGTGTGATAAACTAGTACGTCTCTCCCAACTCCTGGTGCAGCTTGTTGGTGTGATGAGTCCCCCTTTGTCTGGGACACCGGTGTGGTGCCTGCCAAAGACACTCCGATGTCAAAGTCAGGCTCAGGGAAACAGAATTACAGTACCAAAGGTGGTGTAGAATCGTACCTTCTTGAAGGTGAGGACTGTTCCCTTTATAGGAGTGTTGGCCTTGATCGTGGGCACCTTCGTGGGTCAGTTAATCGTGCCCCCCGTCATGTCTCCCACTTCGTGGGGGTATATCGTGCCTTGATTTTAGCCCCCATGGATCATGCTCCCGTTCATGGGGGAAACGCTCGAATCATGGGATCGTAGGGGCTATTTACCAAGCGAGAATCTCGGGGTGCCTTCGTGCCGTCGCCCAGTGTATCGCTCGAGCTCTGCCGCTCTTTCTGTTAATGGACCTGACCTTGGAGGGAGGTGGCCTGAACTGGATATGCGAGCCGGGCTGGTCTGGTTTGTCCACGGATGGGCTGACCGACCATACTTGTCATTTGCATTATTAGATGCCCCCAATTCCCTAGGCAGCCCAGGTCGGCCTATGGGAATTCCAAAGGTATGCTCACGGGAATTTCGAAGAGTCACCGAGCGCCGTCGAACTGGCGCATTTATGGCGCTGTATAACCGTCATGATTACTATGCCAGGTGGATCGACGCGACTGTTGGCCTTTCTGCCACGTGGCCTCATGTGGTTGGCCCCGTATGTCGATTAGACATCAATTACACTGCCCGCTCGATCTTGAGAGCTTCGGGCCGATCTACACCGTTGATTTCGAATAGAGGGGGCTTATAAAACCTTGGCGGTTCGTCGAAAAGAGCCCCTTATTCTACACATTTCTCCCCAAGCATTCAACTGTGCTCGTTGTTTCTCTCCCTTCGTCATTCTTCTCACTGTTGTTGTTTGTTCGGAGGGGTTCCAAAATCACTTCCTAAATCCATTCCCATCGAGGTACGTAGTGTTAGTGTTTATGTTTTGGCTCCTACAGAAGGCTATTTGGTACTACGAGTGGAGGATTAGGGCCTCATATCCCTTAGGGTTTATAGGTAATCCCCTCTTTGTTGAGTCGGTATACTGGGGTGTTCTTGAAGCATCCAGAGCAGTTTTTGAGACCCTCCGAGAGATTGAGGATCCTAGGGTCATGAACCCACTGCCAATTGATCTGTCGAGCGGCTCTGAGCGTACTGCCTCCATGGACCTAGATAGGGTAAGACCAGACGAGGCATCCAATGCCTCGGTGAACTACTCTGGGGCAGACCTCGAGGAGATTACTCAAGAGGCGAGGCCTAGGAGGGCAAGGAGTCCCGTGGCCATTGTGGACACCTTTGAGAGTGCCCTCATGGCCATGGCTGAGGTAGGGGCAGTGTCCCCTGCTCCAGAAAGTAGGTATGAGGTTCGGCACTTTGCCTCCATTCTAGATGGAGCAAAAGTGCAAAAGTTGTGGTCTGTCTATCAATTTCCTCCGTCCATGAGTTACCGAGTGCCAGGGAGCGAAGACAGAGCGTGCTTCCCTCGCCCAGACGAAATTGCTGTGTATGAGAGCGCGTTGTCCGGGGGATTGAGGTTCCCCATCGCTCCTCCTATTAGAGGGGTTCTGAGTCGGGCTAGACTAGCCCCTGGGCAGCTAATGCCCAATTCTTTGCGCATATTGGTAGGTTGTGCCGCTCTGTGGCAGGCCGCCACTGACAAGGAAGAAACCCTGACCCCAGAAGATTTCTTCTTCTGCTACAAGATAACCGAGAGCGAGAGCTTAGGTTGGTACTACTTCTCAGCTAGGGAAAGTCAGCCAGCTCTGATTACCAATCTCCCGGTCTCCCACAAGCGCTGGAAGGAGAAGTATTTCTTTGTGTACGGCGAGGGTATGGAGATCACTCACTGGGAAAATGTGACTGACCAGACCCCCCGCATACCCAGGCAGTGGGGTAGACCAGGTAGGAAGGGTAAGGGCCTTTTGTGCTTTTATGCCTGACTCCTTCTTAGGGTAGTGGTCTAACAATCATCCTCTTTTCTTTTACTCAGCACGCCTTCCTATACTGGAGGACGAGTCGAGGGAAGGCCGTTTAGCGAGGGTGAGGGAGTACCCGGTCAAGAGCTGGGCCCCTCTTGTGGCTGGTGAGAGTTTGGCAGACTATCTCTTAGGTCCAGACCCTTCCATCGAAGCCTTTCGCGCTGAGAGGAGTGAGTCTGGTCTGTCTTTTGCAACCGCCTTCTAATTCTAGTGCACTGACTCTTGCCCTGTGTGCTTTGCAGGACAGGGATCATACATAGGCTTCGACAAGAAGAGCATGGGGTCCTCTGCAAAAAAGAAGTTTGAAAAGATGGAAAAGGCAAGGGCTGCTGGAGAGAGGCCAAGCAAACGCCACAGGCCTAGCTCTGGGGGGAGGGCTGTCAAGCAGTCCCATGACAAGGGTCCTGCTACGATCAGTACTCCCGTAGTACCCACAGCTTCTAACACTGGTCAGTCTTCCAGGGCTGGAACTGGGATGCCCCCGCCTCCTGCCGAGGCGACAGCCATTGCTCAGACCCAGACTCAGCAAAACGAGCCCCTGATTGTGGAGGACGTCCAGGCCGCTTGGGAGAGGATGAAGCAATTCATCAGCATGGAGGACGTGGGGCCATTTGTTGACTGGACCAACGCCCAGCTGACGAGGAGCATGAACCTCGATGCTGTAAAGGTGAGGGCTCTAGCTATCTCTTTTGTTCCACCCCACTCTCCCCCTTTTTCTTTACTTATTTATTTCTTTATTTTCGTATAACCCTGCACTTTTTCTGCAGCTCCATGTGAAGGCGCTCTGCCTGTCCACCCGTCTGAAGGCGAGGACAACCGAGTGTGCCAAGAAAGGGCAGGTCATTGAGACCTTAACCACATCCGTTAGTGGCCTGGAGAAGAAGGTCAAGGATGCTGAGGAAGCCCAGGCGGTTGCAGAGGCAGAGAAGACTGTCGTGCTGGACGAAGCATCCGAGCTCAGGAAAAAGGTGGAAGCTCTGGAATTCGAGGCCCAGGCTTTTGGGGCAATCAAGGAGTCCCTTACTTCAAAGGTCGCTGAGCTGGAGGGGCAGCTGAAAAGTGCTCAGGACAATGCTGTGGAGGAGTTCAGGGTTGGGGCGGCCTTTCAAGATGAGCTCGGCGAGGCCTACATGGAAAGCTTCGTTGACGCTAAGGTTGCGGCCAGGAAGCTCTTCCCAGATCTCAATCTCTCTGCCCTGAAACCTTCTGACGACACGACCTCCAATGCGCCAGGCGTGGAAGATCAGACCGCTGCAACAGAGGAGGGAGACGAGGCCCAGTCCTGATTACTTTGTAAAAACATCCAGCGGCATCTTTTTTTTTTTTTTTTTTGTAATCCACCCTTAATCAATGAATAGCCATTTTGATGAACTGCATTTCCAAGTTTGAACATCTGATTAATTAGGTTATTTGGTTACTCTGTAACGTCTGGGTACTGCCCAGCTGGACTTCGTAACTTTTACGGGTTCTTGGCCTGTCTGGTCAACCTCAGAGCTGGCCAGTTGGGCTTAGCCCTGTTGGCCTTTCGACTTTGTTGGTCGACCTTAGGACTAACTAGTTGGGCTTAGTAGCCTTATTGGCCTTTCAGCTTTGCTGGTCAGCCTTAGGACTAACTAGTTGGGGCTTAGTAGCCTTGTTGGCCTTTCGGCTTTGCTGGTCAGCCTTAGGACTAACTAGTTGGGGCTTAGTAACCTTGTTGGCCTTTCGGCTTTACTGGTCAGCCCTGAGGACTGACCAGTTGGGCTTGGTAGCCTTTATTGGCCTTTCGGCTTTGGCTTTGCTGGTCAGCCCTAAGGACTGACCAGTTGGGGCTTAGTAGCCTTGTTGGCCTTTCGGCTTTGCTGGTCAATCCTGAGGACTGACCAGTTAGGCTTAGTAGCCTTTATTGGCCTTACGGCTTTGGCTTTGCTGGTCAGCCCTAAGGACTGACCAATTGGGGCTTAGTAGCCTTGTTGGCCTTTCGGCTTTGTCGGTCAGTCCTGAGGACTGACCAGTTGGGCTTAGTAGCCTTTATTGGCCTTACGGCTTTGCTGGTCAGCCCTAAGGACTGACCAGTTGGGCTTAGTAGCCTTGTTGGCCTTTCGGCTTTGCTGGTCAGCCCTGAGAACTGACCAGTTGGGCTTAGTAGCCTTTATTGGCCTTTCGGCTTTCCTGGTCAGCCCTAAGGACTGACCAGTTGGGCTTCAACAGTTCTACAGGTAGACATCGGTTCTGAAGGTCGTAAAAAGACTTTTCATTGAAGGTTGCTGGTTACATTATACATAGTATTTTCTCAGGTGCTCAGCATGCCAAGGGTTGGGAAGCTCCTTGCCGTTGATCCCAATTAGCCAGTAGGTCCATTTCCTAGAAAACCCTTTAACTGTATATGGGCCTTCCCAATTGGGCCCGAGTTTGCCATCACCAGGCTTTCTAGTAGACTGGTTAACCCTCTTGAGAACCAAATCTCCTGCTTTGAACGTCCTAGGTCTTACTCTGGCGTCGTGATATCTACGTACCCTTTGTTGATAAGCAGCCACCCTCACACCTGCTTGCATCCTTTTCTCTTCAAGTAGGTCTAGGCTTACTTCTAGGGCCTCATTGTTGGCCTCTGCTTCAAAATGTTCAACCCTGGGGCTATGGAGGCCTATCTCCACCGGGATGACCGCCTCAGATCCGAAAGTCAGGGAAAAGGGGGTGTGCCCTGTCGCGACCCTTTCTGTTGTTCTGTAGGCCCATAAGATATTGGGAAGCTCTTCTGCCCATAAACCCTTTGCCTGCTCCAGCCTTGTCTTGATGTTTTTGAATAGGGTCCGGTTGGTGACTTCAACCTGGCCGTTGGCTTGGGGATGCTCTGGGGAAGAGTAGTGGTGGCTGATCTGTAGGTCTGAACACATCTGATCGAACTGACCGCCTTTGAATTGTTTTCCATTGTCTGTGACAACCACCTTTGGGATGCCGAACCTACGTATGATGTTTTTCCATAGGAAATTTTTCATTTTCTGCTCTGTGATTGTGGCGACAGCCTCCGCCTCCGCCCATTTTGTGAAGTAGTCAACTGCTATCACCGCGAATCTAGTTTGGCCTTTCCCCGGGGGTAGAGCACCTACTATATCTATGCCCCACTGGGCAAAAGGCCACGGGCCCTGAATCGGTGTTAATTCCTAGGCTGGCTACCTTGGGACATTAGAGAACCTTTGGCATTTATCGCATCTTCTTACAAACTCTTGGGCGTCTTTTTCCATTGTGGGCCAGTAGTAGGCTGCTCTGAGAATCTTCTTAGCCAAAGATCTCCCTCCTGAGTGGTTGCCGCAGACCCCTTCGTGTACCTCCCTCATGATGTAGTCTGCTTCTGCTTTTCCAGCGCACCTTAACCAGGGCATGGTGTGTCCTCTTTTGTATAGGACACTGTTTATCAGGGCGTATCTGTTGGCCCTATATTGAATCCTTCTTGCCTCAACTTTATCTGCTGGTAGGGACCCCTTTTCCAAGTAGTTCCTGATTGGCGTTGCCCATTCCACCTCTTGCTCTGCTTGCAATATTTTGGGCTCCCGAATGCTTGGCGAATCCAGTACTTCCATGGGTACTCCGGGGTCGTCTTCCTGGGATGACGCGATCCTTGCCAACCGATCTGCCTCCACGTTCTGTACCCTTGGTACTCTTTCGAGAAGTACTTTGGGAAATTTTTTCGTCAAATTTCTAGCCATCTCGCAATACTCTTGCATCTTGTCTCCCCTGGCCTCGTATTCTCCTTTGACCTGTTCTACCACAAGTTGGGAGTCGCTGCGTACCAAGACGTGTTCCGCCCCCATTCGCCAAGCCATTTGGAAACCAGCAATCAAGGCCTCGTATTCAGCCTCATTGTTGGACGCTGGGAATTTGAACTTGACGGCATATTCGAGTTTGTGTCCTTCAGGGGTGACGAGCACGATCCCGGCGCCTCCTGCTTTATCCGTTGAGGAACCATCGACATTGAGTATCCACTGTGGCTGCAGGGTGTCGGCACTGGGGCAAATTGTGGGAGGGGTGAACTCAGCGATGAAATCTGCTACAGCTTGCCCCTTGATTGCCTGTCTTGGTCTGTACTGAATGTCGAATTGGCTGAGCACTATGGACCATTTGACGAGTCTGCCCGACGTCTCTGGCTTGTGGAGGACCTTTTTCAATGGTTGATCGGTCAGGACAACTATGGTGTGTGCCTGAAAGTATGGCCTCAATCTTCTTGCTGAGGTCACGAGGGCGAGGGCCAGCAGCTCCATCGTGGGGTATCGCTCTTCCGCGCCCCTCAAAGCCCTGCTGGTGAAGTAGACGGGCTTTTGGACACCTTCCTCTTGCCTGACCAAGGCAGAACTCACCGCTGTTTCTGATATGGCGAGGTAGAGGTAGAGCTCTTCTCCTTCTGTGGTTCTGCTCAGCAGTGGTACTGAACTCAGATATCCTTTGAGCTGCTGGAAAGCCTGTTCACATTGGGGAGTCCACTCAAAAGCTTTACGCAGAACTTTAAAGAAAGGTAGGCACTTATCTGTTGATCTGGAAATGAATCTGTTCAGTGCTGCTACTCTGCCAGCCAGCCTTTGGACTTCCTTGGTGGATGTTGGGGACTGCATGTCTAATACTGCCCTGATTTTCTCGGGGTTAGCCTCAATCCCCCAGTTGGACACCATGAACCCTAGGAACTTGCCTGACGCTACTCCGAAGGCACATTTGGCAGGATTTAATTTCATCTGGTAGACTCGTAGGTTTTTGAACGTTTCTTCCAAGTCAACTAGGTGGTTGATGGCTCGCTTGCTTTTGACCAGCATATCATCGACGTAAACTTCCATGTTCCTCCCGATCTGACTGCTGAACATTCGGTTCACTAGTCTTTGATAAGTTGCCCCGGCGTTTTTGAAGCCGAATGGCATCACCTTATAACAATACAGTCCTCTGTCTGTCACGAATGTTGTGTTTTCTTGATCGTGCTCGGCCATTTTTATTTGGTTGTAGCCTGAGAAAGCGTCCATGAAGGTCAACATTTCGTACCCTGTCGTCGAGTCTACCAGTTGATCTATTATGGGGAGGGGGAAGCTATCTTTGGGACACGCTCTGTTTAAATCTGTGAAATCCACGCACATCCTCCACTTTCCATTTGCCTTTTTGACCATCACCACATTAGATTGCCAGGTCGGGTATTAGGCTTCTTTTATGAAGCCTGCTGTGGTCAGTTTCTCAACTTCGTCTGCGACAGCCTCGTTGCGTTCCGGGGCGAAAGACCTCCTTTTTTGTCTGACCGGTTTCCCCGTTGGGTCTATGTTTAGGTGATGGGCAATGATTCGGGTGTCAATTCCCGACATATCCTCATGAGACCATGCAAAAACATCGGCGTGATGCCTGAGGAAGGACCTCAACTTCTCCTTGAATTCTTCAGGAGCTGCTGTTCCGATTTTCACTGTCTGGGTCTGGTCGTACTTTCCGACTACTACCTCCTCGAGCTCTTCCACTGGTTCCCCCCTCCTGATCTCCTCTTCATCTCGAACTTCCAGCTCTTTAATCAACATAGCCTCCCGGGTTTCCCCTTTAAGGGACGCCATATAGCATTCTCTGGCGGTCTGCTGGTCACCTCTAGCTTCCCCAACTCCTTGGGATGTGGGGAACTTGACTTTCAAATGGTAAGTTGATGGTATGGCCTTGAACTCATTGAGAGCTGTTCTGCCAATGATGATGTTATAAGCTGACGGGCAATCCACTACTAGAAACGTTACCATCTTGGTGGCCTGTTTGGGCGCTGTTCCTAGCGTTACCGGCAGAGCAATGGAGCCTAGAGGTGTGACTCTGTCTCCAATGAAACCGACAAGGGGGGAGTGAACCGATTGTAGTTGCTTCCCGCCGACCTTCAGTTGCTCAAAGGCTTTTAGGAAGAGAATATCCGCCGAGCTGCCGCTGTCTACCAGGACCCGACGGATTAAAAAATTTGACACAACAGCTGATATGACTAAAGGGTCGTCATGAGGTTGGCATATGGCTCCAACTTCATCGTCTGTGAACGTGATGGGGTCATGTTCAGCCCGGGATTTTTTGGATGACCGGTCTATGGACATAACTTCTCTCTGGTTCCGCGCATCCCTTGTATGCCGTTTCCTTGCCGATGAGGATTCTCCCCCACTTGCGAACCCACCAGAGATAACCCTAATTTCGCCCATAGGCTGCTGGTTTGGCCTTCCCCTTTCTGGGCTTTTCTGTTCGACCTGTCTTGGTGCCGGCTCTCGCCTTTCGTCACGTCTGCCCCCCGCTATGTACCTGTCTAGCTTCCCTTACTTGATTAGGTGTTCGATCTGCTGTTTGAGGTCGTAACAGTCCTCTGTGTCATGCCCGTGGTCTTGGTGGAAGCGGCACCACTTATTGGTCGGCCTTTTCTCTAGTGGAGTTCTCATCCTCCCAAGCCACCTCAGCGCCGCATCTCCCTTGATTTCGTAGAGCACTTGGTCCAGAGAAGTGTTTAATGGGGTGAAGTACTGATTATACCTGGCCTGCTTGGTCCTATCGCTCTCTCCCCTTGGCTTCTGCTCTGCCACTCATGGGGTCTTTGCTGTTCTGTCGTCTTTCTTTTCCTCCACCATCCTTTTCTTGTCCAGGCTGGTTGCGACGCCCTCTTGGTCTTCCCTAGCTCTGAGTGTGTCCTCCGCATTCTTGTACTTCTGCGCTCGGAGCATTAGTGCAGCCATGGTTTTAGGCGCCTCCTTGGCCAGGGAGAATAGGAACTTGGGGGTCCTGACCCCTGCGATGAAGGCTGCCACCGCCACTTTCTGGTCCAGGTCATCTACATAAAGGGTCTCCTGGTTAAAGCGGGTGACAAATTCTCACAGGGTCTCCTTCTCGCGCTGCTTAATGTTGAATAGGGAGGTGGAAGGCCTCCTCTGTCTCTGTCCCCCGATATAATGGCTAACGAACAGCCTGCTCAGGTCCACGAATTTATTAATTGTCCCCGGGGAGAGCCTGTGGAACCAAATCCTTGCTGGACCCTTAAGGGTGGTAGGAAATGCCCTGCACATGATCTCGTCGGGGACTGCTTGAAGGTCCATCAGAGCCTTGTACGTCTCGAGATGATCCAGGGGATCCTTGGTGCCATCAAAGGACTCTATTGTGGGCATTTTGAACTTCGGGGGCAAGGGCACCCTCATTACTGTTGGTGTAAACGGCGTGTCTGTCCGGCTTACCAGCTCTTCTACCGTGCTGGGGCCCTTTTCTTTTACCGCCGCTATTACTCCAGCCAATTTAGCCTGCATTTCCTTCAGCTATTCGTCCCATATCGGCTGAGTTTCGGCAGTGTGTTCTGGGAGGACCACGGTTGGTGCTTTGGACCGGTCGGCGTGACTCTGGGCTTCGTCAGCGTGAAATCCGACCCCCCTCAGAAGAGGGTTCTCTCCGGGAGGCGCTGGGTCTTCCGCTCCTTCACCGGCGTCGCCTCCTTGGTTCCTTGCCGCCGGCTGGTTCGCAGGTAATGGTGGGTCCCCTAGCGCCGGCGGATCTACCATCCCTGGGGCCTCCGGCGGGGGAGGCAATCTCCTCTCCAACTCTTGATTCCGGGACTGGAGTTGGTTCATGGTTGCCATCATTTCCATGATTTGCTGCTCCAAAGCAACGATTCTGGCGGTGCTTTGTTCCTCCATCTCTCCACCTTCCCTAGTTGAAGCAGCACCAGATCGGGTCAAGACCATGAAAAGATCGAAGTGTCGTTCCCACAGACGGCGCCAACTGATGGTGTGATAAACTGGTACGTCTCTCCCAACTCCTGGTGCAGCTTGCTGGTGTGATGAGTCCCCTTTTGTTTGGGACACCAGTGTGGTGCCTGCCAAAGACACTCCGATGCCAAAGTCAGGCTCAGGGAAACAGAATTACAGTACCAAAGGTGGTGTAAAATCGTACCTTCTTGGAGGTGAGGACTGTTCCCTTTATAGGAGTGTTGGCCTTGATCGTGGGCACCTTCGTGGGTCAGTTAATCGTGCCCCCCGTCATGCCTCCCACTTCGTGGGGGTATATCGTGCCTTGATTTTAGCCCCCATGGATCATGCTCCCGTTCATGGAGGAAACGCTCGAATCATGGGATCGTAGGGGCTATTTACCATGCGAGAATCTCGGGGTGCCTTCGTGCCGCCGCCCAGTGTATCACTCGAGCTCTGCCGCTCTTTTTGTTAATGGACCTGACCTAGGAGGGAGGTGGCCTGAACTGGATATGCGAGCTGGGCTGGTCTGGTTTGTCCACGGATGGACTGACCGACCGTACTTGTCATTTGCATTATCAACCGGCATGAGGCTTAAGTGAAAGAACCAAATGAAATCATGTCCCACAATTGAAATTGTCCTAATTACAATGACTTAAACCCCAGGGAAAAAAAAAAATCTATGCTTTAAAGGCGGTCCAGTTCAGGTTGACCCACACGTTCAACGGTCAATTAACGCTTGAAAAGTATAAAGCAATGATTTAATTAGAACCCAAATTATAATATAATGTAATTATAAATAATTTACATCTCTCTCTAATTTCACTGACTACCTGATATTTAAAAAGAAAATAATAAGTTGACACAAAATTTATAGTATGACGTGGTAATAGCATTTTGGCAGTTACATATGATTAACATATTTAGGCCTTTTGTTTTTCAATGGTACATGTAATTAAATATGTCACATCATTGTGTGTGAAATTTCTGTATATAAATTATATATGTATGACATTACTCATTTATAATAGCGGTAATTCTATATAACTAGAAAATTTATACACTACAACAAAATTAGGCTTTTACTACAAAAAATCAAACTTTTGTCACAATAGACTTAATGTGACGAAAACTTTCATCACTAGCTTGTCACAATAAGCTCGTCATAACAATGCTATTGTGACAAAAGTAGCAACTTGTTACAATAAGGATGTACATATGTTGACAAAAAATTTCATCACAACAGCACTGCAACAGTGACAATATTTGTCACCACAGGAATATATTTTGTCAATATATACCTATTTTGTCATAAAAACTACATTCCATAGAACATGTGACAAAAAAAATTCATCACAATTCGTCCCAAATAAAGATTTTGTCAGAATTTGTATAGGTTATTGCGACAAACATCTTTTGTCACAACTTTTTTATGGTGATGAATTTTTGTCACATTATGTATGTGTTATAGTGACGAACTTAGTTTGTGACAATGATTTTTAGCTCCGGTGACCAAACAGTTTTGTCTCAATAAGTCAATTTATGGTGACAAATCAATTTAGTTTGACTTTGAAACGGGAAGCTTATGGTGACAAAATCTGTCACAAGAGATTTAGTTTAGGTGACAAATTGAATTTTTTGTCACAAAAATGCCTCTAAATGGTATTGTAATAAAATGTTTGTCACGAAAATCATTAGTGCATTTGCTTAGTGACAACCCATTGTGTCACGAGTAGCTTGCAATTTTTCTCAATTAGTTTTATTAAATTTTCAAATATATATTATTACGTACCTGTGTGAAATATACAAATAGCAGTTTTATAAATTTCATTCACCAAAAGCAATGTGAGATATTATCGTCAATCAATATTCTCAATATGAAAAGACATACCTGTAAGTAAAAACCTTACACATTAAAATAAACCATTATAGTAATTTCTGCACTCAGGAATTAAAAAATACAAACTAGTTTGCATAAAAAAAAACCAAACACCCTAATCCTTAAAAGTATCATGATTCATGATTCACTCGCTAAACTAATTAAAATCTTGCTAATGTGAAAAGGGAAATCATGTAGCTTTGATGACATGACAATCTTTGATGAAAGGATAGAAGAAGATCAATTCCGTTTTCAACTTTGCCAAGGTTCAGTTGCAATATGCAAGCATCAAATCAGAGGTTGTGGCTACCTGCAAAAAACCAGAAAACCAAAAACAATAAATAAATAAAGTTAACTCATAAGACAATTGTAAGTCAGAACATGATGAAATTAAGACAAAAATTTTTAGAGAGAGCTCAAAAAACTAGTAGGACAAGGAGGCTTCACATTGCTAACTCTAAAACTAACATGGCAAAGAAAGTTCTAAATTCTATATGAAGCATTGTAGAATTCACCTGGTAACTGGCAAGTGAATTACACATAAAGCATAAACCATAGATAACAGTTTGCCCTTGAAATAAGTTCTCTGTTGTACTACTGGTATTGTTTGAACCTTCACCAAGTCAGATGCCTATCAAACTATCCAAGGCATTCACTGATTAATAAGAGGCATTACAGTTCATTTTGCTTTCAAGGTAACCAGGTATGCCACTTTGTCACAATGCCAAGCCATTCAATTAAACAAGCACTGTTTTGAGTGAGAAATGAAAGCTACCATAGAAAGAACTCATATTTTCATATTATATGTTTAACTTTTTAACTAAGGAGCACCAATGAAAGTGCAAAACTGAGTTTGCCAAGTAACACAATCATCAAGACAACCATAAGCCAACATTTTCTCAAAGTGAAGGGAGACAAAGGTAGTTCACTTCAAGTTTAAGTGAAGTAGCTCCCATTACGTTTTTCTTTAATACATTTTGCTAGCAGCAACAAGCAGCTGTTGTATGAGAAAGTGAACTGATGTAAGTATACCAACCTTATTATATGCACCAGTGAAGAATAAGGAAGTGAAGTGTTGATAAGTCCTACACCAACTCTCTTATCTTCTTTGTCTGATAAGGTGAGTTTCTCTGCAATTACATCAATAAATTGGTACTTCCACTATAAATGGATACCCGTTTTCCATATTTACTGCCTTTGACTCCTACATCTATCTTATTGCCAAAATCCACTTCTTTCAATTATAACACAAGCATCTTAGCCTATTCTTAAATCTCACAGTTGGACTACCCAATGTAGCCAACTTATTTGAACAAGACAATGGATTTTGACCGTAACCGAACCCTAAAATCTCCTCTTCATGACAATTTGACCCTATCAACTCTAACAATTCTCATCAGCTTCCAACTCGAAGAAGCTTAATACAAACCAACCACCTAATCTTCACTTTAGTTTTTATTTTTAGTTCTAGCTGGTTGGGAAATCTTGACAATAGAGATTCCAACCTAAGAACCACTTTAGAACCCAAGAGTGAACTAATCCCAAAATTTGCAGCGTGCAAGCCTGAGCACAAAATGCTTCAAGGAATTACAAAAAATTTTCCGGTGCCCAAGTGTTAAGAACTTAACTGATTTAGTAAGGGAGTTAGAGCTGGTCATAAAATGTTTGGGGCATGTTTAGTATCTTGCCAACTATCAAAGTAAAAGAACTAGAGAATTATTATGATCTCCTTAGCTTATGCAATGAAATCCCCTGTTTACAAGAGTTGACATTTCTACATGTAATTTCAGAACACTCACTGTAAACTTAAAGGAGGGTCCAAATCAGGTTTCCTCATAGCTTCCTTCCACAATGTACATAATTTAATTTAAAAAATACAGTGCACAAACTTTAATATGCACGGGTTACACCAAGACTTTTGGAAGTAAAACGAATTCCTTCATGAACATAACTAAAGCAAATTCTTAAGGACGTATTTCCCCAAGTCCAAACAATTTCCTAGGGCCAAGAAATAAGTTGTCCTGGCAGATCCTGAAAAGGTTACTGCTCATGCTAATAACCTACGCATGCTTGTCAACCGGCCACTATTAGAAGGACAAAATGTACTCTTTTTTAACAGAAGGAATTAATTGTTTTTATGAATTATATTAAAAACTACTTTAAACATATTTTTGGATGACTGAATTGAAAACTATAAAGGAACATTAAATGTTGGGTTTTTTTGTTTATTGCCACTGAAAACAATATCCTTTTATCTGGTATTATCATTTCATGAAAGGCCATTGAAAGACCTTACAATTCCCAATAACAGTACTTATGTTATTCCATTAACTTCGGAGATCATCACATGGTCAGGCATCTACTATCTACTATAATGATTTAAGGAACAGAGATGGGACATCACTAAAACCAAATTTTGTTGGCCCTATTATTCACTTATAACATGCATACGTCAAAACCAAATTACGAGTAAATTAAGATCCAATAGGGACTGGCGAATGAAGACCAAATTTGCCTCACAAGCCAATGGTAATGAGAAAACACAAGACCCGGGTTAGAAAGATCTTGGGCTTGCTGGAGCCGGGAGGGAAGCAAATTTGGGGAGAATCGAATTTTCCCATCAATCATACAAGGGTGGATAGGGATGACAATAGGGGTGGTCATGCGGCAGATGGCTTGCTAAGTCCGTTCAAGCTCGCTCATTATTTATAAGGCTTGAAAATTTTTTTAGGCCTGTTATATTAATAAGTGAATTTGGAATTTATGTTTAAAGCTCGGCCCAGTCTAAAATATAAATAAAATGATATATTTATACTTTTAATATATATTTAAACTTATTTAACATTATTTTCTGAAAAGGAAGATATTTATTAGAATATTTTCAATTAATTGGGCGGGTTTGAGGATTTAAGTTTTGTTTTGGGCAGGCTTGGGATTTGACGTCGGGCTTGATGGGAATTTTTTTTTTTTGTCTAGTCTAGGCCAAAGTCCGCCCAATGTCCATCCCAAGAAGTCCAAGGGGTAGGTTTGGGTTGGGACCCTTACCCAATCTCAATCGTCTTGGTAATTGGCTCCACCTGCTTTATATAAACTAAAGAAAATGACTCTTGACTCTGCTCTTCCCATGTCGATCTATTGCCTTTGAAGATTCTAGGTTAGGTGTGTGAAGATTCAAAAGCATGAATAGCTTCTGGGTCTTGGCATTCGCTCCACCTACACTATAAACTAATTAAAGAAAATTAATTGACTCGCATTGGCATTTGCTCGAGCAGTTATTAAACTTGTTAATATATTGAATTAATGATACAGTAATGATATATAAAAAGAAATTCGCACAGAATTTATTATTATTAAAATAATATGGTAAACTTATTACTATATTGAATTAATGATACAGTAATGATATACAAAGAGAAATTCATACAGATTTTATCATTATTAAAATAATATGATTGAATGAAAGACATTCATTTAAAAACAAAATCCCATAGCCTTGAAACCATTGTCTTTGAAATCAATGTCTGAGCAAGATATGATTATCTTAACAAGATTCCAATGACGAATTTTTTTCAGTGCTTACATTGCATTCTGCTATGGAACTCTTGTTTATTTAACGTTCATGAAAGTTGAGTACCTTCACAGCAATAATTTGTAGGCGGGAGTTGGTGGCTCGACCTGTTTATTAAACATTAACAAATGATGGACTTGCTAGTGGGTCTTGCTAATTGCCTCCACCGGCTTTTTATAAACAAAGGAAAACGACTTGACTCGTTTTCTCCCCATCAAATGATAGACTTGCTTTTAGGTCTTGGTAATTGGCTCCACCTGCTTTATATAAACGAAAGAAAATGACTCTTGACTCTGATTTTCCCTGTCGTTCTATTGCCTTTGAAGATTCAAGGTTAGGTGTGTGAAGATTCAAAAGCATGAATTACTTCTGGGTCTTGGCATTCGCTCCACCTACGCTATAAACAGATAAACTAGTTAAAGAAAATTAATTGACTCGCTTTGGCATTTGCTTCAGCAGTTATTATGCATACCTCGATTACTCCTCTCCCTGATCTGGTCAAAGATAGGCCCGAACACTCACGTCAAAACTAAAAAATTCATAATAGATATATTTCTTGCGGTCTAATTTTAAGAGGGTTATTAAGTTTCGAACTCAGAACGTTTGGGTTTATAGCTCATCCCTATCTCCACTTAGCTATCGCTCGGGGTTAAATGACGTAAATCTAAATACATATGATATATTAAAATATATAAATACATTGTTTCGCAATAGTAGCAATAATGTGTATCCATTGTGATAAAATATTCATCACCATAATCCAATACATTTCACTTTGTAACAAATATTAACTCACGCTAGAGTAAACAATTGTTTTTGGTTTATAGAACAAACTATTCTGACGCAATTATGTATGGTCGCAATTATTTCTTATTCATACAAAACACAATTTCGTCACAACATATACGTGCATCTATTGTGACAAAAATTGTTTTGTAGCAACAAATGCACTTCTAGATAGTGTACCTATTGTGACAAAGTTTTTCTTGTCACGATATGTCTAATTCGAACAAGTTTATAATGACAAACGCATTTTGTAACTAATTTTAATCCCATCGCTGCAAATAGATTCTTGGGACAAAATGTTTTGTCAAAATAAATGAAATCTATTGTGACGGAATAATTTTTGTCACTATTGTAAAAATTAAAACTTTATTATGACAAATTTTTTGAGACGAAATATTTTTGTCACCAATTTCTGTTCCTGCCAATGTGAGAACTTCCCGCCATAGCATTCGTGACAAACTATTGTGACAAAGTTTTTTTGGTCCCAATTTTGGACTTATTATGACAAACTATTGCAAAGAAGTATTGTTTTGTGGCAAGTTTAACTCTTGATATGAATAATTGTGACAAAATCAATTTTTGTTATGATAAGTGTACTTTTTGTGACAAATTTAATTTCTTCACAAAAAATTTCATAGCAATATATAATATTTGTTGTAGTGATATTAGAATTTATTGTGGGAATGATGTCTTTTCATGTTTGTGCCCTTCAAAAAGTGTTTAATGATGCATCTGTAATAGCTTGTGTCCCAAAAACAAAAGTGTTGCGCCTAGCCGAGTCATTCACTTTGAAATAAAAACACCCATCATAATGACTCTTGATTACAAAAGTGCCACTGTCACATCGCTTTTGTATAATTTTTTGTGCGAATATTTTTAAAAAATAGCATTTTTCAAGATTAATTATAAAAACACTCCTAAACTATGACTCAAAATTACTAAACTTCCTAAACTTTAGAACGTGACACATTGACCCCTCGAACTACCAATTTGCATCAATCAATACCTTTTATTAGCAATCCCTTAAGAAATTGGATGAAAAATTGATATGTGACTTGCATATGTTTACACAACTATGATTTTACATCTAAATTGATTTTATCTTATTATAATAATTATCTAATGACTAAAATACCCTTAAAAATAACATGTAAATATAGGGGCAATTTGATGTGATATGGAGATTGAATTTTGAAGATTCTCGGCTAGTGCCCCCTTCTCGCCACAATAAGAATCAAGAATAATGTTCAATTAGATTCCAGTAAGTTGACGTTTCCTTGGTGCTACTGATTACACTTCAAAAGTGTAATCATAGTGCCCTATTTAGTGGATTGTTTGCTCTAGTATAGATTTAGTCTTGCTTTAGTAGCCTTATTTTGTTTTTAAACTGCTTTAGTGAACCTTGTGCAGGAAATGGAGCCAAAAAGGATTAAAAAAAAAAACAAGCAAAGCTCCCGAGAGGCATTCAAACGTGGGATCACCCCGTTCGATCGCACGTCCGAACTTTGGGATAAACTGTTTTCGAACGGACCCACCGTTCGAACTCTTGGGGAGATACTAAGAGCTTGTTTTGTCATTCGATTCAGGTTCAATAGATGGGAGGAGATTCAAACACTTGATTTTTTTGTTCGCTATCCATTCGATAGGCGTCTGAACGGCCATTCAAATGCTCAAGGGCGTTCGAACGCTTTACGTATCTCTATTTTGTTTCTAGCAATTTAAGCCAGTTTTGACTGAATTTGAGGATCTATCTTTCCTTTTCTTGCATTATTGTATTTAGATATAGTTATTTTGAGAGCATTGTAGAGAGAGAAACTCATAATTTATGCTTTGTAATAGAAATTTCAATAGAAATTGTCTTCAATTCTTTTTTAATTACTTCATTATCTTGCAATGGGAATGAGTAGCTAATTCAATCCTGAGATGCAATTGTGAAGATTAGCCAAGGATCTTCAAGTCTTCATAGAGGTATAATTGGTTTTCATAAGTTCATTATCTAATTAGTCTAATTCATTGCAATTGAAGTCTAGATCTATAAGAAAACCTAGATTCATGACTATATTTGGTAACTTCTATGCACAATCTTAAGATTGGTATAGGAATTGTACAATTCAATGGTATGATTCTATGACTCTCAAATTGTATACAAATCTATACTCCATTGCTAATGAATTCTCACTTCTATGGTCTAAATCTTCCGAATCAAAGGTCCATGGAGAGACCTTTGATTTGAGTTATGAAAACCTCTATTGAATGCTTAATGAAACTTGGCTGGTTGGATCAATTGTGTCTAAGACCCTTCTCTTAGTTCTAACTCTAGATTTCAATCGTTTTCAATAGTAGATCAAAACCATAAACTCTCAAAATCAAATGATTTTTGGTCTCTTTTACTTAGATTTAATTTACCTGTTTGCTATTCAATTCAAGTTAGTTTAGTGTTTTCTAAGTGTTGCTAGCCTATATTTGACTTGGTCCTCTAGAAAATCAACTCCAGTACTCTCGGAATTACACTTTAATCACGACACCTATTCTTTTGCCAAAGCTTAACATACAACCATCTTTGGAGCTATTCAAGTTTTGGTGGTGTTGCTGGGGATCAAAGGCATTAGCGAGCATCCAAGCACCTTGGGAAGTATGACAACCGGTGGATTGCTTCTTCACTAACATCTACTACAACAGAGTAATCTTCAGTTAAGGCATTGGGTAACTTCGTTCCATCCCTTGTACTCGTGAGCATATTAGATTTATGATTCTTTCTTTGTTTTTCCTTTCTAGTTTAGAATTGCATTAATACTTGTATTGGTGGGTTTTCAGTGGTGGTCCAGACTTTTGTGCTAGTTATGCTTATCGGTGGTATTGTTTTTGCATAAGGAGATTGGAGGTTCGATTGGATTGGAATTGACATTACTTGCATTGGTGAAAAATTTTATATGGAGATTGGAGGGTTTGAAAGGAAATTGGTGGTTGAGAATTGTGAATTGACATGTTAAGGCGCGGAGTGCCAAATTATTTGTGCATTGCATAATATTTTTTATATTCATGACTCAACTGGTAGGCATCCAAGAGCAACCCCAATAGCCATTTCCCTATGCTCGGTAGCTCATTTTCTCACACATTATCTCTATGCATTGATATTGACACAATGGAATACTTTTCTGAATAGGTTGAAAATGATGGTAATGGGAGCGTCCATGGTTATGATGGTGTGGAAGCACCTCCTTGTCGGTCCCTTAGAGACTACATTTGAGCTCATGAGAATAGAATGCAAGCACCATCTTCTCAATCTCTTAAAGATTATATTCAAGCTAATAGCCAAAGGGATTCTTTACCCACTTACAATCTGGAGTGGTGTGATCAATTCAACCTTGTTAGGGAATATGAGGACACTTTTTCACCTCATTATCTAGCCTCACCTCAATCCTACCAAGACCCATTTGAACACTATCAAGCATCACTACTGATTTACCATAACCAAGAGCATATTTTATATCCATCTCCACCCAATGACTCTTTTAGGGACGACCCCCAACTATCTATCTCTAGAATGACATGATAGAGCTTTACTTGAGTTAAAGTGTCAAATAACCTTATTATTGGAAGCCTTGAATGTCCAACAGACAACCACTAACCAAGAGAGCCTCAGTGAAGTCCCTCCTAATTTTAACCCCAACCAAGAGCAAATCCATCCCATCACTAACCTTAGGCATGAGGCCATCATAGATGAAACCATCTTTCCCCAAAAGTATGAGTATAGGGAAGAAGCTCTTAAGGTGAGTGAGGAAATTATTGAAGATGATGATATGTATGAGGAACTCGAGAGCAAGGAACTCAAGAGAGAGGAGCCTAAGACCGAGGACTCTAAGCAAGAAGACAGTGAGGAGGAGAAAGGAGAGAAAATAAAGAATTCTAAGGATGGTGACCTATTTGTTATGGATACACTTCCTCCTTTGAATGCACATATTCAAATTCCTAACGTATTAGGCCACCCATTCTTAACTACCTCCAAAGCTTTGATTAATGGTAGGAATGGTGTGATGAAACTTCCTTTTGGAAACATGATAGTGGATTTGAACATTTTTTACATTGATAAACAAATAGGGAACACAAAAGGGGTTCATGACATGAGTTTAGTTGGCACCTTTATGCAAGATCAATTTACCTTCTCTACCTTCTAGATCCTTTTGACCCTTGCGTGCTTCAATGTTATATCCTTGAGTTCAACAAAGGTGTTAAGATTGTCTATTATTATGATTGTTTGAACTCTTTACAAGTTTCAAGAGTGAACTTATGGGATGATAGCAAATTTTCACTTATGGGTTTTGGGTGACCTCCTCTCCAATGTAATGTAGTAGTAGGAGTAGTTAGTAGATTTTTCTTTCTTTTTAGGGCTTTTAGTTTTATAGAGTTTCCCCCCGAGTTGGAAGCTATTTCA
The DNA here is from genome assembly GCA_033060915.1 of Euryodendron excelsum. Lineage (NCBI taxonomy): Eukaryota > Viridiplantae > Streptophyta > Magnoliopsida > Ericales > Pentaphylacaceae > Euryodendron > Euryodendron excelsum. Next base: position 11,265,374 of record CM065386.1, on the reverse strand, counting down.
ACACTTGGTTCTTCCCTCTTTCCTATGTTCCTTATTTTCTTTGCTTTGTTTTCATGCATTGAGGACATTGCATCATTTTATTTGGGGGAAAGAAGTAGTGGTAGTAGTAGTTTAGTTTTGTGGGTTTTTCTTTTGTTGGTCTCTTCCTAGTTCTTTTTTTTTTTTTTTTTGCAGGGGGGGGGGGGGGGGGGGGGGGGGGGGGGGGGTTCCCTTGTTTCTTTTTGTTTGCATTATTCTTTTTTCCTATCTTTTTGTCTTGATTTACATATAATAGGGACATTGCATTGTTCAAGCTGGGGAGACACCATCTAGGATGGGTTTTGTTTTGTTTTGTAGTTTCTTAGGTTTTGTTCTTAACTTTGGTGTTTTCTTGAAAACTTTTGAAAAATATTTTAAGCTTATTGTCTATATATTCTTGTGTTTATCTACAAACCTCTTTATGGTTTATTGATTAGTCTCAGGTATTACATGGTATGGCTATCTTTCGACTACTTGAGATCTTTGGTAGAGGTTTGAATATCTTATGGTTCTGGTATCTTGGTTTATGTCTTTGGCACATTATTCTACTTTTCTTTTGATTGACGTTTTATTATTCTTATTGGATATGTTGAGGCTCATTCTTTAGGAACCATAGCAACATTTGTGAAATGCAATCTTAAATTATAGGATGTTTAGTGGTATGCATTCATCTTAACTTAAGCTTAATTGATAATTTATCCTTTAATCCTAAATACATTGTAAGATTGCATCATAATCACATACGTAGAGAGGATTACACCTTTGTGCACAACATGTCATATAACATCATGTGTTGCTAGCTTGTGCATTCTCATCGTTACATGAGTGGAGATTTTATCTTGTAAACTTTAGAGCTATTTTTGCTTTTCGGAGTGTATATATTTACTCAAGATTAAGTTGTTGATTATCTTCCATTCTTTCGATGGCTTTATTATGGTTGTTTTTTATTTATATGTTAGATATTGATTGAAGATGTTGACACTTATACTCTATTGAGCTCTTCTTTTATGTACTTCAAATATGATCATAGGCCATCATTTCATTCTTTGAGCCACCGATTTTCTTGTAGTTTTCATTCTCTTTAGACCCATTTTTTACCATGTTTTTACGTGATCTTTACTAAAGTGAATCACTGTTAAAATATTCTCCATGATTGAGAAACACAAGTACTTTCACTTGTCAGAAATTCATTTGTAAAGTGAAAAAGAAAGGGTGATATGTTTGCAATGTGAATAAAAGGAAAAGATAAAAGTTAACAAAGAAAGTAAATGTAAGGGAAGTACAACAAGAAGAAGAAGAAAAAAAAAATAATAAAGAGGTTAGATGTTTGAAAATAAAACAATGAAAGAAGAAAAGAAAAGAGCAACATCAGACGAAAAGGGGAAATTGGAAGTATGTACTCATTGATCATTACAATCCTTGATCACACTTGTTTTGAGCCTTTTATCCTTTTTTTATCCCTACCTTATATCTTTTGGCCAACCTATAACCTTAGAAAGTCCTAGTCAATCCAAAGTGTTCATGTTTTGAGAATTCTGTGGAGTGTAAGTCATTTTTTGTCAATTACTTTGATTGGTGCTTAACTATGGATATTCTTTCACAAAGCTATGTTAAGTTGGATACACCTCCATTCTTTCAGTTTTTGTAATCGGATTGCTCTTTTATATTTTTATACGTTTACTCCTATGATGAGCTTTCCTTTGTGAGGAGCTTGTATGTTCATCTTTCTTGTGAGTGTATGCTCGGTGAGAATTTGAATCGAGACTTAAAGGATGTGATTGTGTGAGTGTGTTACACTTGAATTATATTGCATTATTTCATTGATTGAGTTGTATAAGTGCAGTTCAATGCAACTAAACTGACCTAAGTTAGCTCTAGATTAGGTTAATTATACTCTCTTTAGTGTATATTGTACTGAGAGTCATATTTTGAGTTCATTGCAGGTAAATGTTGATAACAAAAAGGATTTGGTGTCATAAAAGTGATCCGGAGTGCGGGCACGCATATCAAGGGCCGTTGCTGGGATTTATCTTAGGAAATGTGCAACTTATCATCCGTAGCTCGGAATGGAATGAAAGATACGCCGTTGGAAAGATTTCGCAAAGTTGTACAAGTTCATGTCTAATGAGCATTACGAGAAAGGGACTCTAAAAGCCTTGAACTGAAGTTACAAAGAGATAAGGAGAGATAGCTGAAAATTGTGAAAAAATACATTGAGAGTTCGAACGATGGAAACAAGAAGCAAATAAGAGTTTAAATGGTGGCTAGTAAAAAGTGAAGAAAAATGGTATTTTGGCCTTAGGGTTTGAACTCCCATAATAGGATTCAAACTCTCAGAGGCTGGACAAATAAAAGAAGCATATGCAGGCTTAGGGTTCGAACTCTAATTACAAGGGGAAAAGGGGAGTTCGAACTATAAGAAGGAAAATGAGGCAAACACTGCTCTGAGGGTTCAAACTCTCCTGACAGAGTTCGAACTCTAAGAAGGGTTTTTGGGTCGAAATTTCTATTCCTACTAGGACTCTGCTTGCGATCTCTATATATATCCTTTCGATTTTCTGGAAAGGAGGACGATTTCTTGAGGGTTTTTGATGCTTTTTAGTCTAGATTCATAGGAGTAATTAGGTTTTTCATTATTATTGTAAATACTTCCATTAAATTCAAGTTTTATTATTTTAATTCAAGATTTTGTTCAAGAATCCGTAGTTTTTGTAATTAGTTCAAGATTCCTAGTTCGTTTATAGTTTTTATATTCCATAAAGTTTTCAATACATAGTTAATTATTTTCCATGGCCATGAGCGGCTAAATTTGTTAACTCGGAATCAATTATGAAGATTGATTGGGGATCGAGGATGAATAATGGAGGTAAGGTTGAATTCACTGCTATATCTACTTGATTTTTCTTCTTCTTCTTCATCTTTTTCTTTGTTCTAGATATTTTCGAAAACCTGGGCGTCCTATTATGTTCGGTAACGCTTATGTGTGAATACCACACTCAGTATATATGCTACCTTGTAATGATTATGCATGAGTTGGATTCAGTATATGTGCTGCACGAATTGATGATGCACGTCCTTGATTATAACAAACCGATCTATTCTAGAAGTTGAAGATTGAAAGAACTTTTGGTTTTAAAGCTAAATCTTCCAAATCCGAGATTCACGACGTAGTTGAAGGATTTGAGTTATTAAATTACCTCCTTTGGGATTCCACGAGACGCAATTGGTTGGAACGATTGATTTCGAGACTTTTTATTTCTTAGTTTAAATTAGATAACAAATCTTTTCTCATCCTAAAATCAGATTTTTGTTTATTGGAGTGTTTTTCTTAAAAAATTTTATCCACGGCAAGTTTTCCTATTTACATAAACCATCTTCCTTGTGGGATCGACCTCGTACTTACGAGAAATTATTACTACATCATGGCCGTGCACTTGCGGTTAAGTATCACCCTTTTTGGGAGCTATCATTCATCACACCCTCACTTGAACCTCTCTTGTGTTACTTTATGATTTAATCTTGCTTGTATTAGGAGGTAGGGTGCATTAAGGATTATCTTGAACAGGTTTATGTGTGCCCTATTTGTCTTCATAAATCTTTGATTGCAAGCTATGGATAGATGTTTACGAGTATCATCATTGTAAGCTCTCACAAGACACTACTAGTCCACTAGGGGGTTTAAAAACTTGGTGCATAGGCTAAATGCATATGTGTTAGGAATTTGAGTGGTGAGTTTGTTTGTTTTATGTATATTCATTCCCTGTAAAAGTTTAGAATAAAAGTAGTGAAGCAACTCAACTTAGAGGATTGGAGTCCAGAATCCGGATGACCGCTCGAGTGGATGCTACACAGGCTGAAAATCCAATAGCTATTGCTTGAACAACCGCTAAATATTCGCTCGAGTGGACGAGAACAGGTTGAAATCCAGTGGCTACCGCTCGAACTCCGATCTATGATTGCTTGAGCGGATTATCGCTCGAGCAGTTCGTCGACATTCAGATTTTGTTTGCCTCGAGAAGGACTCTTTAGCTCTCAACTTCTAAGCCAATCAGAAGATAGCTCCAACATATTCTTCTGATGATTTTGAGAGACCTATAAGAACAAAAAGAGACAGGCTTAGGGTAAGACTCTTGATATTTTTCTCTTAGGCCTGATATTCAGAATCGATCCAAAGAGTGAAGTGGGTGAAAAGTTGATGTTTTGAGATCACAAGAGAGACTATTTTCACCAGTTGAATTTGCAACTTGAAGAACGACTAGGAGATGGTCTTTAGAGGATTCTAAAGGCAAAGAATATCGAGGGGATTCGGTGTTAAAGTTGAAGCATGGGAGCAGAAACTCAAGGAGTCGAGCAAGCAATCTTAAGCCGGGTTCGTGCGGATTCAAACAGTAATTGTGGAGTTCAATTACTAGGGCTATAAGTTTGTGTGTGTGCAAACTATTCAATATAATGCTTGGCTTGCTGGACGTGGTTTTTTCTTGGTTTGGGTTTTCACGATAAATTCCTATGTCTTTACTTTATTGCTTTGCATTGCATACATTCATCACATAGGTAAAGATTTAGGTTAAAATTTAAGTAATACAGAATTTCAATTGGTATTAGAGCGGGTTACTCTAAATTTCTGAATGAGTGATCCTGACTTCTGTTTACATGGATTTGCCTAAGGAAGGATTGTCCACAGTTAGACCACCCTTGTTAGATGGTTCAAACTATCCATATTGGAAGGCTCGCATGAGAGCATTCATCAAATCTATTGCTGAAAGAGTCTGGTTAGCTGTGTTACACGGTTATACAACACCTACTATAACAGTTACAAACGTGACTGCAGCTAAGACATATGAACAATGGGATGCTATTGATTATGCTAATTCAAACTGGAATAGTAAGACCCTAAATGCTATCTATAGTGCCCTCACACTTGAAGAATTTAGGAGAGTCTCTAATTGTGAGACTGCAAAGGCTGCATGGGACACTTTAGAAATTACTTATGAAGGTACCCCTGGAATGAAGCTCTCTAAACTCCAATGACTGACCACAACCTTTGAGACACTTAGAATGGAAGAATCTGAAACATTCGATGAATTTTATGCCAAACTAAGTGATGTGGTTAACACTAGCTTTAATCTGGGAGAGAGAATTCCTAAAAGTAAAATAGTCAGGAAAATGTTGAGGTCACTGCCCGAGAGATTTCAAACTAAAGTGACAGCCATTGAAGAGAGCAAGGATGTCAACTCAATACGAGTAGAAGAACTTGTTGGCTCTCTACAAACCTTTGAATTGAATACCCGTCCACCTAAGAAAAATAAAGGTATTGCACTCAAGCTAGCTCAAGATGTAAAAGGAGAACAAGATGATGATGAGCCTGAGTTTGATTTTGAGGAAATGGCCTTAATGGTTAAGAAATTCAAAAAATTCCTCAAGTTTAAAAAAGGTAAGAATACTGGGGGGTTTAATAAGAAGAACAATGGTGGGGATAAACTTAGATTAGGACAAAAGAGTGATAAAAAAAAATATGGAAAAATATCATCAACCCAAGGCATCCAATGTTATGAGTGTCATGGGTTTGGTCACATAGCTCATGAATGTCCAAATAAAAAGAAAAAAGAAAGGAACTGTTGTTCTTACTGCAAGAGAATAAGTGAGTGAATCTGAAGACTCTGACGAGTCTGAAGATGAAGAAGAAGAAGAAGATAACTACACTGCATTCACTGATCATGTAGAAACCCTGGACTCTGATGGTGAATATAAAAGTGAGAAATCAAATGACTCTCACGATGACTCATTGAGTGAGTCTAGTAGAAAAGGAAAAAGTCTAAAATCTACTCACTTTGAATTGCAAAAGCATTGTCTCAAGCTGGAAAAATATAAACTTGACGTGACTGTTAAACTTAGAACAGTTGAAAAAGAACGAGACATGCTTTATCAAGAGGCTGTTGAATCTGCTGCATTAGTTAGTTAACTCAAGGCACATAGATTGACTCTTACCAACAAGAACTTAGAACTTGAAAAAGAACTGCATGCATATTAGATGAGAAAAAGTTATTTGTTTGTGAGATTGCTTCACTTGAGTCTAAGTTGGCTAAAACCCAAGATTGTATTCAGAAGATGAATGTAGGTTCAAAAAAGCTCCATCAAATGATTGATGCTCAAAAGATATGTGGTGGCCGAAGGCGAATTGGCTATGAGGAGGGTACAAGCAATGTAGTCAAACCAGTTCAGATGGTTCAAGCTAAGGCTTCCATACTCAAGCCACAAGGTATACCACAACGTGAAACAGGTATGCTACTCGCCAAAATTTTAACCCTGTACATGTTAAACCTAAACACAATTGGCTATCACCTATACAAAAGTTTGTACCCATCTGTCATTATAGTGGAATTCGAGGACACATTTGTATCAATGCCATAAGCTCTATGGATTACCAGTCAATTATATTAATTTTAAAGCAAATGGACCACACCAACCTAGGTACGAGTACGATTTCACTCGAAACAGTTTTAGTGTACTATCTCAGCCTATGCGGGTTCAACATCCACGATATGATAGACAAGGATATGTGGAGAACCAAAATGCTATGGCAATATCTAGGAAAGCACCAAGTCAGACTCTAGTGAAAACTAAGAAATTATGGATGAGAAGGTCAGACTATAGGTGTCAAGTTGTTCACACAGCCTTAAAAGCCCAAAACTTGAATATGTGGTATCTTGATAGTGGGTGCTCTCTACATATGTGTGGAAACAGGTTTCTTTTCACTTCAATTGATGAGAGTGATGGTGGAATTGTTACCTTTGGAGATGGAAGTACCTCCAAAGTAATTGGAAAGGGACGTGTGTTTGCTCCAGGCATTCCACAACTTAATGATGTGCTCTTGGTGAGTGGTTTAAAAGCTAATCTAATAAGTATAAGCCAAATTTGTGATTTTGAAAAACAAGTCCTATTTTCTAAAAAGAAGTGTACAATCTTGACAAAAACCGGAGAATTTGTTATGACAGGGATTAGGACATCTGACAACTGCTATGGCATAGTTCCAAATAATGATCTAGTGTGCAATTCTGCGCAAACAAATGAAGTAGAACTATGGCACAGTCGTCTTGGACATGTAAATTACAAGGACTTCACAAAATTGTCTCAATTAGAACTAGTTAGAGGATTACCCACTCTCAAGAAACCCTCAAACAAAGTGTGTGGTCCATGTCAGTTAGGAAAACAAGTCAAAACTGCTCACAAGAAGTCAACGCATCTTGCCACATCTCACACTCTAGAGTTAGTGCACATGGATCTTATGGGTCCTACAAGAACTGAAAGTTTGTGTGGTAAGAAATACATTTTCCTTGCAGTTGATGATTTTTCTCGTTATTCACAAGTACAGTTTTTGAAAGAAAAATCTGACACATTTCCAGCATTCAAAGCGTTATGTTTGAGTTGCAAACAGAAAAAGGCATGAAAATTGGCTGCATCACAAGAATTCGCATCGACCATATTAGAAAATTTAAAAATAGGAATATGCAGATTTCTGTGATGAGCAAGGTATAAGACACGAGTTCTCCGCACCCAAAACACCACAACAGAATAGAGTGGTTGAAAGGAAGAACAAGGTAGTGTAAGAGATGGCTCGTGTCATGTTGCATGGTAAGAACGTTCCTTTAAAATTTTGGGCCGAAGCCATAAGTACAGCTTGTTATATAATCAATCGTGTTTATTTACGGCCGGGTAACATGCAAACACCATATGAATTATGGAAAGGTAAGAAGCCTAATTTAAAGTACTTTCGTGTTTTTGGGAGCAAATGTTACATTCTAAAAAATATGGATCAATTAGGTAAATTTGACTCTTGAAGTGATGAAGGACTATTGTCGCGCCCAGATTTTTCGCACTCGAGGAATACTCACACAAGCGAGAAAAATGCTATACTCTCTCGTTAGAACTCACCCTCCTAGAAGAATGAGTGCGACTAGGTTTGAATTGAAAATTGATTTGAATAAAGGGCTTTTGAAAAAGATTCGGAGTCGCCACCTAACTTGATTAAGGTGAGTTAGGTCACCTAAAAACTAAGAATAATCCGAAGACTACACTTAGGGATTTTGGAAAAATGATTTTGAAAATATCTCCTCAAAAGAGGGTTTTTTTAAGAAAAACAGGTTATTTGGCAACCTTTGGAAAACATTTAGCCCTTTTTAGAAAAATAACTCCTTTTGGTCTTTGAAATCAGTGATCTAGGTTCGGAGGTTGGTTACGTGTAGGGAAGACGCACTAAGCTATCACCCTACCCCGCCCTTTCGGTACCTACATGTCAATCTACCCTAGATTCACCTATGAGAGTCTTTAATTAACAAATGTTCAACCCTATTCACTTTGAAAAACAATGTTTAAAAAACTCACATGATGCATGATATGCAAATGCAATAGAAAAGAAAGTTGATTTAGGAATAGATTTGAAAGGAAATTTGAAAAGAAGAATTTGATTTGATTTTAGAAGAGATTTGAAAACATAGAATTGGAATTGGAAAGTTTGAAAAATTAGAAATAGAAATTTGAAAATAGAAATTTTGAAATTGGAATTTGAAATTTGGAAAGATTTTGGAAACCGCACCCATGAGGGTGGAATTGAAAGTTTGAAAAGTATTGTGACCGCACCTATGAAGGTTGCCTATGTATCCCTTTGGGGGAATCAGATCAGTCGTAGTTCCGACCGGAGTCCGATTGAAAAGAGATTGATTTGGAGAGGGAAATTGGATTAGAAGAAAGAGATTGAATTGAAAACTGGATTTGACTTGAGATTAGAAGAGAAGATTGAATTTGAGAAGATTGGACTTGCTTTGGAAAGATTGATTTTGAAAAAACTTGGTTTTGGAAAGATGGAGGTTTAAGAAACCTAGACTTAGGAAAGGTAGGAGACCTAGGAAAGACTTGAGATTAAGAAAGTTTTGACTCGAACATTGGACTTGGAAGATTTGGAAAGATTGGACTTTAGGAAATGTTCGAATTAGGAAAGGCCCGTTTTAGGAAAGCGTCATTTTTGGAAAGTTTCAAATTAAGAAAGTTTTGAATTAGGAAAGTTTCATTTAGGAAAGTTTTGAATTAAGAAAGTTTTGAATTAGGAAAGTTTTGAAATTGGAAAGTTTCGAGTTTAGAAAGTTTTCGAAAAAGGAAAGGTTTTCAGATTAGGAAAGTTCCCAAATTAGGAAAGTTTTGAAATTAGGAAAGTTTTAGATTTGAAAAGATTTTGAAATTTTGGAAAGTTTAGAATTTGAAAAGATTTAGGTTTAGAAAGATTTAAATTGAGAAAGTTTCAAATTTAGAAAGTTTTGAATTTGGAAAGATTTGAAATTTAGAAAGTTATAGAGTTTTAGAAAATCTTGAAATTAGAAAAAGTTTGAGTTTAAGAAAGGTTTGAAAACTTAGATTTGAAAAGTTAATATTTGAAAAGAGGGTAGAATTGGGAAAGGGTTGAATTAGGAAAGATTTGAAAGTTGAGTTTTAAAATTTAGGAAAGATTTTTATGTTCAAGTTTTGGAAACTTAAGATTTAGGAAAGTGAAAGACTAGGAAGGAGTTGAATTAGGAAAGATTTGGATTTTGAAATTCAAGGAAAGATTTAAAGTTTAAGTTTAGGAAACTTATGGTTTAGGAAGGAATTGAATTAAGAAAGGTTTGGATTAGGCAGGGATTGGATTTGGGTTTCTAAAAGAAAAGATTTGATTTTGTTTCCAAAAACGGAGGACGGGATCTAGTTTCCTAAACGGGGAGATTTGATTTGGTTTCCTAAAGGGAAGATAGGATTTGGTAAGGATTTGGAAAGGAGATTCTAAAAACCCTAGGTTTGGAAAATTGTAGTTTTGACGTAGAAAAGAGGTTTTGGAAACATGTATAGTTTTGATGTAGAAAACGAGAGGTTTTGGAAACCTAGGTTTGGGGCAAAGTTTGAAAACCATGTTTTTGGGAAGAAAATCTAGGGTTTCCTAATTGTGGGTTCTAGGGCTTGACTTGGGCTCTAAGGAAAAGGGATTTTTAGAAAGTGCGTTTTTAGAAACTTAAATTTTCTAGAAGGGAATCCTAGGAAGGAGTTTTAGAAAGTGAATTTGAAGAGGGAGTTTTTGGAAAAAGATTTTAAAGAGAGGGAGTTTTGGAAAGTGTGTTTTTAGAAACGAAGATTTTAGAACGAAAATCCTAGAGGGGAATTTCTAGAAGGGAGATTTTGAAAAAGAGAGTTTTTGGAAAGATTTTTAGGGAGCGTTTTTAGAAAGTGAATTTTGAGGAGAGGATTTTGGAAAGGAGTTGAAAAAGAGAGTTTTGAAAAATAGATTTTGGGAGGGAGTTTTTGAAAACAATTTTGAAGAGGGGAGTTTTAGGAAAGTATGTTGAAAAAGAGATTTTTAGGAAGAGATTTTTGAAAAGAGAGCTTTTTGGAAAACATGTTGGAAAAGAGATTTTTAAGAGGAGGGATTGGAAAAGAGAGTTTTAGGAAAGTGAAAAAAACGTCTCACTTTCCTAAAGCGATTCTAGCCATAAGAGGGCTAGAACCACTTTAAGAAAGTGGTTTTGGAAAACAATAAGATTCGAAAATATAGACCAAAAAGGTCACTTTTAATGTAGCACTTTCCTAAAGCAACCCTAGCCATGGAAAGGCTAGAATCACCCTAGAATTGTGGTTTTGAAAACATGTTTTTGAAAAAAAGATTTTGATTCAATTTTGAAAACAAGTTTGAAAACGTTTTGAAAAACAACTTTGAAAACAGTTTTTGGAAGATTCAAGACTATGATATGCACAACGCAATTTGGGGTCGTGAACATACAAGGTTAAGGCTTCACCACATAATCAAGGGGGCCGGACCCACGTGGTCTTTGGTTAGACTAGAAGAAAGCCCCCGACACGGTGACTCTCCAATAGTCCAATCCTACACATGGACCGGGAATCCCCTTGTTTCAAGCATGCAAAGAAATGGGGGGAAAGAGATGGGGGATTAAAATAGAGAAAACCCAAGTGGGTTGGAGAGAGAAGAGAGAGGGGGAGAGTGTGGAAACTTAAATAGAGAGCCTACCTTGTATCTTGTTTATTTTGCACGCCGTGCGGTCTTCGGTCTTCGGTCTTTGTCTTGATCTTCACCTTCAGTCTTCAAGGGTTGTCTCTAAGCTTTAGATGGCAGCTCTTCCAATCTTCAAAGGATGGTTGAAGGCTAGGGTATGAGTGTATGGGGGTGTGTATGAGTGTATAGGAGGCTAGGGTTTATGTATGGTGGCTAGGGTTTGGAAAAACCTAGGGAGGCTAGGGTTTAGGAGGGGCTCGAGCTCTGTATATCGAAATATAGGATTCTTAGGTTAAGTTTGCAGACCCCTTTCACGTTGAACGAGGCTCTGTATTTATAGAGGGAAGACAAACCTGGCGCCTGTTGCAGTGGCGCCAGGCCATTTTTTGGCTTGGCGCCATTACTAGTGGCGCCAGCCATTTAGGAAACAATTAAGGTCGGCAAGCAACGTATCTTTGACTAGATTTGGGCGCCTGTACTAGTGACTACCATGCAATCTTTAGCCTGGTTTCACTAGGAGTGACTCTAGAAAGTCCGGGAATGATTTGAAGGAGCCGGGAGTGACCCGGAAGGCCGGAAAGAAGCAGGAACACTTAAAATAGTGTCCTGGAGGTATTTGACTTGAAAAATGAAGATAAGGTGGGTCGGAAAGGTTGACCGAGCCTTTAGGGGCAAAACGGTCAATCGGACTAGGAAACTGCCGAGACAGACTCAGACTGTCCCGGAAGAAGACTTGATATCTGGAAACATTATTTAGAATGTTCCCAAAGGTTGCTGGTTTGATTTCCTAAGCCGGCGTGGTCAAAAAATGAGACCGGCCCACCAGGGGCAAAACGGTCATTTTGTACCGAGTTTGCTGGAACTGACTCGGAATGGTCCAGAAAGGTACAGGAAGGTCGAGAACACTATAAAAAGTATTCTCGGGACATTACCGGTTTGATACCCAGAGCCGGTGTGGTCGAAGAAGGAAACCAGCCCTCCAGGGGCAAAACGGTCATTTTGTACCAGGTTGACCGGAACTAACTCGGAATGATCCGGAAAAGTAAAAGAAGGTCGAGAACACTATAAAAAGTATTCTCGGGACATTACCGGTTTGATACCCAGAGCCGGTGTGGTTCCCGGGGCATTCGGATGCTTAAGGGCAAAATGGTCATCTTGACCGAAAAGTCTCGAAAAATGTCCTAAGGGTAGTTTGGTCATTTTCCACCAAAGTGGGCTAACAACCACTGGTGTTGACCTAGGTTTTGAGTGTTTCCGCCACTCTCACGGTGTGAGTATTTCCGCTACTCGGACGGGGTTGATGATTTGTGAGTATTTCCGCTACTCTAACGGCTTTGTGAGTACTTCCGCTACTCTAATGGCTTTGCGAGTATTTCCGCTACTCTAATGGCTTTGTGAGTATTTCCGCTACTCTAACGGCTGTGTGAGTATTTTCGCTACTCTAACGGCTGTGTGAGTATTTCTGCTACTCTAACGGTTTTGTGAGTAGTTTTGCTACTCGGACCATCTCGAGGAATAAACTGTCTCGAGAGAGGGATTGGAAAGGGGTCTTACCGTCTCCAAAGAGACGTGCCTAGATTAGAGCCGTCTCGAGGAAGAAACTGTCTCGAGAGTGGGATTGGAAAGGGGTCTTACCGTCTCCAAAGAGACGTGCCTGGATTGTGAGTGTTTCCGCCACTCTAACGGTTTTGTGAGTACTTCCGCTACTCTAACGGTTCTGTGAGTATTTCCGCTACTCTAACGGTTCTATGAGTGTTTCCGCCACTCTAACGGTTTTGTGAGTAGTTTTGTTACTCGGACCGTCTCGAGGAATAAATTGTCTCGAGAGAGGGATTGGAATTGGAATAAGAAAGGATAATACCCCTAAGGGCATTTTGGTCATTTTGCCTCTATTTGGGCCTGACAGGCCCGCGAAGCGATGAAAAAACGGAATTTGGACCTAGAGGATTGGTTTTGATTGGAATATGTGCACAATGACTTGAAAACAAGTCTGGACGGAGTGTAGACTGTCGAGCGGTCAAAAATGGGGTGCTTACAACTATCACCAAATAGGATGGAAGATGATGACAACGTCGATGATGAACCCATTGTGGCAACACATGAGATAGAATCCGTTGAGATGGGTGACCAGCCAGTGGAACGGGTAAAATCCTCCACAAATAAAGAATCGTCAACACAACATATTCCAGCTATACCTTAATTGACGCTTGAACCTTCATCAAGAGTTAGGTTGAACCATCAATCAACTCAAGTGCTTGGAGAAGTCATTGTTGGGTTGAAGACTCGCAAACAAATCAAGAGCGAGGTAAGTCATCTCTGCTACACTTCTAGTCTTGAACCCAAAAATGTTAATGAAGCCTTGCAAGATGATTGTTGGATAACTGTCATGCATGAAGAACTTGAACAATTTGCACGCAATGATGTGTGGTATTTGACACCTAGGCCTAGTGATATGAATGTCATTGGTACTAAATGGATATTCAAGAATAAAACAGATGAATATGGTACCATTGTTAGAAACAAGGCTAGGTTAGTTACACAAGGTTATACCCAAATTAAGGGAATAGATTTTAATGAGACTTTTGCACCTATGGCACGTCTTGAATCTATTTGTATTCTACTTGCTGTTGTATGTCATTTGCACTTCAAACTTTTTCAAATGGATGTTAAAAGTGTTTTCTTAAATGGAGTCCTGAATGAAGAAGTCTATGTAGAGCAGCCTAAAGGTTTTAAAAACCCTAATTTTCAGAATCATGTCTATAGGTTGAAAAAGGCTCTCTATGGTCTTAAACAAGCTCCAAGAGCCTGGTATGAGAGGCTTACAGCTTTCCTTCTAGAGAATGAGTTCTCTCGAGGGAGTGTGGACAAAACTTTATTTATCAAACATGATAAATCTCACATTCTTATTGCACAAATCTATGTTAATGATATAGTTTTTGGTTCCACATCTAATTTACTTACAAATGAATTTGCTAATGCCATGAAAACTAAATTTGAGATGAGCATGGTAGGTGAACTTTCTTACTTTCTAGGTCTGCAAGTTAAACAAATGGATGACGGGATGTTTATCTCACAATCCAAATATGCCAAAGACTTGGTAAATAGATTTCGTCTTCATACTTCTAAACATGCTAGAACTCCCATGAGCGCTAGTATCAAATTGGGAAAGGATCCAACTGGGAAAGATGTTGATCAAACAATGTATCGTAGCATGATGGGAAGTTTGTTGTACCTAACAGCAAGTCATTCTGATATTACCTTTAGTGTCAGTGTTTATGCTAGATATCAAGCTTGTCCTAAAGAATCGCATCTTCTTGCTGTTAAACGTATAATTCAATATGTAAATGTGACTGCTAATCTTGGTATTTGGTTCACTATGGACACAAATGTGGACATAGTTGGGTTTACAAATGCTGATTGGGCGAGGTGTGCCGATGATAGGAAGAGTACTTCTAGAGGTTGTTTCTATGTTGGGAACAATCTAGTAGCTTGGCACAATAAGAAACAAAATGCCATTTCTCTGTCCACGGCCGAAGCAGAGTACATTGCTGCGGGAAGTGGCTGTACTCAACTTCTATGGATGAAGCAAATGTTGTCTGACTATGGATTTGAACAAGGTAAAATCACCTTGTATTGTGACAACACGGGTGTGATTAATATCACCAAAAATCCAGTTCAACACTCACGTATCAAACACATAGACATTTGACACCACTTCATCCGTAAACTTGTTGAAGAAAAAGTCATTGTGTTAGAACATATTCAAACTAACATTCAACGCACTAATATTTTCACAAAACCTCTAAATGTTCTTAGGTTTGAGTCCCTTAGAAACTACATAAGGGTGTGCTCCATTGACTACATTTTTTTTAAAAATGTCTAGGGTGTGCGTAATTCTACTTTTGGGTTCCCTAGACTATGTTTGGAAGTTGTCTGTGTTTAAAATAAAAAAAAAGTTTTTTTCTTTCTATTCTCCTTCCTTCTTGGTTGGAAGATTTTCTTAGTGTAAAGTTGAGATTTAAGATCAATATTTGTCTTGGTTGCTCAATTTTTTTTTTGGATATATGATCATGCATGTTTTATTTCCTGACCAATTCAAGTGAGACTTGTCATGAGTTAATGTACAAACTTTTTCACATATCAACATGGTTGAAATCACTACTCAAGTATACATATGTGTGGGTACCTATATTTGAATTAAATCCCTAAAGTATAGTTTAAAAAAAAAAGGAGCTTGTGCATGATGGAAAGGACTACCTATGAGTATGTGTGAAAGTCGCTATCTGACCTCTATTAATTGATGCAAGTTGTGTCACGTCGATAGTTAGGGCTACCATATTCAAATAGTGTGAAAGTCGCCACATGATTGCTAGAAAATGACTAAGCTTGCCTACTGGTTCTCACTGAGGGAGAGCATATGGTTTTATCGACCTTATTATAGGTCACCACATATGTGCCATATGGATGTGTGTGTTGCCTGACATTACAAATGTGGCACAGCCAGATAGATCACAAAAAGGATTTGAACGATAGGTTCACCATAGTTGTTATACACATTTACACCACTACATTTTCATGAAATTTCTCATATTGTGACAAGTCGTGAATGTATCATCATGAATAAGTGACAATATATTATGCAACTTGGCAAACTATTGCTTCTGTATCTTTTTTTTTTTTTTATACCTGAAATATCTGATACTGAGAGTTATTAAGAACTTTTGGGTCTGCAAATTTTACAAAACAAAAAAAAAAAAAAATTGCTCCAACAATCAGATAACCGCTCAAGCTATTACCGCTCGAGCGATGTCAGCGGATCTACTTTAAACCGCTGCATCTCTTCATTTTTTCTTTTGTTTTTTTTGGGGCACTGCTCGGGTCTTTTGTTTTCCCCCTCCTAGGGCTCAATTTCTGGCCTTTTTGGCATCTCTTTGCCGGTTTTTGCTCCAATCAATTGATTCTAGGTAAGTACTTCATCTTTTCTTCCGATTTATTTCTTCGATTTTGTCCTTTTTCGCATCTAGGGGCTATGTCTCGTCAAAATCTCTCCCAGGTTCCTGAATATCGGGTTTTTGACATCAGGGCAGATGAAACTAGGTACAATGCTTATTTTAAGAAAAAGGCTATTTTAGCAGAGTGACCAGTCCAAGTTGACCATTTTCTAGACATGCCTATACCGGGTTAGTTCCAAAATCGGGGTTGGTATCCCGTGTTTGCCTGGAAAGGGACTGCTCGAGTACAGCCGGTACAAGAATTTTATGCACACATTCGCATTGATGTGAATCACCCGAACTGTGTCACTTCTTACACTTGTAGGATTGCATTTACTGTCACTCCAGACATCATCTCTGATTTTCTAGGCATTCCCCATTTTGCATCTCCATTTCCAGCATCGTATTTGGTTTCCCTGTCTATGATTTGGGTGCCGCTGTTCGTGGGGATGGGTTGGGTTGGCCTCTTCAGTCTCCCACTATGGAGCACAAGTGTTTGACCCTGAACTATTGGTTGCTTAATTTGATCTGTGCCTAGAATTTGGACCCAAATAGTCATCGGTCTGAGCTTACCATTCCTAGACTTCATCTAATTCATGCCATTGGCCACGGTGTTCCCATTGACCTTCCTCAATACATTTTTGATACTATAGTTTGGGCTGGAGAAAGAAATCAGATTCGCGATGGCCTCCCCTATGGTGTGTTTATTACGAATTTCTTGTTGAGTCACAATGTTCCTATGAGATTTACTGATAATAAGAAAACATCCAAGGGTCCTATCAATGACAAAACAATTTCCAAGAGTGTTTCACATAGACCGGTTCGGGGTGCGGTTGTTGTTGCTCCCATGGATATCGAGGGCGGTGGTGATACTGATGTTGATGTTGATGTTGATGAGGAGATGTCAATGGAGGATCGTTTATTTGAGTTGCATGTGGATGTCCATGACATGCGTCATGTTTTTACTGAGCAGCTTGATGACTTAAGCACTCACATGGGTCGCATGGAGCTTTCTCTCACTGCCATGTCTGGCGACATGACTGCAATTCGGGCCATGCTTGCTAATCGTCCTCCACCTCCACCTTAGGTGTTTCATTGTGTGTCTTTTCGTGCTCTCCTTGGTATCTTGCTGTCAAACCAAGGGGGAGTAGTTTGGTGATGTTTAGGGATAAATATTGATTTGTTGCTATTTATTATTGCTATTTATGGATTATGTTTATGATGTTGGGTCATATGAAAGGGTCCAAATAAGAAAGCTCAATCTCTTAGTTTCAAGAAAATTAAAGGGAAACAATTCGATAAAAATAAGTTTGAAAAGTATGCCGATAAGAAAAGGTTCAAATAGCCCCAAGGCCTTCAATACTATGAGTGTCATGGATATGGACACAATGCACAAGAATGAATGTCCAAATAGATTGAAAAGAAAAGTCAAAGAATATATCGTGACTGGGAATGATTCTAATTTTGAAGAAGATATTGAGCACGAAATTGAATAGGAATCAAATAATTTTACTGCAATTATTGCATCTGTACATGATGGTTCATCTCATACTCTACAATGAAACTAATAGTCAAGGTGAGTCTGATTTGTCTATTAAACCTGAGGATATCGAATCTAATAATGATGAGAATAGTGATCTTCTATATGCCCATGATCAGTTGTATTCTCAATATTTTAAATTGACCAAAGTTAATGGAAAACTTGGTCTCAATTTAAAAAAATGTTTTAAAAGAAGTGGATACACTGAAAAAGGAGGCAGTTGAAACTCAAGCTCTTACTAGTCAGTTAAAAACTCATCAAGTTACTTTGTCTGATAAATTGTCACCTCTTGAGAAAGAACATAATTCTTGTGGTAAAAGTAGAAAGGGACTTGAAGAAAAAATTGTCAAGCTTGAATCTGAACATGCTTAAGTTAATGATGTCTTCAAAAAGATGAATGCAGGATCAAAGAAAATTAATAAAATTTAGAATGCTCAAAGAAGTACTACAGGCATGACTTGAATTGGATATGCTAATGAAACATCCTCGTCAAAGCAAAACTCTAAGGGTGGTAAGCCTCAGACATCCAAGGTAAGAATAGGTATGTTCCTTCAAAGAATAGATTTGATGCTTTTCCTGAGTCTTATCTTTGATGGTTTCATGGCATCTATGCTTAATTTCATATGTTGAGAATGATGCTAAGTGTGTTATGTATAGAACTAGTGTGCATCACTAATGTTTAATTCTTTACTTCTAGTTTTGAGTGATGATTTTCTTGATTGTAAACCTAGTTCTCACTGTGCATACTTGGTGCAATTGAATTAGTAGAAACATGTAGTTGATTTTTATTAATTTGAATTATTCTTATGTTCTAGGAGAGAATTGCATACTAGATTGACCAAAAATCATGTTTTTTACATCTCTTTCATTGCTTTGCCCTCAAACTGGTGTTGAAAAAAAAAGAAGAAAAAATGTAAGATATGCATGATGGAAAGGGCTACCTTTGAATATGTGTGAAAATTATTATATGGATGTATATCAAAATATGTACCCTTTGGGTAAAATTATAAAAAAGACCACCATATTCAATCATGTGAAAGCCACCACGTGATTTTCAAAAATAATAATAATAATAATAATGCATGTCAAAAAGAAAAATTCTTGCTCAAAAAGTAATGTGGTTGGCATTATCAAATTGAGGGGAGCTTTTATTGAATATTTTACAAACATGATTGGTTTGACTTCTAGTAGTATGAATTTTTCTAGAATTTGAATAATCTTATTAATATTTATTTCTACTATGGTTGTTATACTCAAGTCTCATATTTGTGAGTTCACCGTATACATACACTTGGGTTATTTTTATGAATCTGGTCATCTTGACAAAATGAGTCTAGAATTTTACGTTAATTCATGCATCAAGTTCTACATTAACCGTGTTGAGCATTATTTGATGCATATGATCTTGTGTATGTATACTATTGAGGCCTGATTTCATGCATAATCCCACTTTATTTTTTTGTTGTTTGATTCTCTCATACATAATTTTTACTTTTTTTCTCTTTGCTTCTCTTGTTAATCTTTCTATCGTCATTGTGATGAGATTTTATGCTTATTTCCTTGTCAATTCCAGATAGAAAGGGAGAAAATTCTGGGGGTTGCTTTAAGGGGGAGTTGGTATTAAAGGTGTTTAATTAGCTGGTTCTTGGGTTTATGCTTGATCTCATATTGCTTGTTCCTCATTTGCATTTCACATGGTTGTCTGATTGTTAAGTGTTATTTTGCAGGTTTACAGCTACTCAAATGAAATCATAGAATGTCATGCAATGTTGTCTTTTGACTAGAGTCTTCTTGGGTAGGTTGTAATTTTGTTTATTGGTTGTGTTTTGTCACAAAATTACCAAAGAAAGAGATTGTTAGGGAATATTTTGTATTGGCAATTCCTGGACAAAACTTGAAGTGTAATTTCTTAGTTTTATTTTTCTTGGAGTTAGTTTAGATCTCATAGACAACATGTGCAAACACCCTATACAAAGCTAAAAAACGGTACAAGCAAATAAAAATGAGGGTACAAGCTGCTGAAGCGGACCCAGCTAGAGCTAGCTCGAGCTATCCCGAGCGGGCTAGTGGCAGATTGCAATATTAAGCCAGCTCCAGCCAGCTCGAGCGGGCAAATGGCAGTGTAATCCGCTCAAACCTGCTTGAAGCTAGCTCTAGTGGGAGGCAATGATTTTGAGGTTTTCTATTCAGATATGTCTTGAAAAATGTGCTAAAGAAGGTCTTGCACTACTTTATACTTAATCTTATATATATAGAAGTGCAAGAGGTGTTTAGGGTTACACCAAGAGCTCATATTATTGATATACACATCTAGAGTTACCTCTTAAACCCCAAGAATCCTAGAAGATGAAGAACTTCAAATCTTAAATAACAAAGGTTAGTCTTTGTGGTGCATCAAGACCAGTATTCACGGCGTGGTGTTCTTCGTGATACAAGAACAGAAGAACAGTGAATCACGTTGTATACGACCAAGATCATTTCAACTTAGATTGGTGAGTTTCGAGTTAATACATTTGTAAGTTGCTCTTGTGAACTATTAATTGATTATAGTGCTTGGAGATTGGACGAAGTGTCGAAGTCCCGTGATTTTTTTCTACACTGGGTTTCCACGCAAAAATCATGTGTTCATTGTGTGAGTGTTCTCTTATCTTTGCATGCGATTTAAATTAGTGTGATTAATTAAATTAATTAATTATTAACAATGAATGTAAATCTAAGTAATTTGAAAATTTCACACTAAATATCCCTTACGATTGAAAAACTACACTAATTACCCTTAAACGAGGATTCTTGTAATAAATTTTTTCCTACTGTTAAAGTAACGTTAGTCAATTAACAGAGGTTGAGTGGATTAACCTGAAATTTTTTCTATTCCCTAATCTACCCTTGATAACATAATTAACCAATAAATAAATAAATAAATTAAGTAGTCATAATCAATCAAACTAAAATATAATTTAAACATCACTCAAACAGTGCCAAGTGTGCCTCTTCTGCACCCCTTCTTTCTTCCTTCCCTTATCTTCTCCACCGGCCAAGACCTAGACCACCATCGTCTTCTCCATCAGCCAACCCTGGACCACCACCAACATACATTTTCTCTCTCTCTCTCTCTCTCTCTCTCTCTCTCTCTCTGGCCTTGCTTCCCATCACGACAATGACACAAATCACCATTCCCTTCTCTGCCGTGGTCACGACATCCCACCTACATTTTCAGCCGACCACCTGTAGAGTGGGGTCCACCCTATGCGGAGGAGATGGACTTCCCCAAGAATGCATTTACTCTTGTTTGTATTTTCTTCAGCCGCAGCTTGTGTCAGCATAAGGCGCGAGAAGAAAATCAAAGATGGGCATGGAAACAAATCCAAGGCATTAACAACAGATGGCGTAGATCAATTTGTGCGTGTGATCTATCGACCTATCAGTGATGTCAGCGCACAGTGACAGCAGCCTTGCATCAATTAAATAGGAATAAAAGCTATAAAAAAATGTTGAAAAAGCTAGTATAAATATAAAAAAATCTAATTAAATAGGAATAGATCCTCTTAGGTAAATCTCTACACTAAATATCCCAAGGGGTGGGCCCAATGGCCGAGGTTTGGGGCTGGGGATCTAATTCTTTCAAAATTTAAAATTTAAAATTTTTTTGATATTATCAACTTTTTAGAGTCATTTTTATAGTATTTGATGCTATAATTATCTAATTTATTTGGAACGAAAGACTACACATTATAGAAGATTAATCATGGTGCATGCAAACTTGTCGAAACACTCAGCTATAAAAAAAAACACTACACTAAGGACTCGTTTGGAAATAACTTATTTTGAGTATTTTTTTAGTTTTTGGTTTAAAATAAGCACTTAGTGTTTGGTAGCAAGCTCTTTTAAATTATAATAAGCTAGCTTTTTTTTTTTTTTTTTACTTTTATAGGCTAATAAGATAAAAAGCAAAAAGCAAAAATTTTGAAACTTTTTTTTGCTTATTCTACTATAGTGAAAATTTTAAAAAATAATTAACTTTAAAAATTCTAAAAATAAATTAGTATACTACCATTATTAAAGTTGAAATTTTTTTTAACTTTATAAAACATCACAAATATACAATCTAATTTATTTTGAGCATCTTTGATCATTTTTGAAAAAACAAAAAGCTTAAAAAGCTGTAAACTAATACCAAACAACCTAGCTAAGTTTTTTTTAAGCTAACTTATTCTTCATGCTTTTTTAGAGTAGTTCATTTAATAAATAAAAAAATTATTTTCAAATGGGCCCTAAGTGATGCGGTTTCCTCCAGGCATAAATGCTCCGTCCTGCGTAGTAGAGGATGAAGCCATTCCTTAACTCATCGATCTTTCAAATCAGAGAAATTATTCAGTAATTCCAGAACACCATGTTAGTATGATGATTTGGTGTGTCAAATTAATTATAAATAAATATTTATTTCTATTTTAGATTGATTGACCTAATTGTTAGGTTAATTGACCTAATTTTTAGAATAATAAAAATAACAACTTTTCTAACATATTTATATTTTTTATATATGTAGTTGAGTTGATAAAAAATAAATGATATGTTTATTTATAATTAGTTGAGCACACTACATCATCATGTTAACGTGACATTTTGACCTATTGAATAATTTCTCCTCAAATTCACGAAACATATAATAAAATGCTAGCATGTGTTGGTCATTACAGTCGCTTATATTCGTGTCCATAAGCTGGGAGTAATTATTCACTTCCCCTAGAGGATCACGTTGCTTTATCTCATCCTCTCACAATGTTTATGGACAATGTCGGTTGGGTGAGGACTTTTGGAAAACTGACTTCTGAAAAATAACAAAAAGAGGGTTTGTTTGGTAACATTGTCAATTTTTATTTTTTGCTATGTGTTTTTATTGTATGTTTTTGTTGTGTTTTTTGTGGTTTGATGATAAACGTTTATAGGTTATCGTTGTGCCAAGATTACTAGATCAATGTTTTGGTAAGAGAAAATACATCCATTTTAGTGTTTTTAGTTTTCTTTTATCGAATTTTGTAAAAAAACAATAAAAAAAAATGAAACAAAAGCCGTGTTTTGTTTTTTTTGAAAAAAAAAAAATAAATAAAAAATAAAAACAGTAAACATTACTAAACGAGCTAGTCTCACAATCTTTACTTTTCAAAGATTTTGCTTTTTCTAGTGGAATATTGTAACATGATGTGGATCCCATCTTCCCCTAACTTGTTTTTTCCATCAATCACATTGATTTTTTTCCCCAATAGTTAGGGGGAGGAGGTGGTTGCCAAGGTTTGAACTTCGTACCTCCTGAGGGATTGCAAGCGCGGCTCACCCCTTCCTCAATCACATTGCTTTTTTGAAAAGATTAATGTTATACCAACATTATTTTTTTTTAATAACATTTTCATACATATGTGGTTATTTGTGGTTTTTTTATTTCAAATCAAAACACTCACTATTTTATCTCATAATTTTTAGAAAATCCCTGTCACGTCATTTAGATATATATATTTATAAAATTTATATGAGAATAGAGGTTTCCTTTAAACAAGGGTACTTCTCTCTAAATTGCTGAGTCCAGGTAACACAAGCTCAGTATAACAGAGACGAAACTATGTTAAGACAATGGGGCACATGGTCTCTCTACTTTGACAAAATTTTGTATATGTCCTATAAATTTTGAGTATTTATGATAAGAACCAGTGTATTGACCTTCCCAAAATTAAAAAAAAATTTATTCTAGCCCTTCAAATTAAAATACAAAATTTTATCTTTGGTCCCTCACAAAATTAAAAAAATTGTATCTTTACCTACCAAGATTCAAAATATTCTTATCTTGGCCCATTGTCAACAAAATTCATGATTCTGTCCCTGAGTATATACCCAAGATGCTTCAATGTACAAAAAAAAAAAAAAAATTTGCGTAAGACGAAGTGATTTTCATTTCTAATGTGTGGTTCAAACCCAAAAAATAAAAAAGAAGTGAGAAAACACAGGCTTCATTTATTTTTGTTTTTCTGTGTATATGAAGAACTAGAATGGGTGCTCCCACTACGTAGGTGGTTAATTTGGGGTAGTTAATTTGAGTAAGTGGGAGAGAATAAATAGGTGATGATTAGTGGGTGGTTACAAAACCTAAATTAGTATTTTACTTTTTTACCCTTTGAGTTAAATAAAGATATGCACAATGTTAGTAATTTATGTGATTTTTGAGGATGTTTTGGTCTATACATAAAAGTGACACTTTTTTGAATTTGGAGCTTCACCAGCTTCACCAAACCCAAGGGTTTGCTTTATAATAGTATAGATTTCATTTATATAAGGGAGTGGATGGCGAGGCTTAAACCTCAGAAATGAGCGGTCTAGTTCAAGGCCCACATCACTGGAGGAACCCTTTGCTCATAACCAAGTCTTGGAACAGTCTAAATTGTTTTGTTTAGAGAGCAATGTGAAGCAAATAAAATAAGGATTGATTATTAAAACTGTAAATTTCTTTCTTCCTTTTTCTTTTTCTTTTTTTTTTTAATGTAAATGCTGTCGGGCAGCAAAACTGCAGAACCAGTAAATTCAACCAGCATATCTCTGTTTAGGTCTAAATTGTTATACCTTGATCTACTACTAATTTAGGTCCAACAGTTGATAAGATCAATAGCTTCATTCATGAAATAAAGTTGTGTTACTTTGGAATCAACAAAATTACTACATTTTTTTTATATCGATAATGACCACCTGTCCTCCATTTTCCTAGTTTAACAAGTATTTGATACTGAGAAGAATACACCAGTTGAACAATCGGAAAGTGTGGCCAGTGTACGTTGATCCACTCAATTACTTAAAAGAAAAAGAAAACAGAAAAGTAAGCGCACCAAAGAGATAGAGGATCTGGATTCAAAAAATATTACAAAAAAACTGTAACAGCTGCATGGACATAAATGGTTCCTAGCTAACAACCCATGAAGGCCCCTTCATGGTAATCGTATCTTCCAAAAAGTTGTAGTTTTCTTTAGGCGTTCTGTTTTACTATACTTTGAGTATAAATTCTCCTTTATTTCTTTTACTGCACAGTTCTATTAGATAACAATGAGCAATGATATACATTAATCAATTTTTGAATCTATTTTCACACTACTAGATACAAGGCATTAGAATCCACTATAATAAATGCATGTAGAACATATTCACTTATATCTAGGAGTGTGAAAATGAATTGAAAAATTAGTTTTTGTATAGCATTACTCATTTTCACAAGCACGGCTATGGAAATATATTACTAATCCGACAAATTCTACAAAATCATTACACCACTTTAAAAAATAACTAACACTAATTCCATTATGAAACCTGATTCTTGTTTAAATTATGTAGGACATCTTAATATGGTTCTTCGTCACTTGACTAAATGAAGATTGAAGTATATGATATCTTTGAGGACACCATTGTTGTAGAAAGCACCATTGAATTTCACAATTCATTGCAAAACAGAAAATTTGTAACAGACAACACAATCTAACACGTAAAAGAGGTTAAGCACACCAACAGAGTCTTTTTATTTCTTTTATTTTTCCTATTTAGACTTTTAGCTTTATTTATTTATTTTTAGATCTAGCCAATAAAAGAGGTGGAGCACACCAATAAAATCTTTTCTTTTCTTTTTTCTCTTTAGACTTTTAGTTTTTTTTTTTTTTATTTTAGATTTAACAAGCAAAAGAGATAAGCACACCAACAGAGTCAAGGCATTGAGCCTAACTTATAAAGATAATGAAAACGGATAGAAGTAAGTGCATAACATTTATACTAGAAAACTCCAGCGGTGTCTTGTGGTGTGTCCCAAGTGTATCAGGGAAAAACTAAAAAAAATAAAATTAGACAATGAAATTATATGCAAACTCCAGCGATGGGTCATCTAACTCACTAAGAAAGTATGTGGCCCCGCCATGCACTTGACTATATCACATTGCTAGTGTCTTTCCTATAGAAGTTCCATTTTAGTACCGTAGTTTGCCAAGATGGTTGCCCATGAAAATGGACGGCATTGTAGTGCACAAGACTCCCACTATTACTATAAGGCTTGGAGAGGAATAGATATTTGTAGCCTTACTCTCTTCATTAATGGTAGAGCCAGAAAAATCAACCAATGGACAACTATTGATCACAACCAAGAATTTTTAATTTTTTTTTTTTAATCAGCAATAGACATTCGACTTCCACATATATATGGATAATATGTATATAAACTTGTTATACACATAATTTAAATGGTTCTCTAAAGCAAATAACTATTTAAGGGGATATTTATGAATTTTCAACAGACAAAATAAAAATATATCTAACATTGTAGGTAAAAAGAGAATTTAAAAAAAAATAATCTAGTGATGGGCCTTTTGTCTTCAAATGTATGGATCAAAATTAGCCACATTATTGTTTGTATAGCAGGATTCTCAATTAAGATTTTTTTAGTCAAACCGAATTCATGATGGCCTCATGAACAGAAGTAGTTGATTACCTAATTAAAACATATCCCTAATCATCATACGGAAGTACATCACATACATATATTGTTAACTAGCCTTTCTTGGCTTTGGATTAGCCAATTTAGATGGAGACAAATTTGGAATGAACATATAACAGTACCTTAATGACGATACACAATAAGTACGTACATGATAGGAGGGGGACATGAAAGCCTTACCTCTATGAAAAGCTCAAAGAATGTCCAAATGGACTACAAAGAAGTAGGAAAAATACTACTAAGAAAAACAAAGATTACCAAATGTATGAATTAATACATATATATAGACATCGTAAACCTCATCCTTCATCACCCCTTCAAGCAGCAGCTATAGCAAGAGGAAACTCTATGCTGGATCTGGACATTAGAATTATTTTCTCAATCACCTATACAAAAGACTATGAAGACACAAATTTTGGAAAGAAACTAACCAAGTTCAGCTTCTTGGCACCCTCTTATTCTGCCTTCTCCTTCTTTATTGCCTCCTTCCAAAAGTCTTGACAAACCAATCATGATTGCTTGTGGTTAAACTGTGCCCAATAACCAACCCAACTGTGAGTCCACCTGCATATCCCAAGGTTATGATAATCCAATCGATTCCACTTGGGGACTTTGAATCTTTGTCTTGTTGAAAGGTTGAAGGTGATGGTGGACATGCCTCTGAATTTTCACATTTCTTTGACAAGGGGTCTCCACACAATCTTGAATTCCCATCGAACGAATTGTTCTGAAATGTATCAAATTGTGCCCCTCGAGGTATACGCCCAGTAAGATGGTTATGAGAAACATCTAAGATTGCAAGGAATGTGAGTTGGGTTAGTTGCTGAGGGATCTTCCCTAAAAGCATGTTCCGAGATAGGTCCAATGATTCCAGATTAGTTAGATTCCTCAAGGATGACGGGATGCGACCTATAAGTTCATTGTTGGAAAGGTTAAGCAATTGAAGCCCCTTGAGATTTCCCATTGATTCTGGAATGTCCCCTCTGAATTCGTTGCTAGACAGATCAATAGCTATAAAGGTACTTTGTATCTTCTCATATAGCCTCTGTGTGCCTTTGTTAGTGATTGTAATTGAATAACTATAATTGTTATTTGCTAATAATCGAAAACTTGAAAATAACTGCAACTGCATGTATATGAAGCTTTCCTCATGGACCGTTTCCATTTCCTTCCACTTTTGGAAGTACTCTAAGGGCAAGTTACCCGAGAAACCATTGTGAGAGAGGTCAATGATGCGCAACTTTGGAAACTCTGGATCTGCATTAAGACTCTCAATGGCCCTGTGGAATTTGTATCCCAAAATAAGGACCTGCAACTCAGGAAGAGCTCCCAACCAGATAGGAAAAGTATCATTAATCTGATTATTTCCAAGAACTAGAATGAGAAGCTTTGTACAATTTGCCAGTGTTCTTGGTACTGGCCCTGCAATTGATTTCGACTGAAATCAATTATCTTCAATTTGCTGTCGGTTGGGAACATTTCAGGAATAATGCCTTAGAAACCGTTGCCACTTAGGTTCAGCAAAATCATAGAACCACTAACAGTAGCCAAGCATGGGGGAATTGTGTTGGTATATTGTAATAAAGTTTTAAAACTTTTCATATTAAAATTAGTATTATAAATTTAATTACTATCTTATTCATGGCCTATTTATTCCAAACATTATGCCGGGGGTTAAAAGTTATTTATTAGTATATTTTATTATAATTATGTGGCCATGTTAATGGCTTGACCATTGGTCTTATTGGTCTTGTGTATATATAGATACACGAAGTAACTATTTTAAAAAAATAAGAGATGAGAGATAAGAGAGGCATGGAGAAGGCTATTCTTTATACAAAAGCTCCTCATTTGTATATACACCATTTTTTTCTATTTTCATACATACTTTCTACTTGTATTTTGTGGCAACCACGGCTAGGACGGTTCATCTTCTCCCAGTTGGCGTGACACCTGAGCAGAGTGGCTTGTGAGCACTTGGGTTGAATCTTAGAGCCGTTGATATCCGCTAAACCTTCACGTAGGGAGGCACAACGACTTTAAGACAGCGACTACGTCGTGCTTCACTATCTCATAGGCCATATTGTTTTAATCTATATTTTTGTATTATATGATGTATCTGTTTTATTGTCATTTAAATATATTAGTGAATGATGATTTGTTTTGGTTTAATCTCTATTATGTGATTTTTAGACTAACAATTTAAAGTCATTGTAATTCTCTAACGTGCTAATATTTCTCTATATGTCCTGATATGCTTAGGAGTTTGTATGTTCATGTGAAATATTTGTTACGCCAATTTTAGTTGATGAATTTTTGTCATGTATAATCTGTTGGCATGAAGTTGTCTAATCTATTTTTTAAATTATTCACTAGTTTATGTTTGGGGTAAATATTCTAGTTGTATTATAAAGTGAGTCTCTGATATTATATATAAAACCTGAGAAGTTTTATTTTATGTGATAAATTTAAAAAACAGATTTCTAGAAAATTTATTCTGTGAAAAATTTAAAAGAGTTTCTAGTTATTGAGGTTGTCTTGAAGTGTTATGTTTGACTAAGATTCTATGAAGAGTTGCCAAGTGATTTAGTGTTGCCTATCTGCATGATTTCTTTATTATTGTTGGGTTGTGATTTTAGTCATATGGGTGCATGAGATCCTACCAAAATTATTTGGTCAATGGTCTTGTTAATAATTTTGGAGTATATGTTTGATCACATGTAAGATTCAGAAGTTACCCAAGTATTTTTTTTTTTATATTAATGACATGTATTTGGTGTTTTTTTTTTTTCTCTGAAGATTCATGGTGTTCTAGATGGTGATATTGTATGGTGAAATGGTTT
Organism: Euryodendron excelsum; assembly: GCA_033060915.1. Lineage (NCBI taxonomy): Eukaryota > Viridiplantae > Streptophyta > Magnoliopsida > Ericales > Pentaphylacaceae > Euryodendron > Euryodendron excelsum. The sequence goes on along the minus strand of CM065386.1, from coordinate 11,236,450 downwards.
ATTATTTATATTTTTAGAAAGAGCAGTACTCTTTCAGAGAAAGGAAAAAACAAAACAGTTTTATGTAGTTTCAATTTTTTGCTTTATTGGAAAGTTTCTGAAAACTTTGTCAATACATATTTTTGCATATTAGTGTCTGCCTGAATATTAAAATAGTTTCTGACTATAAAGAGAGAAAAAAAACTGGTTTTATTTCTTTTAATTGTGTGGCTAGTCATTGATGATTTAAATTCAAAATTTATTATTTAAATGAATTTACTGGTTATATTTGTGCTGGATATACTAGGTTGGTTACTGTTCTAAATGTATTACTTGGTTGTTACATTCAGGCATTCACTTTTAGTTTTAAAGCTTTAAGACGCATTTAGATTTAACATTTTAAATATGGGTAGACCAGTGGATTGAGTAGGCCAGACTGTTGGTTGGCTTATATATGCAGATAATGGTTTTTGAGTTTCTTCTTGCAAGGAGAGTTTGTGGGTGTTACAGATTTGATTTTCTATATATATATATATATATATATATCATAACATGATTAGTGCTACAAATCAATTGGATAGTCTCTTCTAACATATTCTTCACTGGTGGTGGTCATCAAGTACAATACATGATAGGTTATATATGATCTTAAGATTGTAAAACTGCCTTTGAGGTATATCTATAATATGAAGTGGGTATGGAAGTGCCATATATATATTTTATGTTTCCCAAATGTTGGTAGTGTGTGTTTTAGTCAGTTATTTCATTAGTTGGAGTATATATATATATATATATTTTTTTTTTTTTTGCTTTCACTTTGATATTTATTTAGAAGATTTGAAGTAGTAGGACCTGCTAATTATAATATGTGACGAAAATGCTATGGGAACCTTACTGTTTATGTGAAGTGATGATGTCTTATAATTCGGCATATGATTTGTGTGAGTTGTTCTTTAGGCACCAGGTTCTGGTTTTTCAATGTTACTGCCTGTGTTTCAGTTCTAATTAATTTTGGAGTAAATGATATACCTTCCTTATTCGCACATGTTTGAGATCCATTAGAAGTAATTTTCTTCCCCTTGCACTAAAGAAATTGAGAATGTGATTTTCAAGACTTTATTTTATTGCTGCCTTTGCCTTTTAGTGGAATTCAATTATACAGATCAGCAGGCATGCTTAAGCTCTGGTAATCACTCGTGTTGTTTATCTATTACTAATGGGTGTTGTCCAAGGCACAGTTCTCAGAATTGAGGTGCTGAATGAACAAATTTTATCTCCTGCTAAAGCCGTAAGGTGCTAAATGTGGGGGTTTTAGCTGCAACGTTGTCTGGTTGCCAAAATCGGAGCAAATAGTTTATTTTGTGATATAATGCCACTGTGATGCTAATAATATTAGTTTGGAGGGTTTTTCAATATTTTGTAGGTGTTACAACAGAGCATGAATAGTGAGACTTGAAAATGAGAAAACTAAATTGAGGCATATGGCTTGAGAAGCCAAAATGATACTTAATGCCTTTGGATTAGCGCATGAGGCTAAATCCTTATTTGACCAAGAGGGATGAGTGTAAGCTCACAGGGAGTCGCCGAGGGAGGTAACCCAACATCTGTGATTAGAGGTCTCATGAAGGATGTTCAATGGGTAGAAACAATCCATATAGCGTGACTCATGTCCAACACTCATTATATTAGGAGACACCATATAGATGTTCTCCTGCTCATTCCTAAGGCATTTGTGCTGTAGAAATGTGAATGTTAAGGAAGGGTATAACCCTGAATGAGTCCAAGGCGGGTAAACTCTCGCAGGGTATTTGTCACATGTACCCTTACAGGATTCACCTAAGTGAGAGCTGTCGTGAGGCCGCAACTGTGAGAATTGGGTTGTTCTCTAATAACTCTCATGAGAATCAAGATTTAGTGCATGGCCATTAATCGCACCACCCCGCAAATATGTCTAATAGTCGGTACTGTGTGTGTGACATGTCAAACTCTGACTCAAAGGGTTTAATTCAAGACCTAGTTCACTATGATTCCTTCAGAGGGAGACTGTTATCACTAAGTGAGGTTCAAGTTCGGAAGACACCTACACTTATTACACAGTATTATGGTTGCCAAATTTTTATATATTAATTTATTTTGGTTTGCCAAAATTTTTATATATTATCTATCATATTTCGCATTGTTGAGATTTCTAATGAATTTATTATGCTTCAAAGTTTTAAAACTTGTGGGGGATTGTTGGTATATTGTAATAAAGTTTTAAAACTTTTCATATTACAATTAGTATTATAAATTTAATTACTATCCTATTCATGGCCTATTTATTCCAAACATTATGTTGGGGTTAAAAGTTATTTATTAGTATATTTTATTATAATTATGTGGCCATGTTAATGGCTTGACCGTTGGTCTTATTGGTCTTGTGTATATATAGATATACCAAGTAACTATTTTAAAAAATAAGAGATGAGTGATAAGAGAGGAATGGAGAAGGCTATTCTTTATACAAAAGCTCTTCCTTTGTATATACACTATTTTCTTCTATTTTCATACATATTTTTTAGTTGTATTTTGTGGCAACCACGGCTGGGACGGTTCATCTTCTCCCAGTTGGCATGACACCTGAGGAGAGTGGCTTGTGAGCACTTGGGTTGAATTTTGAAGCCGTTGATGTCCGCTAAAACCTTCACATGGAGAGGCACAACGACTTTAAGACAGCGACTACGTCGTGCCTCACTATCTCACAGGCCATACTATTTTAATCTATATTTTTGTATTATATGATGTATCTGTTTTATTGTCATTTAAATATATTAGTGAATGATGATTTGTTTTGGTTTAATCTCTATTATTGATTACTTTTAGAAATAGTAATCTTTTGACTTAAATTGTTAGTTAATTAGTTGAATTTAGTGTTAATTTAGTATTCTAACTCCTAAAACGCATTAAAACTCTTTTTTTGCACTTCTTACAGGAATTGGAGCTTAAACTAAGGCAAATGGGCAAATGTGGGGATGACCGATCAATCGACCGATTGATCGCCCGATCGAACGGTCCACGAAACGTTCGATCGGCCGATCGATCGGTGATCTTGCGATCAATCGGTGATCCTCTGTTCGACCTTTTGTAGCAAACTTCAGAGAGGGCGTTTTTCCGATCGATCGGTTGTTCGATCGGTGACATCGGAATGTCCTCAACAGAATATATAGAAGCAAACTTCAGAGGGGTCGGTTTTGTGATCGATCGGGCGTTCGATCGCTTGAACCATTCAATCAGGCGATCGATCGGCCAATCGATCGGTCGTCTACCGATCGATCGGTGTGTACAGGCTCTGTTTTTCTGCAGAGTATAAAAGCTGTATGTTCGAGACAAAAAGCATTCTAGGTCATTTTCTGCAAAAGCTGGACAGTGAAGAAGCTCTTAAAAGGGGATTTTTATTATCTTGTAAGGTTTTTAGTTAGATTTACTTTTAATGCTTTGTATTTAATGTCTTTTATTGCTTTTGGATCATTGTAAATGAATGCTTGATATATATATGAAGTATGATTTTCTACTTTTTCTAGCAACTTTCTATCATTTTCTTGGCACTTTCCCTCATTTTCTTAGCAACCAAACACTAGTTCTTTATAGTTTAATGGTAGATTTGGCTTCTTTTATGTTATTTGACATGGATTCTAGTAGCTAAATACCCCTTGGATGTGGTTATAAAGATCCACCAAGGATCTTCAAAGGGTTGAAAATGGGTTGTATGAACTTTAAAGTCATATCCTCAAAATTATATGGTTTCATTTGATTTAGCATGAAATTCATTAGAAAAACTTAGATTCATAACCCCTTGGCAATATTTATGCACAAATCAATGTTTGGTATAGGTATTGCACATGTCTAAGGTTTGATTCTAGGGTGCCAATCATAGATTCCTTTTTTATGCTCAATCAAACAAAAACCCACATTTTTTTATAGTTGACATTTTCCGAATCAAGAATCCAAAGTGAGATTCTTGATTTGAGTTATAAACCTCTCATTGGAGACCCTTGTTGTGAATTGGTGGATTGAAACAACCATGTCCAAGCCTTTCTTCTAAATTGCATAAAACTAGCTTTAGTTGTCTTTATTAGTCATTAAATTATTGCATGAAGCATTGAACCACCATCATCTCAAAACCAACATATTTTCGGTCTCTTTTATATTAGGAAAAGATAAGAATTTTCATTTGCAATCCATTACGATAAGTACCCGTGCTAGTTGAGCTTTGTTGCTATATTTGCAGAATTCTCTTGGGAGAGAACGACACCGGATCCTCTGGTTTTACTACAAGCGCGACCTCCGTATTCTTGCGAAGTGGCTTCAGTTGAAGCACATCTGGAGGCGTGTCAAGTTTTGGCGCCGTTGCCGGGGAATTCATAGGCAAAAGCTACACCGGACGAAAGCTAAGGATTGCGGAAGAAAATTGAAAAAAAAAAAAAAAAAGAAGAGTAAGCAAAAGAAAAAAAAAAAGGGTGGATTTCATCACCACCCCCGAGGGAAGCATCTAGGGGCTTCGGGCCCCGGTACACTCTCATTTCCCTTAAGGTGTTTTATTTTTAGAATTATTTTTTTTATTTCTTCTTTTCTCTAGTTTCTTTTGTTTGATATAGTATAATTGCATTGCATTTTTGTTAGGAAATTATCCCTCTTCGGGAGTATTTAGTGGAGCTAGGCTAGTGTGTGAAAGTTTCAAATTGGTGGTACGCTTATTGTATGTGGAGATTGGAGGTACGAAGTTGAATTGAGAAAAAGCCGTTGTCTGGCCTAGAATTGAAAAAAGCCGTTGTCTAGCCTAGGGAATTGTGTATGATGTGCTGAACGACCCTATCGGTCAACCTTATGTGTGCATTCATTCTTGCATGTCAAATTTCACGAGGGACGAACATCATCGCCTTGTGAGGATTGAGAGCATTGAGAGCACAAGCACATCTTCACCAACACCTAGCTTACCATTAGTGGTCGACTTAGGTTTCGTTCCAATGGCAAATCCCAATGAACCCGGCTTATCTAACATTCAACCCTTGTATCCAAATGTTCAAATTAACCCGGAAGGTCATGAGGAGTTTGAAAGAGGGAGCCACTATGGCGACGTGGCGGCCCCCCCTATACGGACTCTTCGGGACTACCTAAACCCACCAAGGCAAGCACCAACATCGTGCATTGTTTTCCTGCCCCATCACAACACTCTAAACATTAGGTCGGGAATGATGCAAATGTTGCCTCAATTCCACGGGATGGATTCGGAACAACCCTACATTTTTCTTAAGGAATTTGAGAATGCTTGTTCAATTGCTATGGACAACTCATGTCCAAGGGAAGTATTTTTGTTGAAACTCTTCCCATTTTGTTTAAAGGACAAAGCTAAGCTTTGGTTCAATTCCTTGCGACCCATGTCCATCCATTCTTGGGCTACTTTCCAAGGGGAATTTTTTAGCAAATTTTTTCTCGAAAATCGAACCGAGGCCATTCGAAGGCAAATTTCACAGTTTTCTCCTTTGTTGGGGGAAACTTTCTTTCAATGTTGGGAGAGGTTCAAAGACCTCTTAAATTCTTGCCCCCATCACTGTTTATCCGATTGGCATGTCATCAACACATTTTATTCTTCCTTGGCACCCCAACTCAAGCAATTTGTCGAGTCTATGTGTGTGGAGACGTTTTTTGATAAGCAACCCCATGAGACATACGATTATTTTGATAACTTGGCAAATAAGGCTAGAGATTGGGCACTTACCGGGACCCAAAATCCCGAGGGTCACTCAATCCAACAAGGGGTAGGAAGATATCAAGTCAAGGAAGTTGATGATGTCAATGCTAGGGTGGCTACCTTGGCAAGAAAATTAGAGGCTCTTGAGGTGAAAAAAGTTCAATCGGTAGAGAGTGAGGAGATGAGAGAAGTATGTTGTCTTGTGTGTGAAACCTCGGATCATACCACCTCTTCATGCCCAATCATTCCGGGTGTGAAGGAGGCTTTGCATGGCCAAGTTAACACAATTGGCCAATATTTAAGAGGAGGGGGTAACCCCTATTTAAACACATACAACCCGGGATGGAGAGATCATCCCAACTTTGGGTGGAGGAACAATAAAGGGACTTCAAACTCCCACAACTACCGAGGAGGGTATCAAAACCCTCAATCATACCAAGCACCTCCGCCCCCACAAGCACTCCCACCATAACATCCACCTCCACCGTACCAACAAGCACCCATAACCCAATTCCAAAATCAACCAAGGCCATACCAACCCCCCCATAGGAAGCCCTTAGAGGACAATGTTTACCAACTTGCCAATGACATGAGAGGGGTTAGTTCAAGGGTTGATAAACAAGAGAAGGTGTTAGACTAACACTTTAGGTTACTTGAGGACATCCAAAAGCAAATGTCTACATTGACACAAGCTTTGACCCAAAATGTCCCGGGAAGATTCCCGGCGCAACCTCAACCTAACCCGGCGGTTAGGCAAGTGCACATAACCGAGGGTAAGAGTGACCCTAGTACGAGTCATGACCAAGTGCAAGCCATAACCACCTTTAGAAGTGGCTAGACCATTGATAAAACTATCCCACCTCGGGATGAGACTTCTAGGAAGAGTGTTGGCCAATGAGAGAAAGAGAAAGAGGAAAAAGAGCCGAGAGAGGGGTGGGGGGGAGAACTTAGCCAATCCCATTGAGATTTTGAGTGAAAGTGAGAGGGATAAGAGAAGGGACACAGTCAAACATGCACCCTTCCCGCAAAGGTTGACCAAACCAAAAAATGAACTTCTAAATGCGGAAATTTATGAAGTGTTCAAACAAGTAAAGGTCAACATCCCTATCCTTGACGCAATCAAGCAAATACCTTCCTATGCTAAGTTCTTAAAAGACTTATGCACTTTTAAGCAAAGGTTGTATGTCAAGGAAACCGCCATGATGAATGAAAATCAAAGTGCGATTTTGCAATGTAAAACTGTGCAGAAATTCAAGGACCCCAGATGTCCTACCATTTCTTGTACCATTGGGAATACCAAGATCGATCGTGCCTTGTTAGACTTAAGGTCTAGTGTCAACCTTTTACCCTTTTCAATGTATAAGGAGCTTGGCCTAGGAGAATTGAGCCCTACTCGTGTTACCTTGCAATTGGTGGATCGTTCTATAAAGGTTCCAAGAGGTATCATCGAGTATGTTCTCATCCAAGTTGATAACTTTTGCTTCCCTGTCGATTTCATTATCCTAGACACCCAACCTGTTGAGAGTTGTATAGCTCACAACCAAATTCCTGTGATCTTGGGATGCCCTTTCCTAGCTACTTCCAATGCCATCATACATTGTAGGAATGGGTTAGTGAAATTGTCTTTTGGCAACACCACCTTCGAGCTTAACATCTTTTCGGTTGCCAAACAAAAGGGAGAATGTGAGGATATCCGCGAGGTAGACATCATAGAGAGCATAGTTCAAGAACACTTTGAGCGGGAGATTTTTGAGGACCCTTTGGAGAGGGCATTAGTGAGAGGTGAATCGCATACTTCACTTGATAGTGAGGGCATGGTGTCAAGTGAATTGTCTCATTTAGAGGGTGAGAGAGAGGAGTGTTTACATGTAAGTCAATGGACCCCTTCTTTTGAACCCCTCCACCCTAGTGTCGAGAAACCAATTCCATCAGAGGAGAAGCCTTTCATTCCCGAGAGGAAGCCTTTGCCTTCCAAATTAAAGTATGCATTTTTAGGGGATGGGGAGTCGTACCCGGTTGTGATTTCCTCTAGCTTGTCTGGGAGCCAAGAGGAAGGGTTGATAACATTGCTAAGGAAACATAGAAAACCCCTAGGATGGACTATCGCCGACCTTCATGGGATTAGTCCTCTCGTGTGCACTCACCGCATTTTTTTAAAAGAGGAGGCTAAATCCATTCGTTAAATGCAAAGGCGATTAAATCTCAATATGAAGGAAGTGGTTAAAGGTGAGGTTTTAAAATTGCTAGATGTGGGTATCATTTACCCCATCTCTGATTCGAAATGGGTTAGTCCGACCCAAGTGGTGCCTAAAAAGTCAAGTGTCACGGTGATAAGAAATGACAAGTGTCTCGTGTCTCGTGTGCACTCACCGCATTTTTTTAAAAGAGGAGGCTAAATCCATTCGTCAAATGCAAAGGCGATTAAATCTCAATATGAAGGAAGTGGTTAAAGGTGAGGTTTTAAAATTGCTAGATGTGGGTATCATTTACCCCATCTCTGATTCGAAATGGGTTAGTCCGACCCAAGTGGTGCCTAAAAAGTCAAGTGTCACGGTGATAAGAAATGACAACAATGAGTTAGTGCCAACCCGTGTGCAAATCGGGTGGCGAATGTGCATTGATTATCGCCGCCTCAATATTGTGACCCGAAAGGACCATTTCCCTTTATCCTTCCTTGATTGTCCTAAAAAGGGTTTCCGGTAAGGCTTTCTATTGTTTTATAGACGGATATTCGGGGTACAATCAAATTGATGTAGCCCTTAAGGATCAAGCCAAGACAACATTCACTTGTCCCTTTGGCACTTATGCTTATAAACGTATGCCCTTCGGGTTATGTAATGCACCGATGACATTTCAAAGGTGTATGATGAGCATATTTAGCGACATGGTTTAGCAAATTGTCGAACTCTTCATGGATGATTTTTCTGTCTATGGGGACACTTATGAAGGTTGTCTTGGTAATTTAGGAAAAGTTTTGATGAGATGTGAGGAGAGTAACCTTGTGCTCAATTGGAAAAAATGCCATTTTATGGTTATTAGTGGTATAGTTTTGGGGCATATAGTGTCGGCTGAAGGGCTTGAAGTTGATAAGGCAAAAATTGAACTCATTCAAAAATTGCCCGCCCCGATGTGTGTGAAGGTGGTTAGATCATTTCTTGGGCATGCCGGTTTCTATCGGCGTTTCATTGAGGGTTTTAGTGCAATCTCTAGGCCCATGTGTCATCTTTTGTCCCAAGATGTTCCCTTCGAGTGGACATCCTCTTGTTAACAAGTTTTTGACAAGTTGAAGGAACTTTTGACCATAGCCCCAATCCCCAATCATTCGAGCACCCAATTGGTCTCTTCCATTTGAGCTAATGTGTAATGCTAGCGACTATGCTGTGGGGGCTGTCCTAGGACAAAGAGTTGATAAGAAGCCATATGTCATTTATTATGCTTCTAGAACTCTCAATGAAGCTCAAATCAACTATACCATAACCGAGAAGAAACTCCTTACAGTGGTTTTTGCACTAGACAAATTTAGGTCTTACTTGATTGGGTCATTGGTCATCATCTACACCGACCATGCAGCCCTAAAGTGTCTCCTCACAAAACCCGATGCAAAACCGCGCCTCATCCGATGGATACTTTTGCTCCAAGAATTTCATATAGAAATGCGTGATAAAAAAGGGGTTGAAAATGTAGTTGCGGACCACTTGTCTCGGCTTCCCTTACATGGGCGAGCCATGGACCCAACCCCTATCAAGGAGCACTTCCCAGATGAGCATCTCATGCATGTGAGTGCCGTTGAGCAAGTTTCAACCCGTTGGTTTGCGAACATTGCAAACTTCCTTGTCACCGGTGAGGTTCCTTCCACATGGTCATCCATTGACAAGCGTAAATTCTTCCGGAATGTGCGCTATTTTTCGTGGGATGATCCTCACTTGTTTAAGTATTGTCCGGACCAAATCATTCGCCGGTGTGTCCCAACTCATGAATTTCAACAAGTAATAGAGTTTTGTCACTCTCATGCTTGTGGAGGACACTTCTCCTCCAAGAAAACCATGGCCAAAATTTTGCAATGTGGGCTTTATTGGCCCACCATGTTCAAGGATGTACATACTTTTTGTCTAGCTTGTGATAGGTGCCAACGGTTAGGAACACTTTCTAAGAGGCACATGATGCCTCTTCACCCCATCACAATTTTGGAAATATTTGATTGTTGGGGGATCGATTTCATGGGACAGTTTCCTAACTCGTGTGGGTACCTTTTTATTCTTGTTGCCGTAGATTATGTCTCTAAGTGGGTGGAAGCAATTGCCACCCGAAGCAATGACCACCAAGTGGTCTTGCGATTTTTGAAAGAGAATATTTTTTGTAGGTATGGCATGCCTCGTGCCATGATAAGTGATGGCGGTTCACATTTTTGTAACAAGCCCTTTGCGTCTTTAATGCGTAAGTATGGAGTGGTCCATAAGGTTGGATTGCCATACCATCCTCAAACGCAAGGGCAAGTAGAGTTGGCCAATCGGGAAATCAAGTGCATTATTGAGAAAATCGTCAATCCTAATAGGAAAGATTAGTCTCTTAGATTGATCAATGGGTTGTGGGCATACCGCACGGGTTATAAAACCATTCTTGGCGCATCACCCTATAGACTTGTGTACGGGAAGGCCTGTCATCTTCCCGTCGAAATTGAGCATAAAGCATATTGGGCGATTCGTCAATGTAATGAGGATGTTGATGTTGCGGGTACCCACTAAAAACTCCAACTCAATGAGTTAGATGAACTCCGCAATGATGCATTTGAATATGCAAAAATTGCTAAGGCCCGGATGAAACACTTTCATGACCAACATATTATTTGAAAAACTTTCAAAGTTGGCCAAAAAGTGTTAGTGTATGATTCACGCTTGCATCTATTTCTGGACAAGTTGCGGAGTAAGTGGATCGGGCCATACCTAGTGAAAGAAGTTTTTCCCCATGGAGCCATTGAGGTGCAAAATCTTACGAATGGCTCGGCATTTAAGGTGAATGGTCAATGGCTAAAGCCGTATTTTGAGTCGTTCCAAGGGGAGTTGGATTGTGTGGATCTCATTAATCCACCGTCCTTTGAGTGACCTTAGATTGTCGTGTTTTTTAGTTTAGGAGTAGTTCTTTTGTTTTCCTTTTTATAGGTTTCTTTCTCTTTTCTTTTTGTTAGTTAGTGTGTACATTCGTATTCCCGAGGGTCCCGCCCACCCCGTTGTTCTTTTTCTCTTCCATTTTCCTCATGTCTTGAGGTCATGGCATGATTCCAGTTTGGGGGGGGGGGGGCACCATTTGCATGATTCTGTGGAAAATTCTGAGAATTTCTGCAGAACTTCAGAGAGGCCGCATTTGCGATCAAACGGTGGGCCAAACTGATCGATCGGCTGAAAGATCGTGTACGTTGCGATCGATCGCCCGATCGATCGGTGAAGACTGCGATCGATCGGGCTTATTACCGCACCGATCGAAAGGGAGTGGTATCGATCAATTGGCTATTCGATCGGTTGCGCTCCATTTCGATCGGTCCTCGAGGCGATCGATCGGTTTAAAGAGCTGATCGATCGGTGACCGAGTTGTCTTTAAAATCCCACTGTTCACTGTTCATTCTCATTCTGCTCGCTAGAAATTGAGAGTTTTGAGAGCCTTTTCGTATATCGGAGCAACGAGGCCATGCCAGCTTACTTTGGTGGACTTTGTCTCGCCTTTTCACGGGTTTATGCCCTTCGAGAGGTATTCCTTCCGCCGATCTTTGTCCATTCTGTTCATTTCCAGCTGTACTTAGCTTTATTAGAGAGTTGTGGTCGAGACTAGGAGTATTGAGGGTACAGTTGGGGCCGGGACTTCTCAGACTTTGGCCCAGTTCCAGCAGCTCCAGCATGAGCATGCTAGGAGGGAGAGAGTGGGAGAGTATGATGCTACTCGTTTCCGAGGGAAAGATCAGGAGCGAGAGTTTGGACGGGTGTGGAGCGCCCGTAAGGTAGTAGTGGAGAGGCGTTGGACAGTGGGTCAGTTTGATGCTGAGCCATATGGTTGGCTCCAGCCTTTGACTGATCGCCAGTGGTTGGGGTTAGCTTCTTTTAGAGGCCAGTACTCAGCCACCCTCGTGGCAGAGTTCATGGCTAACATTTCATCGGACCCCGTTGGTGGTGACAGACATATTCTTCGCTCTTGGGTTCGAGGTAGGGATGTTGTTATCACCTCAGATTCCTTTGCTGAGCAGTTTGGTATACCGAGGGTTGTTAACCCTTAGTTCTCTTATGATAGGGAGCATCCACCATCTCATGAGGAGATGTGCGCCGAGATTTTAGTGCCGGGAAAGTCCTGGACCGCTTCCCAGATCAGGATTAGGCAGATTGCCCCCAGATACCACCCGCTGTTTCTTTGGACATGCTATTCGATCTTTCCACTGGGGAGGACGGTGGAGTGCAGTAGGATGCGAGGGCAGTTGATATGGGCTATTGGCACGGGCAAGACTATTGACTTGCCCCACTTCATGTATATGGCATTATGGGTCGCGACTCAGGTTGCTACTCCCCAGTCTAGCATCCCTTTTGGTTGTTTTTGACAGCGAGGATTAGGGCGGCAGGGGTTAGTGTTGCGGATGTTGTGCTGCTGTCCTCTTCGACTAACATAGACTGGAAGACGGAGGAAGAGGGCGGCAGGGCAGTTGATGAAGAAGGGGGGGGTCAGCTAGTTCGGCTCACTCGTCTTCTCAGCAGCCGCCTTCTCAGACTCAGGAGGAGACCCAGTCAGGGGAGCAGCGGCAGGATCAGACAGGGCAGCCAGCGCAGCCCCAGGCTCAGGCTCAGGCTCAGGAGGAGCCAGCTCAGGGGACGTTACTTCAGACTTTGGCAGCCATTCAGGAGCAGCTGACCACTCAGTAGGCAGAGCGCTAGCAGTGGCAGACCGACATTATGGCTAGATTAGATCTTCAGGACACTGCCATTGCTGCACTTCAGGGTCAGCTGATTGACATTCAGCAGCAGCAGCAAACTCAATCCACTCGACTCTAGGAGATTATCTAGCACCTTGGCCGGCCTCCTCCGGATGATGATAGAGACTTCTTTTCGGATCTCCAGTTAGATTAGATGCATTGTGCACTTTATAGCATTTCATTTTATATGATGTACCTAAATCTTTTTTATTATAGTGGATGTATTTATTTTTGAGCTGTTTTGTATAATGATCTTTCCTATTGTGGCATACCCTTTTTGTATATATTTATTGTATTCTTTTGTCTATTCCGGGTATATTTTGGCATTTCAGTTACAGATATGCTTTTTAATTGATATCCATATTGCATATATTGTTCCGACCGAGGTAATGGGTATTGTATGGTATTCGTATCGCTCTTTTCTATAACTTGACACCTTTGCTATGTCCTTAATTGTTGATATCATTTCTTTTTGGATTTTTGTGATGAAGGTGTCAAGGTTGTTTTAAACAAGTACCATACCATGTTTTTGATTAAATTTGAGTTGATGATTAACCCACCTTAAAGATTATGATACATTGCAAGTTTTTGGCATAAAATCATTATAAGAGACAATTCACATTGTTGCGCACTAACATGTTATGTGATGCTTTGTGTTTCATTCTTATGCATGCATGTCCTTATAAGGTGGAGATTTTTACCGTATGAGCTTTAGAGCCTATTTATTGCCTTTGAAGAGTGAATCACATGTATTCAAGATTATTTTTGTTGATCCTCATTCATTGAATAGCTTCATTATATTTTGATGTTGGTTTACATGTTCGAGTGTTAGATAGATTTATTGACCCCTTATACACTTTTGAAGTTTTGATTTGTTGTATTCTTCGAATTCTAAACACATAGGCCATTTCATTCCATTGAGCCATTCCATATGTATTTTTCTTCTTTTTAATGTTCATATGCATGTGCATAAGTTTAAAAAGTGTCAATGCCAATAGATGCATTGCTCTTATATTTGTAAAGTTGGAGGTGTATGGAGTTGAAGAGTAAAGAAAAAAATATACATATATACATAGAAAGGGATGAAAAGGTGTTCCCAAAAAAAAAAAAATCAAATACAAAAGAAGTGAGGTGAAGGAAGATTGCAAAAGTGATTCAAAAGATTGGAAATGTAGAAGTGAATATCATTGATCATCATGTGTAATGTGCATGCATATGTTGAAACATTTTACCACTTGCTATCCTCTTACTTGACTCTTCTTTCATTCATCACCCTTATGGCCTTGATATCCGAAGATACATGAATCTTTAATTCAATTGTGTATAAGGCATTTATGTCAATTTTCTAGATTATGCTTAAACTGTGAATATTCCTTCATGAAGCTATGCCAAGTCGATACACTTACAATTTATTCGTTTTTGGTTTCAGAATTGCTCTACTTGCATGGTTTATACATTTACTCGTTAAAAGAGCTTTCCATTGAGGGACCATGAGTGTTCATGTTTAAAGTTGAGTGTATGCCTTGTGAGACTTGGATCGAAGTATCGAGGACGTAATTGTACGAGTTTTGAATCATTAGGGTCATATGTCATTGGTAGTACGCATCAATGTGTTTTATTTCTTCTATGCTTTATGCCTTTGCCTTGCTTTGGTTCACAACCTAGGTGGATGGAGATTTGACTTGAATAAGATTAATACATGTGTATATTTTTGTTGTCCTCTCATACTTTGATAGGGACTATCAAAGGTTTAGTTGAGGGCTGTTGATTACTCTTAGAAATAGTAATCTTTTGGCTTAAATTGTTAGTTGATTAGTTGAATTTAGTGTTAATTTAGTATTCTAACTCCTAAAACGCATTAAAACTCTTTTTGTGCACTTCTTGCAGGAATTGGAGCTTAAACTAAGGCAAATGGGCAAATGTGGGGATGACCGATTGATTGCCCGATCGATCGCTCGATCGAACGGTCCACGGAACGTTCGATCAACCGATCGATTGGTGATCTTGCTATCGATAGGTGATCCTCTGTTCGACCTTCTGTTGCAAACTTCAGAGAGAGCGTTTTTCCGATCGATCGGTCGTTCGATCGGTGATTTCGGAATTTCCTCAACAGAATATACAGAAGCAAACTTCAGAGGGGTCGGTTTTGCGATCGATCGGGCGTTCGATCGCCTGGACCGTTCGATCGGGCGATCGATCGGTTGTCTGCTGATCGATCGGTGTGTACAGGCTCTATTTTTCTGCAGAGTATAAAAGCTATATGTTCGAGACAAAAAGCATTCTAGGTCATTTTCTGCAAAAGTTGGACAGTGAAGAAGCTCCAAAAAGGGGATTTTTGTTATCTTGTAAGGTTTTTAGTTAGATTTACTTTTAATGCTTTGTATTTAATGTCTTTTATTGCTTTTGGATCATTGTAAATGAATGCTTGATATATATACGAAGTGAATGATTTTTTACTTTTTCTAGCAACTTTCTATCATTTTCTTGGCACTTTCCCTCATTTTCTTAGCAACCAAACACTAGTTCTTTATAGTTTAATGGTAGATTTGGCTTCTTTTATGTTATTTGACATGGATTCTAGTAGCTAAATACCCCTTGGATGTGGTTGTGAAGATCCACCAAGGATCTTCAAAGGGTTGAAAATGGGTTGTATGAACTTTAAAGTCATATCCTCAAAATTATATGGTTTCATTTGATTTAGCATGAAATTCATTAGAAAAACTTAGATTCATAACCCCTTGGCAATAATTATGAACAAGTCAATGTTTGGTATAGGTATTGCACATGTCTAAGGTTTGATTCTAGTATGCCAATCATAGATTCCTTCTTTATGCTCAATCAAACAAAAACCCACATTTTTTTATAGTCGACATTTTCCGAATCAAGAATCCAAGGTGAGATTCTTGATTTGAGTTATAAACCTCTCATTGGAGACCCTTGTTGTGAATTGGTGGATTGAAACAACCATGTCCAAGCCTTTCTTCTAAATTGCATAAAACTAGCTTTAGTTGTCTTTATTAGTCATTAAATTATTACATGAAGCATTGAACCACCATCATCTCAAAACTAACATATTTTCGGTCTCTTTTATGTTAGGAAAAGATAAGAATTTTCATTTGCAATCCATTAAGATAAGTACCCGTTCTAGTGGAGCTTTGTTGCTATATTTGCAGAATTCTCTTGGGAAAGAATGACACCGGATCCTCCGGTTTTACTACAAGCGCGACCTCCGTATTCTTGTGGAGTGGCTCTAGTTGAAGCACATCTAAAGGCGTGTCAATTATGTGATTTTTAGACTAACAAATCGTGCCACTTAAGTTGTTATTAGACAAATCAAGTACCGAAAGAAAACTATTGTTGCACATTGCTGGTGGAATTTTTCTACTCAACATATTACTGACAACAATATAAATATAGGTGGACTTTGGTGCAATCGGGAGTGATCCTTGCAACCTGTTGTATGCGAGGTTCAGAAGTAGAGAACACCATGGAATGATAGAGGGATGCTGGTCAAAGCCTGTTAGAAAGTTATTACTAGCGTAAAAAATCGCCATAGTTTTTATACTTGAGTTCCATACCCATGTCGGTACTTGGCCCTGAATTCTGTTAACGGCAAGTCCTAGCGCAAACAATTCATCTTGGAACTGCAAGAAATCTGGTAACTCCTTCACGTTGCACGCTTTCAATCCTAGAAAATTGAACTTTGGATGGGTAGCATTGGTATTGTTCTTGGAAATTAACACTATTAGCTTGTTTCCCGATAATCGAAGCCAAGACAGGTTTTGGAGCTTAAGAAAAATGTTCATCTCCACTATACCACTCAAGTTATTATAAGCAAGATCAAGGAATTCAAGACACTTGAGTTGGTAGAATGAGCTTGGAATTGGGCCTTGCAGTTGAATGTACCCAAGTATTAGACAAGTTAATTGGGTGAGATCCGTAAGCCTAGATGGAATCAAGCCCGAAAATTTGGTCATCCAAAGGTCCAGAACTGTGAGCTGGGTTAGATTACCAAGTGAAGATGGAAGTGAGCCAGAGAAATTGGATTTCCTAAGATTCAAAGTGTTCAAGGATTCAAGATTGCCAATAGAATCTGGTAGTTTACGAGAGAAACTTGAACTTTCTAATATCATATTGATTGAGCTGCATAAGTGTAGTTCAACGTAACTAAACTGACCTAAGTTAGTTGTAGATTAGGTTAATTATGCCTTCTTTAGTGTATATTGTATTGAGAGTTGTATTTTAAGTTCATTGCAGGTAAATGTTGATAAAGAAGAGGATTTGGAGCCATAAAAGTGATCTAGAGTGTGGGCACGCATATTGAGGGCCGTTGCTGGGATTTATCTTGGGAAACGTGCAACTTATCATCCGTAGCTCAGAATGGAATGAAGGATGCGCCATTGGAAGGATTTCGCAAAGTTATACAAGTTCACGTCTAACGAGCATTGCGAGAAAGGGACTCCAAAAGCCTTGAATTGAGCTGCAAAGAGATAAGGGAAGATAACTGAAAAGTATGGAAAAATGCATTGGGAGTTCGAACGGTGGAAACAAGAAGGAAACGAGAGTTCGAACGGTGGCTGGTAAAAAGTGAAGAAAAATGGTACTTTGGCCTTAGGGTTCGAACTCCCATATGAGGGTTCGAACTCTCAGAGGCTGGACACTTAAAAGAAGCATACACAGGCTTAGGGTTCGAACCCTAATTATAAGGGGTACGAGGAGTTCGAACTATAAGAAGAAAAATAGAAAAATTACACTGAGGGTTTGACTCCTCTGCTAGAGTTCGAACTCTAAGAAGAAAAAAAAGAGAAACAAGGTTCTGAGGGTTCAAACTCCTTTGCTAGGGTTTGAACTCTAAGAAGGATTTTTGGGCGAATTTTCCTATTCCTACTAGGACTCTGCTTGCGATCTCTATATATATCCCTTCGATTTTCTGGAGAAGGAGAACGATTTCTTTAGGTTTTTAACTACTTTTTAGTCTAGATTCATAGGAGTAATTAGGGTTTTTATTATTCTTGTAAATACTTTCATTAAATTCAAGTTTTATTGCTTTAATTCAAGATTTTGTTCAAGAATCCATAGTTTTTGTAATTAGTTCAAGATTCATAGTTCGTTTATAGTTTTTATGTTCTAGAAAGTTTTCAATATATAGTTAATTGTTTTCCATAGCCATGAGAGGCTAAATTTCTTGACTCGGGATCGATTGTAAAGATTGATTGGGGATTGAGGATGAACAATGGAGGTAAGGTTGAATTCACTGCTCTATCTTCTTGATTCTTCTTCTTCGTTCTAGATACTTTCGAAATCATGGGCGTCCTATTATGTTTAGTAACGCTTATGCGTGAATACCACACTCAGTATATACGCTGCCTTGTAACGTTTATGCGTGAGTTGGGTTCAGTATATGCGCTGCACGAATCGATGATGCACGTCCTTGATTATAACAACCCGATTTATTCTAGAAGTTGAAGATTGAAAGAACTATTGGTTTTAAAGCTAAATCTTTCGAATCCGAGACTTGCGATGTAGTCGAAGGATTTGAGTTATTAAATTATCTCCTTTGGGATTCCAAGAGACGCAATTGGTTGGAACGATTGATTCCGGTACTTTCTATTTCTTAGTTTAAATTAGATAATCAATCTTTCCTTAACCTAAAATCAGATTTTTGTGTATTGGAGTGTTTTTCCTAAGATTTTTTATCCACGGCAAGTTTTCCTATTTACGTAAACCATCTTTCTTGTGGGATCGACCTCGTACTTACGAGAAATTATTACTACATCGCGGCCGTGCACTTGCGGTTAAGCATCACCCTTTTTGGGAGCGATCACAAATCCGTAAGGGGACTACTATGGTGAAATTCTGGCAAATGACCGGTGAGATTAATAGTTTCCCTAACACTTAGATATTGTGTCTTTGGTAGCAGGAAAATGCCTCTCGGGAATTCACCGTACAACCCACAATCTTCAAGAGCAAGACCTGTCAATGAAGAAAAATTTGCCAAGACATCAGGTACTGCAGAATATATGCTCACGTTGTTGAGATAAAGCTCTTCCAGGTTGGTAAAGTTTTGAACAAGGGTGAACAAGGGTTTTCAAACTGGGTTTTTCAAGTTTCAATAAACCATGAGAAAAGTTGGAAGACAAATCAAGGGATGCTAAGTTGGACAATTCTAAGATTTCGGAAGGGATTTGACCAAGAAATACAGATTGGGACAGGTTGAGACGTGTTAGCCTCGAAAGACGTCCAATTCCATATGGGATTTTAGAGTAATTGAAGTGATTCTCTGCAAGGTTGAGCCTTTGAAGATGAACAAGACTGAAGAGGCTGCTGTTGGAGTTGATAGAACCATAAAGAAAGCTGCCACTAAGGTCAAGCCCAATCACATGACCAATTATCTCATCACACTCGACTCCTTACCATGAGCAGCAATCATGATATTCACCTTAATTCGAGCTTCCATGATTCAAATACTTTTGGATAAGCAGAAGGATCAGCTGCAGAAGCAAACTTGTTAACGGTAAAGCTATGCTTGAACTGCAGCAAGATTGAGCTCTCATCTTCATGTCACTGTAGCTGTATAGAAGAGGAAGAGTTAGCCCTCATAATAAGGAGATAAAAATAGGAGAATAAGAAGAGCAAGCGCTTGAACTTGAAAAGATACAAAGATGAGCCCATAATATATGTCTCTAATCAATTTTCTTTAGCAATTTTGGATGAGCAAGCTAGCATGGAAATGATGTGCTTTTATATTTAGGATTTGACTTTCAGACACTCTTTGTGATACCAAATATCGAAAAGTAAGTCAACAAAACAAAACAAATGAAGGCTATGTCCTTATGCAGAAAAATGTTTTACCAAAGCTTGGAAAATAATGGAGCCCCGGGCCCCTCCTTGAATATTGGCGTCGTTCCAAATGCCTTCAAGCAAGCATAGCCGTTGCGCTACGGCAATGTGAAGATGATGTTGAATGAGTTATTAGATATTTATACTATAAAAGTGGTCCAGTCCTTGTTGACCCAATGTTTCAATGGCCAATTCATGGTTGAAAAGTATTTAGCAATTGAAAAATGGGCTAATTACACTTTTCACCCTTATAGTTTACACCGTGTTCTACTTTAACCCCTGAGCTTTGAATTTCGACAGCCAATACGTCACACTTCAAATCATACTACAATGTGGCCTTTTGGGTGGATACCATCTAAATCTTTGACGAAAAACACCACGTGACGCGCACATGCAGGACCAACCAAGTGACTTTAATTATTATTCAAAGGATTAATTATATTTTTTTTCCCTTACAGTTTACACTTTGTGTCACTTTGCCCCTTGTCCTTTAACGTTGTGTTACTTTGTCTCATGTCCTTTCCATTCATGCCTTCTGAGGGGCTGCTCGTGTGCGTTACGTGGTGTTTTGCCATCAAGATTTAGACGGCATCCACTCAAAGGGCCACATTGTAGCATAACCCGAAGTGTGAGGTGTTGACTGCCGAAATTGAAAGCTTAAGGGCTAAAGTGGGACACGGTGTAAACTGCGAGGGAGAAAAATGTAATTAAACATTTGGCTATATTTTGTTGAAGAGACTTATTATTATAATATTAAGTCAAGGTGTAATGGCTATGAACAATATTGTACAATCTAAGATAGAAAATGTAACAAACCATTCAACCAATAACACACCAGCTTTTTGCCGTGAAAACCCTAGATAAGAGAAAAATCACGTGTCCCCTTTGCCAGACAAAGATCATGCATTGTAACTTGTAGTTCAGATGGTCACATGACTCTTTATAATCAAAACCTATCAACTCCTTGATCTAATGATTGTCTGGATCTTGCTCGTATCCACAATTCACCATATTCATGTTTAACCACCGTTCAGATCCTCTTAGAACGGATTTCACGTCTTGAACTCCTTCAAGACTTTCGATCACTTCAATTGAGTTGAAGAAGATAGTTGCTAAGACTTGTTTATCAGCTTTTGGAAGGTGGGAAAATCTTCTCTTAAAGAGTTTTAAATGTGGCGGCACAGATCTTCTTCTGGAAAGTGTGCTAATACTTAAATAGGTGCAAAAATTCTAGCAGCATAAATCCCGAGATTCTTAATTCCAAGCGTCTAGCAGCCATGAGATCCCGCGAGCTCAAACTCCAAATTTTGCATGCTCACTGTTTTTGCCATCGACGTCTTGCGACATCTTGTGCGGATCCTGTGAAGTCTTGCTTATTTAGCATACTTACTATTTTTGCCCTCGACATCATGTGACATCCCACGAGGTCCTATCCATCATTCAACACACTATTTTTGTCATCGAGATCCCTCAAAGTTCATCAACGTCTCTCAAAGTCCATTTATCTGTCCAAGATATATCATACAAGTCTCTCTTAGTACGAGCTTGTATAAATAAGTTTCAAATCCTTTCTGAATGCTTGTGATTGATATCCCAATTTTTCAGATTACATCAAACTTGACTTGTCACAAAATTTAGCCAATTATATGAAGTTACAATCTCCCCTTTTGGCAATTTCGTGACCAAAACTTATGCTATGGGACAGGAAAAAAATAAAATTACAATAAAACCCCAATCACAAGCATATAGAGTGCTTCTACTGCATAGCAACAAGAATCATCCATGTACGTTAAACACTAGCTAGCAACAACCCATCAAGTGTAAGAGATATAGCATAAATAAACACATAAATAAGCAGGCATAGTGTCTCTCCCTTTTTGGAATAAATTGACAAATAGAGCACGGGAGACAAACCATGCCAAAGGAAGAATGCAAAGATAGATATATATAGAAAAACATGTCCAAAATCCATAGCCTAATGCCTTAACCAGCAAAAAGAGGCACCTAACAAGCCAAGAACATAAAATAAAAAAGGAAACAAATATCCCACAAGTCCAACAAAAACAATAAAAATCCACAAGGCAACCATTCACAACCTAAACTACTAACGACAACGAATGCTATGAATGAAGTCATTCAGGTTGTTGATGTACTCAGTATTTGCCTTCGAGAGAGTGGTCAAGGTGTCACGAATGCATACAATGTCTCACTCGTAGCACACATGAACAGTCTAATGCGCTCCACCAAATTAGTGTGAATAGTGGTTAACTAGGTAGAGAGGGTAGCAATAGTAACAACAATGGTAGAGGCAGAGTCAAGAGTTGGAGTAAAGGGTCCCGAATAAGCAGGAGCATTAGGAGTAACAGAGGGTGTAGACAAATTAATGGGATCAACCGGAGCAACCTCATCATCTGAAATGTCCATAGCAGGGTGTGCTAACTCTGAAGGAGGATGAGCTACACCCAAATGAGTGTCGCGCCTCAATTTTTCGCACTAGAGAAAAATATGCACAAGTGAGAAAAACACTGCTCTCTTGTTAGAACTCATCCTCCTAGAAGAATGAGTGTGACTAGGTTTGAATTGAAAATTGATTTTGAATAAGGGCTATTGAAAAAGATTTGGAGTCACCACTTAACTTGATTAAGGTGAGTTAAGCTGATTAAGGTGAGTTAAGCTATCTAAAACTAAGCACAATCTGAATATTACACTTAGAGTTTTTGAAAAGGTTTTGAAAACTTCCTCAAGAGATGGTTCTAAGAAAATAGTTTGTTTCGAAACCTCTTGAAATATTTAAGCTCTTTTTGAAATTAACTCCATTTGGTCATTGAAAATAGTGATCTAGGCTCGGAGATTGGTTACGTGTCGGGAAGACGCACTAAGCCATCACCCTATCCCGCCTTTATGATACCTACATATCTATTCACCCTAGGTTCACTCACTCAGAATCATTGATTAATAAATGTCCAATACTATTCACTTTAGAAGAGAACTTTTAAAGAGAAGCTTGACATAATGTGTGATATGCAAATGAGAGAGTAAGACTTGATTTTGAAAATAGAATTGACAAGAAGATTTGATTTTAAAAATAGATTTGAAAAGACTTGATTTGAAATTTGGAAGAAGGTTTTTTAAATTGGAATTGAAGATTTGAAAATAGATCATGGAATTGGAAGTTTGAAAAGGTTGTGAAATTAGAAACTTGAAAAAGTTATGACCGTACCCATGAGGGTTGCCTACGTATCCCTTCTTAGGAATTAGGTCAGTCATAGTTCAGATAAGAGTCCAATTGAAAATAGATATTTTGAGGTTCTTGAAAAGTTTGATTTGAAAAGAGTTTGATTTGAATTTTGAAAAAGAAACTTGAAATTGAACTTGGGATTAACATTGATTTGAAATAGAACTTGAGGATTTGAAATTGGTTTTGATTTGAAAGGATTGAACTTGGACTTAATTTAAAAAAGATTGAGATTTTGAAAACGTTTTGACTTAGATTAAAGTTTGAAAACCATCTTGGTTTAGAAAAGAGTGGAAGCTTCCTAACTTTAGGGTTAGGGTTGAACTAAGATTTAGGCCTCCTAGGGTTTAGGTTTTTAGAAAGTTGGATTTAGGAAAGGTTTGAATTAGGAAAGTTGGATTTAAGGAAGATTTGAAAAGAGATTTGACTTGATTTGAAAATGCTTGACTTGGAATGATTTGGAAAGCTTTGAATTACGAAAGTTTCGAAATAGGAAAGTTTCGTTTTAGGAAAGTTTTGAATTTAGAAAGTTTTGAACTTAAGAAAGTTTTGAATTTAGAAAGATTTCAACTTTGGAAAGATTTGAAATTTGGAAAGTTTTGAAAATTATAAAGGTTAGAATTAGGAAATGTTTGAATTAAGAAAGATCTGACTTCTATTTCCTAAAGTAGAAGATTATATTTTACTTCCAAAAATAAATGATTTGATATGGTTTCTAAAATTGAAGGATTTGATTTAGTTTCCTAAACGGGAAGATTTGATCTAGTTTCTTAATTTGAAAGATTGGATTTGACATAGAATTGGAAATGTTGAATTTTGAAAATCTAAAATTTGGAAAATTATGATTTTGTTTAGAATAAGAGATTTTGAAAATCTAAGATTTGATATAGAAGATAGTTTTGAAAACCTATGATTTGAGGCAAAATAGGAAGTCCCAATTTTTAAGAAAGAGAACTAAGGTTTCCTAGCCATGAAATCTAGGGATTGACTTGGACTCCAAGAAAAAGAGTTTTTGAAAATTAAACCTTTTCAAGAGAGTTTCTAGGAAGGAACTTGAAGAGAGTTTTTAGAAAGTGGATTCTAAAAAACAATTTGGAAAGGAGTTTGAACATGGACTTTTGAGATCTTTTGAATGTCTCACTTTTCTAAAATGATTCTAACCATGAAGAGATTAGAACCATTCTAAGTTGGTGGTTTTGAAAACAATATGGATTTGAAATATGGACCAATATGATCCCATTGAATATCATACTTTCCTAAAACAACCCTAACCATGGAATGGCTAGAATAATCTTAAGATTGTGGTTTTGATAAAAAACAAGTTAGGGTTTACACCCAAAATATGGACCTTGATGGTCACAATGAATATAACACTTTCCTAAAGCAACCCTAACCATGGAATGGCTAGAATCACTCTAGGATCGTGATTTTGAAAATGAGATTTTGAATGGAAGTTTGAAAGAGGATTTTGATGCAAACTTTGAAAAAAACTTTTGAAAACAATTTTGAGTGAATGAATGAATATGATATGCACAATGCAAGTAGGGTCGTAAACATATAAGGTTGGCTTCACCACATAATCAAGGGGGCCAAATCCACATAGTCTAAGGTTAAATTAGAAGAACGCCCCCGACACGGTGACTTTTAACAATCCTTCCTACAAATGAATCAGGGATTCCCTTGTTCCCAGCATACAAGAAAGGGGGGAGAAGATAGGGGATTAAAACAGAAGAAAACCGAAGTGAGTTAGGAGGAAGAAGAGATAGGGAGAAATACATAAACATAAAGAGAAAGCCTACCTTGTTTTCTTCTTATTTTGCTTGCCTTGCGTGCTTTGCTTTGCTTGATCCTTGAGAGCTTCCAATTTGCAACACCTTGAGTCTTCAATGGAGACTTTGGAGGCTTTTATATAAGTGTATGGAGTGTGTATAGATGTTAGGGTTAAGTGCATGGAGGCTAAGGTTTAAAGAGACTAGAAAGGCTAGGGTTTTGAGAGACTTCGAGCTCTATAATTCGAAAAGCAGAGTTTCTAGACTGAGTTTGCAGACCCTTTTCACATAGGGGGAGGCTCTGTATTTATAGACACAAGACTGACCAAGCGCCTATTGTAGTGGTGCCAGGCCAATTTTTCCCTTGGCACCACTGCTAGTGGCGCCAGCCACTTAGGAAATATTTTAGGTTGGCAAGAAACGTATCTTTCAACCCTTGATATGCAAGACAAAAGATTTGGGCACCTGTATTTGTGACTATCATGTAATTTTTGGCTTGGCTCTACTAGGAGTGATTCCGTAAGGTCCGGGAATGTTCTGGAAGGTCGAGAATGGTCCAGAAGGCCAAAAATGGGTACAAACCCTTAAAATAGTGTCCCAAAGGTAACAGAGTTGAAAAACAGTGTCGGGATGGTCGACCGAGCTATTAAGGGCAAAACGGTTAACTAGACCGAAACACCACCAGAATGAACTTGGAATGACTCATGAGAAGACTTGAAGGTTAGAAACACTATCCAAAATGTTTCAAGGGATTGCTAGTTTGATGCCCAGAGCCGGTGTGGTTAAAAAAGGCGACCGGCCCCCTAGGGGCAAAAAGGTCATTTTGCACTAGGTTTTCCGGAATAGACTCGAAATTCTTCAAAAAGGTGTTAGAAAATTGAGAATACTATTAGAAGTATCCTCAAAAGGTAATCGATTTGATACCCAGAGCTTGTGTGGTTCTTGGAGGCGCTCGGATGCCTAGAGGCAAAATGGTCATTTTGACAGGATGGTCTCGAAATTGGTCCGGAACCGACTGGAAGGCATTTGAACATGCCAAATCGTCTTTGGGACAATCTTGGAAAGGTAGACTTACCGCTCTGAGGACTTAGGTACTTTCTCAAGAATCATGCCGAAAAATGCCCAAGGGGCAGTTTAGGTCATTTTTCATCAAAGTGGGCTAGCAGGTGATTCCACTCTAAAAGTGTAATCTTTATCTCCTAATTAAGTGTTTGTTAGCCTCTATATGAGTATTAGAACAGGTTTTTAGCAATAAATTGGTTTAAAGTGGTTTTCTATGTGTATTGTAGGTTTTTTATGATAAAATGGTGAAAATGGCCTAAAGAGAATAAGGCCGTCCGGACGGACTATTCGGACAGTGCGTTAGGACAGATGAATAACTGTTCGAATGGTGAGTTCAGATGGGCAAATTACCGTTCGGACGCTACGATGGAGAAAGCCCTTCCAGAGTCCATTTTTCCGTTCAAAGCCATTCCAGAGTCGTCTTTTCCTGTTCTAAGCCATTCTAGAGTCGTCTTTTCTCGTTCTAAGCCATTCCAGAGTCGCCTTTTCCCGTTCGAAGAAATACAAAGCCGAGATTCTACGTTTGAAGACCATCCGAACGGTTATGCCACCGTCCGAACGATGCGTCCGGATGCCATTCAGATGGTCTTAAGACGCACTTCGGACGGTGAGCGCAAATTTGCCTTACAACCCAGCAGTCGAAGAAAAGGATGGGGGACGTTATGTTTTAGGGTTTCTGCCGTGGGTAAAAGGGAAAAATAGGGGAAAAACTTGTATTTTGCTTAGATTTAGTTTACATTGTTGTATTTAGGACTTTGGGAAGGGTTTAGTTAGATTTCTAGTGTTGTTCATGTGTGATCCTTCACATTTTCTATAGTTCATTATATATACAATTTTGAGTTCAAGTCAAGAATGTTGTCTCTATATTTTGGGAAGCTGTCAACCATGGAATCTTCAAGCTAAGCTCATTGTTTGGGAAAAAATGTGAAGATCCACTAAGGAAGGCATGGGAAATGAAAGGTGAGTCCTCAATCTTGTTAAATATCTATTTTGCATCTTTATCTCTAATTATATTGGAATTAATTGTTGTAGAAATCTTAGATCTATAATCATAGTTAGTAACATATGATTTATTTCTAAGGAACCCATAAATTGTGATAAAACTTAATTCCAAAATAATTAGAGATCCCTAAATTTTCAAAGCTAAACTTTCCGAATCAAGGGCCTTTGGACGGTTCTTGATTTGAGTTAACCCAAACTCTCCCTTTCAAATTCCATGCTAGAATTGGTAGATTGGAACATTTGAACCCAAACCCCCTTTTTAATCAAGTTAAATCCTTACTTGTTTCATTTGGAATTTCGGTTAAGTCAAAAGTTAATTTAGTCATAATTATGGTTGTTATAGTAGAATTTTCATAATTGCCAATTTGCTTTAGCTTGAATCAAGTTGTTGGGTTTAATTTCAATTCAATTGTTCACCTAGTTATTAGCAAAATAACTCTTCAAACACCAAAAGATTTTCGGTCAAATTTTAGTTACCATAGGTATCGATTTCACTCTTGGTTTGCGATTTCAATTTGCATAGGTTTTTAAACTTTACTTGTTTCTATTGCTAGATTGGCACAAGTCTCATGGGAGAACACGATAGTAGGAGTACCCCCACTTAAATTACAAGCACCTCCATCGCGGTGAGCGTGGCGGGAGCAAGTCAAGTTTTGGCGCCATTACTGGGGATTTGAAGGAACAAGCAAAGTGCGAAAATGAAAAAAAAAAAAAAAAACTTGCAAATCGTAAAAACAAGGTGGGAATTGATCACCCACATACGAGGGAAGCATCTACGGCTTTGGCCTAGGTAATTTCTTCAAACTCAATGTGGATACCATGTTAGGATTTTTATTTCTTTCTTTTCAATAGTTTCTCTTACTTGATTAACTAGTTGCATTGCATATTGTTAGGAGCATTAGAGGAGTTAGGATAGTGTGCGCTTTATTTGCTAATCGGTGGTAATTTAGCACGTGGAGTGGGAGATTGGAGTTGAAAAGCTGTTGTCCGGTAAAGAGAAAAAGCCATTGTCCGGCATATATATATTGTTTGTGTATGATGTGTTGACTAGGATTGAGGCATACTATTTGTGCATTTCATTTGCATGTCCCATTGGGCACGAATTGACAATAGACGCCTTTTACGAGTCGACCCACCATCACCGGCTAACACACCTCCTCCCGGAATTTCATTAGTAGTCAACCTAGGTGCAACTCCTATGGATAACATAAACAATGAAGGTAGGCTACCTAATGTTGCTCCACCCAATCCAAATGTTTTGCAAAACCCCCCTATGGGTGGATTGCCACAACAACCTCCTTTACATCCGGCCCATGGTTCAGGGGGTGTCCGAATGAGAGATTTCTTGAACCCACCGCAGCAAGCACCGAGTTCTTGCCTTGTTATTCCACCCCACTATGCCGCTTTGAACATAAGGCCAGGCATGATGCAATTGCTCCCTCAATTCCACGAAGGTGATTCGGAAAGGCCTTACACCTTCATCAAGGAATTTGAGGATGCATGCTCCTCAGTGATGGACAACTCGTGTCCACGGGAAATCTATTTTCTTAAAATCTTTCCATTTTGTTTAAAGGATACCGCCAAGACGTGGTTCAATTCTTTGAGACCATTTTCTATCCACTCTTGGCAAACTCTTCAAGGAGAGTTTTTGAAAAAAAAAATTTTGAAAAATAGAACAGAGGTGCTTAAACGCCAAATCTCTAACAATTTTCTCCAATGTTGGGAGAATCATTTTTTCAGTGTTGGGAGCGATTTAAAGAGCTTTTAGTTTCTTGCCCACACCATGGCTTTGCTGAATGGCACATTATCAATATCTTTTTCTCTTCTTTAACGCCTCAACTCAAACAATTCGTTGAGACTATGTGCGCGGGAACATTTATGGATAAGCAACCTCACGAAACTTATTCATACTTTGACTACCTCGCTAATTTGGCTCGTGATTGGGCGACCACCGGGACCCAAAATCCCAGAGGTAGACCAAACGCGCAAGGGGCAAAATATCAATTGAAAGAGGTTGATGATATGAATGCTAGGCTTGCAACCATGGCGAGAAAATTAGAGGATCTAGAGTTCAAGAACGTAAGTTCGGTGGGGAGTGAAGAGCCTAAGGGAATGTGTTGTGCGGTTTGTGAGACCAAAGAGCATGACACCACATCATGCCCAGTTATCCCAGGGATTAAGGAAGCCTTGTATGGCCAAGCCTTGCATGGCCAAGCCAATGCTACTGGGCAATACAATCGAGGTGGGGGAAACCCCTACTCCAATACTTACAACCCGGGATGGAGGGATCATCCTAACTTTGGATGGCGCAATGAGGGGATTTCAAATCCCCAAGCTTATCAAAGAGTGTATCACAACCCTCAATCTTATCAAGCACCTCCTCCACCATCACACCCACAACTTTACCAACCTCTACCAGTCACATCATTTCCAACTGAACCGAAACCATTCCAACCTCCACCTCAAGCTCAACCCAACTCATACCACCCTCCACATCGAAAGCCGTTGAAGGATACCCTCCAACAATTCATCCAAATGCAAGGAGGGGTAAATTCACGAGTTGATAAAACTTTAGATGACATCAAGAGTCAATTGACTCTTCTTACACAAGTTTTGACCCTTACTGAGAAGGGTAAGTTGCCTGCACAACCTCAACCCAATCCATCTAGGCAAGTGCATTCCACCGAAACCTTGGCCCAACCATCAACTAGTCATGAGAATGTTTCGGCTATTACCACTTTGAGGAGTGGTAAAGCTATTGGCAAGACCATCCTTCCTAGGGACCCTAAGGGTGGGGTAAAAGTGTCTAAGGTAGATGAGGGTTCGGGGGTTAATAGTGAAGAGTCTAGTAAAGAAAAAGAGGGTGAGAGAGTGCCAAGTCAGAAGGAGGAGGGGAGTGAGAAAGAAAAAAAATGAGAGAGAAAAGAAAGAGGAAGGGAATTGTGAGAAGAAAGAGCCGAGTGGGTCCATGCCCAATGGTGAGGAAGTTTTGAAAGAGGAACATGAGATCTTGGTTCACGCTCCATTTCCTCACCGGTTAGTTAAACCCAAGAATCAATTAAGTTTAGAGATTTATGAGACTTTCAAGCGAGTCAAAATAAATCTACCTCTCCTTGAAGCCATTAAACAAGTGCCCTCTTATGCTAAATTCCTTAAGGATTTATGTACTATTAAGAGGAGATTAAATATGAGGGAGAACGCCTTTCTTGCTAAGGATGTCCATTCCATAATCCAAGTCAAAACCCCACCAAAGTACAATGACCCCGATTGTCCTACCGTGACATGTGTCATAGAAGACCATAGGATAGAAGGGTGCCTTCTAGACTTGGGGTCGAGTGTGAACCTATTGCCGTACTCGATGTACAAGCAATTGGAACTAGGTGAGTTGAAACCTACGAGGATCACATTCCAATTAGCGGACTGATCGATCAAAGCCCCTAGGGGAATAGTTGAAGATGTCTTAGTAAAGTTGATAAGTTTTATTAGCTGGCCAATTTTGTAGTCTTAGATACCCAACCGGTTGCAGATCCCCATGCCCGGAACCACATTCCTATCATTTTGGGGCGACCCTTCTTAGCCACATGTGACGCCATCATCCATGTCGGGGGGGGGGGGGGGGGGGGGGGGGGGGGGGGGGGGGGGTTTCTTGAAGTTGTCATTTGGGAATATGTCGGTTGAACTTAACATGTTTAATGTGGGAAAACTATCGGGGGATTTAGAGGATGTCCGGGAGGTGAATCTTGTTGACTCAATAGTGCAAGAGCACTTGGAGAGGCAAATGGTAGAAGACCCTTTGGAGAGAATGTTGACATTTAGTGAGGGTCTAGATTGCTTAGGAGATGAGGAATAGGGGGATGTTCTTAATGAGGGTAGTGGTCTAGAGGTTTTTCCTATTATGGTGGTGGGTCAATGGACCCCCACTTTTGAACCTTTGATTCCTAACCCTACCAAGCCCCAACCATCCGAACTAGAGGCTCCTACGCCCGATAGGAAGCCTTTGCATTCTACCCTTAAATATGTATTTTTGGGTAAAGGTAAATCTTATTCCGTAGTGATATCTTCATCACTCACGGAGGCTTAAGAAAGGAGCTTGTTGGAGGTGCTCAAAAAGCACCGAAAAGCCATAGGTTGGACAATCACCGATTTGCATGGCATTAGCCCTCTTGTATGCACTCATCACATATATTTTAAGGAAGGGGCTAAGCCGGTGTGCCAAGTGCAACGCCGATTGAACCCAATTATAAAAGAAGTTGTGAGGGGTGAAGTGCAAAACCTTCTTGATGTGGGTATTATATACCCAATTGCCGACTCTAAATGGGTGAGTCCCACCCAAGTTGTCCCCAAAAAGTCTGGGGTGATGGTAGTTGAAAATGAGAATAACGAATTGATACCTACCCGAATCCAAACCGAGTGGGGTATGTGTATTGACTACCGTCGCCTGAATGCCGTAACTACCAAAGATCATTTTCCCCTTCCCTTCCTTGACTAAGTCTTGGAGCGAATAGCGGGACGGGCTTACTATTGTTTTCTTTATGGTTATTCCGGATATAATCAATTGGAAATCGCCATGGAAGACCAAGATAAAACCACATTTACATGCCCCTTTGGCACATTTGCTTACAAGCGAATGCCCTTTGGGTTATGCAATGCTCCCGCCACTTTTCAGAGATACATGATTAGTATTTTTACTGATATGGTGGAGTGAATTTTGGAGGTCTTTATGGATGATTTTTCCGTATATGGGGACAATTTTGCTCAATATCTTCAAAACTTAGAGTCAGTGCTAAAACGTTGTGAGGATAGTAATCTTGTGTTAAATTGGGAAAAGTGTCACTTCATGGTGACACATGGTATAGTTCTAGGCCACATCATCTCCGGAAGGGGCATTGAGGTAGATCCCACCAAGGTCGAGCTTCTTCAAAAGCTACCCGCCCCTAGGAATGTGAGAAATGTGAGATCTTTTCTTGGGCATGCCGGTTTTTACTGGTGCTTCATTTAATCATTTAGTTTCATTTCTAGGCCCTTATGTGCCCTCTTGGCAAAAGACGCTCCATTTGAGTGAACTCAGTCTTGTCAGCTAGCTTTTGATAAGTTGAAAAATCATTTGACTACGGCTCCCATAATCCGGCCTCCGGATTGGAGCCTACCCTTTGAATTAATATGTGATGCTAGCGACTTTGCTGTAGGGGCCGTGTTAGGCCAACGAAATGAGAAGAAACCTCATGTGTTCCATTATGGGAGCAAAACTTTGAATGAAGCCCAAATAAATTATACCACCACCGAGAAAGAACTGTTAGCTATTGTGTTTGCTTTGGACAAGTTTCGCTCTTATTTAGTAGGGTCTCATGTGATAGTTTTCACTGACCACGCTGCACTTAAATACCTCTTGTCCAAACAAGACGCAAAGCCTCGATTAATTAGGTGGATTCTCCTTCTTCAAGAGTTTGATCTTGAAATTAGGGACAAAAAGGGGGTGGAAAACATTGTCGCAGATCATTTGTCTTACCTCCCTTTTGAGCACCCTACCAATGATGACTCTCCTATTTGTGAGACTTTCCCCGATGAGCAACTCATGTCTTGCAACGCCTTAAATCAAGCCTTAACTCCATGGTACGCCGATGTGGCCAACTATTTGGCCACAAAAGCCATTCCTTCTCATTGGTCCGCATTAGACAAGAGGTGATTCTTTAGGCTAGTGAGACAATTTTTTTGGGACGAGTCTTATTTGTTCAAATATTGCTCGGATCAAGTTGTACAGTGATGTGTGCCGGATGAGGAATTTGAAAGTGTAATGAAATTTTGTCATTCTCATGCATATGGGGGCCATTTCTCGTCGAAGAAAACAGTGGCCAAAATTTTGCAAAGTGGACTCTATTGGCCGACTATGTTTAAGGATGTGTATTCATTTTGTGTGGCGTGTGATAGATGTCAAAGGCTAGGGAGCCTTACTAGGAAACACATGATACCCCTTAACCCTATCCTTGTTTTGGAGGTTTTTGATTATTGGGGCATAGACTTCATGGATCCATTTCCTAGTTCTTTCGGGTATCTCTACATCTTAGTGGCCATTGATTATATTTCCAAATGGGTAGAGGCAATACCGGCATGAACCAATGACCACCAAGTTGTGGTCAAAATTTTCAAAGAATACATTTTTTCCCAGTTCGGTATGCCTCGGGCCATCATAAGTGATGGTGGCTCCCATTTCTGTAATAAGCCATTAGGGATACTTATAAGAAAGTACGGCATTATTCACAAGGTCGATTTACCATACCATCCCCAAACGCAAGGTCAAGTCAAATTAGTTAACCGTGAAATCAAGACAATCTTGGAAAAGACGGTTAATCCGTCTCAAAAGGATTGGTCTTTGCGCTTAATTGAGGCATTGTGGGCCTATCGAATGGCTTACAAAACCATTCTAGGTGCCTCCCTATACCGTCTTGTGTATGGAAAAGCATGTCACCTCCTGGTTGAGGTCGAACATAAGGCATATTAGGCTATTCGACAATATAATAAAGGGTTGGGTGAAACCGGCAACCACCGCAAGCTACAATTGAATGAGCTAAATGAAATACGAAATGATGCGTATGAAAATGCAAAAATTTCAAAGGCTAAAATGAAAGTCCGTCATGACCAACACATTCATCGCAAATCTTTTCCTGTTGGTCAAAAAGTTCTTCTCTACAATTTCCAGTTACATTTCTTTCCAGGAAAGTTGAGGAGTAAATGGTCCGGCCTCTACCAAATTAGGGAAATCTTTCCTTATGGTGCTATTGAGGTGCAAAATCTTAAGAATGGCACACCTTTCAAGGTCAATGGGCAAAGGTTAAAGCCCTACTTCGAGCCCTTCCGAGGTGAGGTAGATTGTGTGGATCTCATTGATCCATCCCTCTTCAGTTGATGATTGTCCCTTATGAGCTCCTGCCCTCCTGTGGTTGTTGTCCCGGTCTCTTTCGTGTTGTTGTACTTTGAGGACAATGCAACCTCTTAAGTGGGGGGTGGGGCGAGCTTGTTTTGAGCTCGTTTTTGTGTAAATTTGCATATTTTGGTTTGTTTCTTTTCGTTCTTTTGCAGTTTTTGAAGTTTAAGTTAGTTTTTTGTATAGTGTTTTTGAGTTTTCTGGGTTTTCCTAAGTATATTCGAATTTTTTGAGAGTTACCGTTCGGACGGTGCGTCTGAACGTGTGATGTCCGTTCGGACGGTGCGTCCAAACACTTTTTTACCATTCGGACGGTGAATTCGAACGGTCCGTGTTGCAATCATTTCCCATTCGGATGGTTTCCAAACGCGTGTCGAACGCTCCGTTCGGTTGCCTTTTTGACCGTTCGGACACCTTTTTGACCATTTGGACACATTTTACCCGTTCAGACGATGCATCTGGATGAACTCTGGATGCGCGTCGAACTCTTGGCCAGCCCTATAAATAGGGAGTGTCCATATTGAGTTCAAACTCAATACAGACGCTATACGGGGAGTTTTTGAGCGTTTTGAGAGCTTTTGGACAATAGTGGAGCCCTACCAGAGCCCGAGCACGCGCCCTTGACTCCTCTACCCTTGTTCTCACGCTTCCCTATGTATTCTTGTGCCCTTTCTTTGTTTATTTTATTTTATACCTAGGGTATACTTTTAGGGGGTATATTGATTATGGCAGGTAGAGGGGCCCCAGGTGCCCTTCCAGCTAGCCCAGTTAAGGCTGGCCCAGCCCCAACCTATGACGCCACACGATTTGTGTCGGAGGATGCCTTCGAGGCATTTTCCCAGACTTGGATTAAAAGGGGTATAGTACTTGAGCGTCAGATAGACTTAGATCAGTTTAGGGACCCCATGTTTTTGTGGGGGCAGATCTTTGAGGGCCTTGGTTGGGTCCCTCTCACTACCTTCACGGGGGAGGCCATATTTACCTTGCTCGCTGAGTTTATGCCGAACGTGTCAGCCTATTGTATTACTCCAGGACAAGAGCGGATTATGTCCTGGGTTAGGGGTATGACATTAGGATCACCCCCGGCACTTTTGCGGAGTTGTATAGACTGCCTAGGGTTGTAGACCCTCAGTATGGTTTCCCATCTAGGGGAGCCCCGGATGACTTCAGGGTCATTTCCGACGAGGTTTGCTTCCCAGGCACTGATTGGGGTATTCATTGGCAGCTGCTGGTTAGCTCATTGCTCCCGATTTACGCCCCCTTGTACATTTTTTGTTGTCAGTCCGTTTACCCCATTGCTAGGCATTCTAAGGTTAAGAGGGGTAGGGCGAATCTGTTGTGGGCCATTGGGACGGGTAGGACCATAGATCTCCCATTATTTTAGTTTAGGGCCCTAGCGGAGGAGTGCTTGCACCCGCGTGCTTAGGGATCCATTCCTTTCGCAGTTCTTTTGACACGGGTGATCGAGATTGCATTCGGGGCCCCTGCTGTTGGATTTCCTCGTCTCCCGCAGTCGAGGGAGGCCATCGGTAGATCCACCATCCAGTGGGGATTGAGATCTCGCAAACTACAGCAGCAGCAGGAGCAGTTCCAGCCACACCCACAGCCACAGCCATAGCCACAGTAACAGCAGTAGCAGGAGCAGTTCCAGCAGCAGGAGCAACCGGGCCTTGCCGACCCAGACCTTGCTGACTCGGACCAGTACGACCCAGATATTCATCAGCATCAGCAGCAACAACACTTTCAGCCACCATCGATGCCTGATCTGGCATTGTAGATGCTTGAGCAGATGCGACAGACCTTAGATATGTTAGTTGCGGGATCAGCACAACAGTTTGCCGATATTGCTAGGCTGGAGGCTGCCCACGCTGCTCATTTTGCTACACTTGAGGGCCAGATCCGAGCCCAGTCTAAGCAGAATACCGCACTTCAGGGTCAGACTCGAGGGCAAACCAGGATCATAAAGGAGTTATTCGTTGAGGTCTGGGCCCTTAGCTCAGCTGTTGCACCGCCTCCAGATGATGATGGAGATGATTGATTAGAGTCTAGGATTTTGATGCCTTTTGTACACACATAGCATATCATTGCATCATGTTTTGTATATTGTTTTGATA
This sequence comes from Euryodendron excelsum, assembly GCA_033060915.1. NCBI lineage: Eukaryota > Viridiplantae > Streptophyta > Magnoliopsida > Ericales > Pentaphylacaceae > Euryodendron > Euryodendron excelsum. The sequence continues at coordinate 11,200,859 of CM065386.1, read as the reverse complement.
TAGTGGATTATGTTTTGAGCTTTCTTCACTGTACATCATTTATCTTTGTATAACCTTCTATCTAGCTTGTATTTTTGGAGTGTTTAGCTACAGGTGTGCTCAGATTTTGGTTTATTTTACTCGCCTGTACATTTTGATGGGGGTTTTGGTATTGTATGGTAACGGTATCAGTCTTCATTTCTCTCACGCATCTAATTATATCTCTTATTATGTATGCTTTGCTAGCTTTTGCGATGGATTCGTTGACTCCTCATTTTTTATGCACTATAACATTGTTTTTGACATTAAGACCCAACTTAGATTGAGATGGACTCGTTGTCTTACTTTTGACTCCATGGAAAGTGCTTGATTCATGCATTGGTAGAAAGTTATACACTTTTCACATAAGTTATGCTTTGCAACATATTTTTGTTACTCTACTTTGCATTTTCGTCCATGCTTAGTAGAGATTATCACATTGTGAGCTTTAGAGCGTTTACCGTCTTTTCAAGAGTCTATATTTACTCAAGGATTGATCTTTCACCCTCATTTCTTTTGAATAACTTCTTTATTCTCGCATTTGGTTCATATGATGAGTTCTGATCTTGACATTGACACTTTTACTCTATGGAATATTATAATTTGACATCTTTATGTAATTCTAAGCCCATATCCTTCTTGATAGCCATTGTCCTTTTTATTTCACTATATAACCCATTGATCATTTCATTTATCACCAACTTCTTCCTCAAAAGATATCATTGAAATTTTTTGTACTTCATGACCCTATTCTATACTATGTTGGGGAAATGAAGATATAGATAAAAAAAAAATCAAATAGAAAAAGAGAAGAAGAAGAAGAGTAAGAGAAAAGAAAAAGAAGTGGGTATATGAAAAAAAAAATGAGAAGAAGTTATGAGAATCATGCAAAGTGGCAACAAAGTCAAAGAGAAGGAGTTGTAAAAAAAAAAAAAGAAAATGTTTATTGTTCGAATCTTTGGGTACATAACAAGGGAGAAGTTGGACATGATATCTTCTCATCATCTCATTGACACGTGATGTGTTTTGTACTTACCTTTCATCATTCCTACTTTATCTCTTCACCTTCCAAATCACTTAATCGATCCAAAGATGTTTCATTATAATTTTCATTAGAGTAAAAGTTTTATCTTATCAATTCTTTGAATCATTACGCATCTATGAACATTCTTTCATGAAGCTATGCCAAAGGCGATACACATACATGTTATCCAGTTCTTTGTTTTGGATATGTTCACTTATTTTGCCTTGTACATTTACTCCATTGTTGAACATATCATTGTGTGAACCATGTGGGTCTTTTATTCCGAGTGTATACCCGGTGAGGATTGAATCAAAACTTTACAGTTCGGAAGTGCATAATTGAGTTCCTTATATGCTGCTTAGCATTAGCTTATCAAGCACACGTGCACAAACTTCTCTAGTGTATGAATTTTTGCATAAACTCCTACATGTGTTTGAGGTTTGAGATGCGTCCATCGATATCTTGAGTGGGTTGTGCATATTTTGTTTCTTTTATCATCTTTATTTATCTCCTTTCTATTATACATTTTTGCTAGGAACTAGCAAAAGCTAAGTTGGGGGGTGTTGATTCCACTCTAAAAGTGTAATATTTGTCCCCTAATTAAGTGTTTGTTAGCCTCTATATAGGTATTAGAATAGGTTTTTAGCAATAAATTGGTTTAAAGTGGTTTTCTATGTGTATTGTAGGTTTTTGGTGATAAAATGGTGAAAATGGCCTAAAGAGAAGAAGCCCGTCCAGACGGACCGTTCGGACGGTTCCACCGTTCGAATGGTGTGTTCGGACAGATAAATAACCGTTTGGATGATGAGTTTAAATGGGCGAATTACCATTCGAACGCTACGACGGAGAAAGCCATTCCAGAGTCCATTTTCCATTTCAAAGCCATTCCAGAGTCGTCTTTTCCCGTTCGAAGAAATATAGAGCTGAGATTCTACGTCTAAAGACCATCCGAACGGTTATACCACCGTCCGAACGGTGTGTCCGGATGCCATTCAGACAGTCTTAAGATGCACTTCGGACGGTGAGCGTAGATTTGCCTTACAACCCAATAGTCGAAGAAAAGGATGGGGGACGTTATGTTTTAGGGTTTCTGCAGTGGGTAGAAGGGAAAAATAGGAGAAAAACTTGTATTTTGCTTAGATTTAGTTTACATTATTGTATTTAGGACTTTGGGAAGGGTTTAGTTAGATTTCTAGTGTTGTTCATGTGTAATCCTTCACATTTTCTATAGTTCAATATATATACACGTTTGAGTTCAAGTCAAGAATGTTGTCTCTATATCTTGGGAAGCTGTCAACCATGGAATCTTCAAGCTAAGCTCATTGTTTGGGGACAAATGTGAAGATCCACTAAGGAAGGCATGGGAAATGAAAGGGGAGTCCTCAATCTTGTTAAATATTTATTTTGCATCTTTATCTCTAATTATATTGGAATTAATTGTTATAGAAATCTTAGATCTATAATCATAGTTAGTAACATGTGATTTATTTCTAAAGAACCCATGAATGGTGATAAAACTTAATTCCAAAATAATTAGAGATTCCTAAATTTTCAAAGCTAAACTTTCTGAATCAAGGGCCTTTGGACTGTTCTTGATTTGAGTTAACCCAAACTTTCCCTTTCAAATTTCGTGCTAGAATTGGTAGATTGGAACATTTGAACCCAAACCCCCTTTTTAATCAAGTTAAATCCTTACTTGTTTCATTTGGAATTTCGGTTAAGTCAAAAGTTAATTTAGTCATAATTGTGGTTGTTGTAGTAGAATTTTCATAATTGTCAAATTGCTTTAGCTAGAATCAAGTTGTTGGGTTTAATTTCAATTCAATTGTTTGCCTAGTTATTAGCAAAACAACTCTTCAAACACCAAAAGATTTTCGGTCAAATTTTAGTTACCATAGGTATGGATTCCACTCTTGGTTTGCAATTTCAATTTGCATAGGTTTCTAAACTTTACTCATTTTTATTGCTAGATTGACACAAGTCTCATGGGAGAACACTATAGTGGGAGTACCCCCACTTAAACTACAAGCACCTCCATCGCGGTGAGCATAGCGGGAGCAAGTAAGCAGGCAGTAGTGTTGACCTTGATTTTGAGTGTTTCCGTCACTCTAATAGTTTGTGATGAGTTGATTTCCAAAGGTATCTCGTCCTTTGGTAAACGTGTCACGGCCAATAGTCAAATTCAGTCTCATGACATAGGAATTTTGTTGACAATTTCCAATGTCGACTTGTTTACGAGTGTTTCTACCACTCTGACGGTTGCAGTGTTTGTGAGTGTTTTCGCCACTCTAACGGTTCGCGCTCATTCCGGATACTACCTAATCTTGCAAAGTTGCTAGGTGGACTTATCGTCTGAGGAATCAACTTTCTCGAAAGACGTGCAAAATAACGGACATTCTTCATTGGCAAGCTAGCAGGCGCCAAAGGTGGACCATTCTACCATCTCAGGGACTTGGGTTCCATCCCGGTCGACGGGTTTGAAAGGACTTACCATTTCGAACAATATTTTCAAAAAGCGTGCCAGACTAGATGGTCTTACCGCATGAAGGATTAACTTTCTTGAAAAGCGTGCCGAATTTGATATGAATTGGAACTAGATTCAAAATTAAATTTGAGATTAAAATAGGGACTTACCGTCTCTAAAAGACGTGCCAACTGGAATTGGACCGAGCAATGCCTGAAGGGCATTTTGGTCATTTTGCCACTATTAGGCCAGCCGGGCCCACAAAGCAATTAATTGACTGGATTAAGTCTGAAAAACTAGTCTGGACTTGAATTTGTTTGTGTCGGCTTGAATGTGAGTCCAGTCGGGCCGGAGATTGTTGAGCAAGCAAAAATGAGGTGCTTACAATGCATATTGCTCAGCTTAAAGGTGTGACGACATATAGGTTTGCCAGCGGGAATACGAATCTCATGGGGCGCGACCACCACCTTATGATGAGTCAAAAAAGCCGAGATCATAAGCCCAAAGGGAAGGTAGGCTTGAGAAGAGTTATCAACCAAAGCTTCAATGATGAGATTGAACATAAGGCGACCCACATCCACAGACATGTCTGTGGCAATAGCATGCATAAACTATGCACGGTACTCATCAATCTCGCTCACATGGGAGGTACACAAAAAACTATCACATGCTACATGATTGAGGACTTTAAAAATGTCTTTTAGCCCTCTCTATTTCAGAAGACTCGAAGGACTAGGGGGCTAGTCACCTCCAGCAGTCAACAAGAACTGAGCCAGAGAATTCAAGAAGGGACCAGTCCGAGTAGAAGGATAGGGAAACTCAGGAAGAAGGGGACGATTTATGTTGTGAAAGGTGCAAATGTCAGAGATATAGAACTCTAGAGACACCTCATGAACAAAGGACTTCAGAGTCCCAACAATCATTGTTAGAGCCATGGATATTAATATAAAACTCACTTACTAGTTCTTAGTAAGCAAACCCAGAACAGATAGCAAGTTTAGACTGCCCCACTTAGTAAAATAGCAAAAAAATGAATGTCTCAACGAATTGATTGAGAATGATCCCATGAGACACAAAGATAGGTCTGGAATGAAAAGACCTATTGAACCAAGCCTCGCCATCAGAGTCAAGTCTAAACCTAGAAACCTTAGGAGGAGGAGAATCTGTCCCTTGATGAGAACCCAAAGCACCAGATGAAGAACATCTACTTGGGGTGCCAGAACTGGGGCGCTTACTAGGCGTGCCAGTGGCCTACCGTTTGCTCGGCGATACAGAGGTACGGTGATACGGTGGGGTATCAGGCCCCTTCCATTTTGAAGGGGTAGGAATCATGATGCAAGAAGAAGCACGAACTTAAGACAACACAAAGGCAGACGCACCAGTCCAATAATGACTAGTCTGAGAACGTAAATGTTGTTAACCTAGGGCAAGCAAGCCCACCAACAGCAAGCCGACACCCTACCGAAGGGCACCCAACTGCCAATCGACCCAAAGAAAACCCTTCAACTCGAAAAGCCCCAAAACAAGAAACCCTAGGGTTAAAGAAAATGAAACAAATACGCCAATAGAGGAAGAGGAGAATGGCAAGGTGATTACTAAGGAGACAAGCCCGAAGAGACGATGATAAAGAGAAGCCATAAGATTGTTGGATCGAAGAGAGAGAGGTGACCAAGAAATCACCAAACATTGAGGGCTCAAGGAAGATAACATGACCTAGAAGAGCACCAAACGAAAAAAAAAAAAGTAAACTAAATAAAAAAAAACCATTTGGGTTTAAATAAGTCCCGATAAGTTGACTCCGTGCCCTCAAGAACCCGTGAGATCCAGCGAAGTCTCATGTTTCACAAAGAACCACCAAAAGCAAGCAAAAAGGAAAAACCTTGCACAAGTCATATGCATCAGCTCAGATTTAAAGATTAATCAATGAAATTTAGGAAGCCTTAAGTGTGAATAAACTAACATCAAGTATATTCAAAGATGACATAAAAGCAATTCAATCGATGAAATGATGATTTGAATCATACTAACAACAATGAGAATGAGATGCAAGTCGGTCAATTAGATCAATGAGAATATGAACCCTAGTACAAGATCAAGGCATAGCTCATCATGGAAACCTCCACTTAGACAAGTATGTCATCGAAGTCAACCCCCATGTCATCCTAATCCTAATTTTCAAGTATTCTACTTTACTTCAAGATAGACTCTTCTATTCACCTTTTGAAGTTTCAACCCTATCTCTCTAAATTTGAATCAAGAAATAAGCATAGGGATAGTGGCTTTCACACACATAAGCAGGTAGCCATCTCCTCTTGTCACATAACAAGGGCAGCTTTTCACACACTCACTGGTAGCCATTTCCAACCAACACATATTTATTTTGAAAGAGAAGGTATACATGTGAATAAGATTAATCTAGTCACTGCATGTAAAAGGGAAGTCATCCATGATGAGAGCTACAAAAAAGATAACAAATATCAGATTCTATATTCTAAGAGAACTCAAAAGGTGAGCACCGAATAAAACATGGAGCATGAGCATGACGGAAGTCATCAATGTCACTTGAATACTAATAGACAATCAAAGATGCACACAAGATTCAATTTCAAACAAGCTCACATATTAAACATTTCATAGGAAATGCTTTAAACTAGTGACAAGTAAGCCAAACACACACAAAATAAGGCTTAAGAAATAGTGATGCAATAAAAAACACTCAAACTTGGACCCCAACAAAACAAACTACTCGATAAAGCACACTCCTAGGGATTTCCACAAAAATTTGAACCTAAGAGTATCAAGGGGTTTAGTGAAGAGATCAGCAAGTTGATTTTCAGTGGAATGTGCTCTAGTGAAATGATTTTCTTTTCTACTAATTCTCAAATGAATTGATATCGAATGTCAATATGTTTAGTGCTAGAGTGTTGAATAAGATTCTTAGAAATACTAATCGCATTCATGTTATCACAAAAGATAGTCATGACATTCAGATTTATACTATAATCACTTAACATCTGTTTCATCCAAATAAGTAGAGTACAACAACTACTAGTACCTATGTACTCGACTTTAACAATGGACAGGGAGATCACATTTGGCTTCTAACTATATCAAGCAACAAGATTGTTACAAACATAGAAACACCCACCACAGGTTCTTTTGCGATCATCTGCAGAGCTTACCCAATCTGCATCAATGTAGCCAACAATGTCAGAATAAGTGTTAAAGGTAAACCAAATGCCATAGCCAAGAGTTCCATTCACATATTTAATGATCCTTTTAACAGCAAACAAATGAGACTTTTTAGGGTTTGCTTGGAGTCTGGCACAAACACTAACACTAAAGGCTATTTCAGGTTTATTGGCAGTTAAATACAAAAAACTCCCAATGATACTCCTATACAAGGTTTGTTCAAAATCTTTTTTTGAAACATCTTTACTAAGCTTAAGACTATTACTTATTAGAGTTCCAGCATGCTTAGCAGCTTCTAATGCAAATTTCTTCACATGATATTTAGCATATTTGGTCTGAGAGATAAAAATTCTTTTATCCATTTGTTTAACCTAAAGACCTAAAAAAATAGTTGAACTCACCCATCATGCTCATTTTGAATTGACTTTTAATTTGTTCATAAAAAAATTTACGAGCAAGCATATCAGAGGTAAACCCAAACACAGTATCATCCATATAAATTTGAGCAATAAGAATGTGTTTAGATTCCTTCCTAATGAAAGCTCCCCCTTAAGAGAAGTTGGACTCTACCAAGCAGGTGGTGAGTCTCTCATACCAAGCTCTGGGAGCTTGTTTCAAAGCATATAGGGCCTTTTTTAGTTTATAAACATAATTAGGATGATGTGGATCCTCAAACCCTTTAGGTTGTTCCATATAGGTCTATTCTTGAAGAATACCATTTAGAAAGACACTCTTCATATCTATTTAATACAACTTGAATCCTAAATGACAAGCAATAGCAAGAATGATACAAATTGACTCCAACCTTGCAACAGAGGCAAATGTTTCATAAAAGTCAACGCCCTCAATTTAAGTGTAACCTTGGGCTACCAACCTAGCTTTATTTCTTGTGATAATACCATGTTCATCAAATTTATTCTTGAAGATCCATTTAGTTCCTATCACATTAACATGTTTTGATCTAGGCATAAGAGTTCACACATTATTCCACACAAATTGACTCAACTCCTCATGCATAACAATTATCCAATGTTCATCATTCAATGCTTCTTTCACATTTTTAAGGTTAAAAGTAGAAGTATAACACATGTAGTTTACCTCATTTCTTACCTGACGCCTGGTCTTCATAAGCTCAGTTACACTACTAATTATTTGATTTATTAGATGAGTTAGCTTCACTCTAGATGAGGGTTCTAGAGTCACTTCTTGCTCAACTAAGGATTGATCACTTTCAGTCTCCTCCACTATGGTCACATTTTCTAAGTTCTTAGATTCCTCCACAATAGGCTTACTACCTGCATCACACTCTTCATCAAGAGTAGGATCAGTAAGAATCTCCAAATTATCAATGACAATATTAATAGATTCCATCATAGTTAATGTGCACAAATTAAATACACAATAAGCTCCACTATTGATGGAATACCCAATAAATACTCCTTCATTGCTTCAAAAGTCAAACTTACCCAACTGTTCTCTATCCCTTAGGATATAGCATTTACTCCCTAATACTTGGAAGTACTTAACATTGGGCCTTTTACATTTCCACAACTGATGGGGAGTCTACTTGGTACCAACTTTCAAGTAGACTCGATTGGTAGTGTAACAGGCAGTGTTTACTACTTCAGCCCAGAATTTGTGAGGAATCTTTTTGCTATAAAGCATAAGTTTTGCCATCTTTTGAATAACTCTATTTTTCCTCTCTATTACTCCATTTTACTGTGGAGTCTTTAGAACTTAAAACTCATGTTTTATACCCTATTCTTTGTAAGAGTTAGCAAACTCAGAGTTTTCAAACTTTCTACCATGATCAGTTCAGATTCCGCAAATGCAATCAATTTTTGTGCCCTTTTCTACCTACAATCTGAGACATAAGGCTTTGAACATAGTGAAGGTGTCAAATTTTTCTCTAATAAAATCAATCCATATAAATCTAAAGAAATCATCAACAACCACAAAAATATATTTCTTACCTCCCATACGCTCTGTACAAGTAAGACCCATAAGATCCATATGAACAAGTTCGAGAAATTTAGAGGTGGACATCTATTTAACTTTGTTGTGTGTGGATTTAATTTTTTTTCCCATTTGACATGGTCCACAAATACAATTTGTGAGTTTTTCAAGTTTTGGAATCCCACGGATGAGTTCTGAACTAGGGAGTCTAAACAAGTCATTAAAGTTTCCATGGTCGAGTCTTTGATGCCATAGTTCAATCTCATCAAGTTTAGCAAAATTGCAAGTGATACCATTCTCAGATGAAATCCCATAGCAATTTTCATTGGTGTGCGCACTCCTTTCATTACACAAGTACCCTCTTTTTTTTATCGAAGATGGTACATTCAGTTTTAGAAAAATGTACTTGGTGTTGTGCATCACATAACTTACTAATGCTTATGAGATTAGCCTTTACTCCATCAACAAGTACCATATCAATAAAGTTTGGTAGACCTTGAGATTTAATATTACCTTTTTCAACAACTCTTGAGGTGCTATCACCAAAGGTTACCAAACCACCATCACATTTGGTCACACTGTCAAAATAGGACTTGTCTCCACACATATGCTTTGAGCACCCACTGTCTAAATACAACATATTCGAATTGTGAGTTTTCAAGGCTATATGCACAACATATCCTCTAAGCTTAGCTTTTCTAATCTAAACAGTCTTTGGTTTAAAATTTTCAACTTTCCTTGAAGACTATTCTTGGAAATTCTGAGTTATCCTAGCTCTAGCATAAGCCCTAGGTCTTGCCATATAGTTCCTACTATTTCTAGGCTGAATAAACCTCTTAAATCTGGAGCTCACAACCTAAGTCATTTTAGCTAAAGCATGGAATCTATTAGACAACTTATTATTGTATGGTTTACCCTAATTGTGATGCTTCTGAGTGTGAACATAGTCAATCGTAGGCTATACGACTTATGACATTGTGGTCTAATGTGACCTCTTATACCTTAGTCGTGACAGATAGGTACAAAATGAGAAAGATTACCTTGATTTTGATTAGCATTATACCTTCCTTCAGGAACAAATTTCATGGGCTTATTGTATTGGTGTTGCTTTAACTTGGATGGTTTGGCATCATACCTAATACCATGTGTATCCCAAGAATGCTTTTGATCCAAGCACACTTTCTATACCGAGGATGCACTTGCCTTGTACTTCTTGAAGGTGAGATTAGACTCAGAGAGATCAGCTTCAAGTTTCAGGATTTTTCCTTCAACTACCTTTTTAAAACCATTTCTATCAAATGCATTTTTCTTGAGAACTTCACTTTGTCAGTCAGTGTTATTTGATATTTCTTCAACTGACTGATTTCTGCTTGAGCATTGACGTTCATTTTTTTTTTTAAGAATTTAACTTCTTCCAGAGCCTTTTTCATTTTCTTACCTAGTTTAACATTCACATTGGTAAGCTTGTTTAACTGCTTGTACAGTTGATCATAGACTCGCTGCAGTTCACTTTTATCTTTATCATCTGAATCTCCCACATCTTCCTTGAGAGACCCCACTATACCATCTAATTTATTCAAATTTTTTAGTTTTTGAGACCTTTGATATAGTATTAGTTACCTCAAAAGCAAAGGCCATGAATGCAATTAAATTCTCAAACTCTTCATCTCTACCAGATTCCTTTTCCTTTTCGGAGTCACTCCATGTGACTATCAAAACTCTGCTTTCCTCGTTCTTCTTTTTTGTTTAAATAATCTGTAACAATATGCCCAAAACCATGACATTCGAAGCATTATTTTTTACTAGATTATCAGATCACTTCCTTACAAACTTCATTTTGCCAAAAGGTTTTCCTTTAATTTTATCAAAATAGGAAAACTGATCTTGTTGCCGTTTATTAAAAAACTTTTTGAATTTTTTGACAAACAAAGCCATCTCCCCAATACACATATCAGATTCACTATCCTCAGTCTCATTTGTGCTTTCCTTAATGGAGTTTAAGGCAATATCTTTATTCCTTCTAGATTGGCAAAAATTGGCTTCAAATATTTGTAAGGAACCCACTAAGTCTTCTACTTTCAAGGCAACAACATCCCTACTTTACTTTATGGCTGTAACCTTGGTTTGAAATCTCTTAGGTAAAGACCTCACGATTTTTCGAACAACTTTTGAAGTAGAGATTTATTTACCAAGGTTGAAACTCGAGTTAACAATATCACTTAATTTAAAATAAAATTGATCAAATGTTTCGTTGTCTTCTATTCTCTCAAATGCAGTTGTCAATTGCTGAAGCTTGGCGATTTTATAGTAGTAGTACCCTCGTGGGTAATCTGTAAACTATCCCATGCTTCTTTAGTGAGTTCACTGTTCGAGATTCTACGAAACTCTTCTGTTGTGACCGCATTATAGATAGCATTTATAGCTTTACTATTCCATCTACAGTCTTCATAATCAGCTCTATCCCAAGCTATAACAGCTTTTGAAGTAGTTATTTCATCGGTTGTGACTGTTGGTGGGGTCCAGCCATTAACAACTACCTGCTAGACACGTTTATCAATAGATATAAGAAAAGCTCTCATTTTAGCTTTTTAATAGGGATAGTTAGTCCTATCGAGCAAGGGAGGTCGAGAAGTTAAATTACCTTTTTTTGGCTAATCCATAAACATAGGTAATCAGGGCCTCATTCTTTTTTTTTTTTTTTAAAAAAAATTAAAATGATTTTGAGTGTGCCGCTCTGATACCATATGAAAAATCTAGCCTTTGTCTATATTTTGGCTACGAGCAATATTGTGCAATCCAAGATCGAAGAGGGAACAAACCACTCAACCAAAAACACACTAGCTTTTCACCATGGAAACCCTAAATGGGAGAAAAACCACATGTCCCCTTTACAGGACAAAGATCATGCACTATAACTTGAGTTCAAACGGTTACAAGACTCTTTACAATCAAAACCTATAAACTCCTTAATCTAATAATTGTTGCTAAGACTTGCTTCTGAGCTTTTGGAAGGTAGAAAAATCTTCGCTTAAAGAGTTTTAAATGTGGCGGCATAGATCTTCTTCTGAAAAAGTGTGCTGGTACTTAAATAGGTGCAAAAACCCTAGCAGCGTGAATCTTGAGATTCCTCATTCTGCGCGCCTTACGGCTGTGAGATCTCGTGAGCTCAATCTCCAAATTTTACATGCTCACCATTTTTGCTATCGACATTTTGCGATATCACGCAAGAATTTCGCAAAGTCTTGCCCATTTAGCAAGCTTACTGTTTTTGCCGTCGACATCCCGCGAGATCCTGTCCCTCATTTTTGTCATAAAGATCCCTCAAAGTCCATCAACATCTCTCGAAGTTCATTTATCTGCCCAGGATGTATCATACAAGTCTCTCTTAGCACGAACTTGCATGAATAAGCTTAAAATCCTTTCCGAATACTTGTGATTGATATCCCAATTCCCCATATTACATTAAACTTGACTTGTCACAAAATTTAGCCAATTATATAAACTTACAACAATGATTTGGTATCTACACTTAAATGTTATAAACAATCAAGTTTTAACTTCACTGGCTACATATTTGTAACTTGTAGGGAATATACGTACTAAGCTTACACAAAGTTTATATATAATAGTGGTGGGTCTTTTGTTTTTCAATAAATAGATGTAAATTAACAAACCATATCATTCAACATAAAATTCTATATATATATAATGCTTATATGACATTGCTGAGCTATTTGTAATATCTGGAAGTCTTTGGCTCATTTAACATTTAATAAAATAAAAATTGTCTAAGCCGTATACCATAGCTAAATCCCCAAATAAAACAAGAAAATGAATTGGCCGTGCTAAATATATGTATATGTATGAATATATAAAGGGATATAAGGATGAGCCCATAATATCCAACTATTTGGTTAAATTAAGGCTAGTTTGCTCACAATTTTGATTCTTGTTTTCTACAATGCATCAGAGTTAGTTTAGCAAATTGATTTCAAAAACTACTTCATCGAGATTGTGATATTTTAGGAATAGAAAAAAAAAATTATTTTTTAAGCTAGAACCATCTATACACGAAAATAAAAACAATATTGAAAAACCTAGCCTTTTTCTATGCTTTGTCCAAGAGACTAATCACTACAATATTAGGTCAAGATGTAATGGCTATGAGTAATATTGTATAATCCAAGATAGAAAAAGAAACAAACCATTCAACTAAGAATACACAAGCTTTTTGCCGTGGCCGGACAAAGATTATACATTATAACCTATAGTTCAGATGGTTACAAAACTCTTTATAATCAAAACCTATCAACTTCTTGATCTAATGATTATTTGGATCTTGCTCGTATCCACGATTCACCATCACCGTGCTTGACCACCATTCATATCCCCTTAGAACTGATTTCGCGCCTTGAACTCCTTCAAGACTCTCGATCTTTTCAAGTGGATTAAAGAAGATTTTTGCTAAAACTACATTTCTGAGCCTTTTAGAAGGTGAAAAATACTTCTCTCAAAGTATTTTTAATTGTAGCGACTCAGATCAGGTCTGGGGAAGTGTGTTGGGCCTTAAATAGGCACAAAAGCCTTGGTGGCACGATTCTCGAGAATCCAAATTATGTACAGCTCAATCCATTAAGAACCCGCGAGAATCTCGTGAGCTGCAGCTCGATCCCTTGATAACCCACAAGAATCCCACGAGCTTAATCCCAGATTTTGCAAACTCACTGTTTTTGCCCTCGACATCCCGTGACATCTCGCGAAGATCCTGCGAAGTCATGCCCATTTTGTATGCCCACTGTTCTTGCCTTCAACATCCTGTGACATCCCTTGAGGATCCAACAAGGTCTTGTTTTGCAACCAGCGTACTGTTTTTACCCTCAAGATCCCTTAAAATCCATCGATATCCCTTGAAGTCCCTTTCATCAGCTAAGATGTATCATACAAGTCTCCCTTAGCACGAGCTTGTATGAATAAGCTTCAAATCCTTTATGAATTCTTGTGATTGATATCTTAGTTCTCCAAATTACATCAAACAAAACTTGGCACTAAATTTAGCAAATTACATAACCTTGATTCTAAACTTGCAGTAAGGGTAAAGGTTTTATCAAAGTCAATACCCTTAATTTGGGTGTAACCTTGGGCCACCAACCTAGCTTTATTTCTTATATAACACCAAGTTCATCAGATTTATTCTTGAAGATCCATTTAGTTCCTATCACATTGACATGCTTTGGTCTAGGCGCAAGAGTCCACGCATCATTTTGCACAAATTGACTCAACTCCTCATGCATAACAGTTAACCAATGTTCATCATTCAATGCTTTTTTGACATTCTTAGGCTTTAATGTAGAAATATAACATATGTAATTTACCTCATTTCTTACCTGACGCCTTGTCTTCATTGGCCCAGTTACACTTCTGATTATTTGATCCATTACATGATGTAGCTTTACTCTTAGTGAGGGTTCTAGTGTCACCTTTTGCTAAGCTTCAAACTGATCACTTTCAATCTCCTCCACTATGGGTACCTTTTCTGAGTTCTCAGATTCCTCCACTATAGGCTTACTACCTGCATCACACTTTTCATCAAAAGAATGATCAATAGGTATCTCCAGATCATCAATAACGACACTAATAGATTCCATCATAGTTAATGTATGCAAATTAAATATAGGATAAGCTCTACTATTGATGGAATACCCAAGAAATACTCATTCATCTCTTTGGGAGTCAAACTTACCCAACTGCTCTCTATTCCTTAGGATATAGCAATTACTCCCAAATGCTCAAAAGTACTTAACATTGGGCTTTTTAACTTTTCCTAACTCCTAAAAAGTTTTCTTGGTACCAACTCTCAAGTAGACACGAATGGTAGTATAACATGCAGTGTTTACGGCTTTAGCCTAGAATTTTTTAGGAACCTTCTTGCTATAAAGCATAACCCTAGCCATCTCTTAAATGACTCCATTCTTCCTCTCCACTACTCCATTTTGCTATAGAGTCTTTGGGGCTAAAAACTCATGTCTTATTCCTTATTCATCACATAAGTTTACAAACTCAAAGTTTTCAAACTCTCTACCATCATCAATTCGGATTCTGTGAATACAAGCAATTTTTGTGCCCTTCTCCACCTGCAATATGAGACACAAGGCTTTGAACACATAAAAGGTGTCAGATTTTTCTCTAATAAAATCTATCCAAGTAAACCTAGAGAAATTATCAACTACCACAAAAATATATTTCTTACCTCCTATACTCTCTGTTCAAGTAGGGCCCATAAGATTAATATTAATAAGTTCGAGAGGTTTAGAGGAGGACATTTGCTTAACTTTTTTGGGTGTGGATTTAATTTGTTTTCCTAATTGGCATGGTCCACAGACATAATTTGTAAGTTTTTCAAGTTTTGAAATCCCATGGATGAGTTCTGAACTGAAAAGTTTAGACAAATCATTAAAGTTCACATAACCGAGTCTTTGATGCCATAGTTCTGTCTCATCAAGTTTGGCAGAATTGCAAGTGATACCATTTTCAGATACAATCCTATAGCAATTATTAGTGGTGCGCACCCTTTCATTACACAAGTACCCTTTTTATCAAAGATAGAACATTCAGTTTTTGAAAAATGTACTTAATATTATACATCATATAGCTGACTAATGCTTATGAGATTAGTCTTTAATCCATTAAGCAATAACACATCATTCAAGTTTGGTACACCTTGACATTTAATGTTACTTTTTCCAACAACTCTCGAGGTGCTACCATCACAAAAGGTTATCAATCCACCATCACATTTCGTCACAGTGTCAAAGTAGGACTTGTCTCCACACATATGCCTCGAGCACCCACTGTCCAAATATCACATATTGAAACTGTGAGCTTTCAAGGCTGTATGCGCAACATATCCTCTAAGCTTAGTTTTTCTAATCCAAACAGTCTTTGGTTTAAAATCTTTAACTTTCTTAAAAGACTGTTGTTGGAAATTCTGAGTAGTTCTAGGTCTAGCATAAGCTCTACATCTTGCCATATAGTTCCCACTGTTCTTAGGCTAAATAAACCTCTTAAATCTGGAGTTCACAACTTGAGTTATTTTAGCTAGAGCAATGAATCTATTAGACAACTTATTGTTGTATGGTTTACCCTAACTGTAGTGCTTCTTAGCGTGAACATAGTCAATCAGTAGACTATACAACTTATGAGACTATGGTCTAATGTAACCTCTTATACCACAATAGTGACAGATAAGTACAAACTAAGAAGGATTACCTTAATTTTGAGGAGCATTATGCCTTTCTTTAGGAACAAATTTGATGGAGTTATTGTATTGGTGTTGCTTTGACTTGGATAGTTTGGCATCATACCCAATACCACGTGTACCCCAAGAATGCTTCTGATCCAAGCAAACTTTCTCTATTATGGATGCACTTGTCGTGTACTTTTTGAAGGTCATATTAGACTTAGAGAGATCAGCTTCAAGTTTCAGGATTTTTTCTTCAAGTGCCTTCTTAAAACCATCTCTATCATATCAAATGCATCTTTATCAAGAAACTTCATTTCGTTAGTTAGGGTTGTTTGATGTTTTTTCAATTGACTGATTTATGCTTGAGCATCGACATTCACCATTTTTAAGGAGTTAACTTCTTTCAGAGCCTTTTTCAACTTCTTACCTAGTTTGACATTCACATTGGTAAGCTTGTATGACGACTTATATAGTTGATCATAAGCTTGCTACAATTCACTTTTATCTTCATTATCTGATTCACCCTCATCTTCCTTGAGAGATCCCACTGTACAATCTAATTCATCAGATTTTTTTGTTTTAGAAACCTTGGATGTAGCCTCAGTTACCTCAGAAGAAGATGCCATGAATGCATTGAAATTCTCAAATTCATCATCTCCATCCAATTCCTCTTCCTTCTCAGAATCACTCCATGTGAATGCCAAAACTTTGATTCCCTTGTTTTTCTTTTTGTTTGAACAATCTATAGCAATATGCCCAAAGCCATGACGTTAAAGCATTGTTTTTTACCAAATTTATTAGATGACTTCCTTACAAAATTCATTTTGTCAAAAGGTTTTCCTTCAGTTTTATAAACTGAGGAAAACTGATCGTATTGTCATTTATTGAAAAAAAATTTCAATTTTTTAACAAACAAGGCCATATCCTTGATACCTATATTAGATTCACTATCATTTACCTCATTTGTGCTTTCCTTAATGAAGTTCAAGGCAACACTTCTATTCTTTCTAAGTTGACAAAAATTTGCTTCAAAGGTTTGTAAGGATCCCACTAAGTCTTCTACTTTTAAGGCATCAACATCCCTACTTTCCTCTATAGCTTCAGGTAAAGACCTTTAAAATTTTCGAACAACTTTTGAAGTAGAGATTTGTTCACCAAGGTTGAAACTCGAGTTAACGATGCCACTTAGTTTAAAATAAAATTAATCAAATGTTTTGTTGTCTTCCATTCTCAGAGTTTCAAAAGCAATTGTCAATAGCTGAAGCTTGGCAATTTTCATAGTAGTGGTACCCTAATGGGTGATCCGTAAAATATCACATGCCTCTTTAGCGAGTTCACACTTTCAAATTCTACGAAACTCTTCTGCTGTGACCCCTGTTATAGACAGCATTTATAGCTTTACTATTCCATCCGCAGTCCTCATAATTGACTCTATCTCAAGCTGTAATAACTTTTGAGGTAGTCATTTCACCAATTATGACTGTGGGTGGAGTCCAGCCATTAACAACTGCCTACTAGACATGTCCATCTATTGATTTAAGAAAGGCCCTCATTTTAGCTTTCTAATTGGGATAGTTAGTCCAATCAAGTAATGGAGGTCAAGAGTTAGAACTATCTTCCTTTGGCTAATCCATAGACATAGGCAATCAGGACCTTACTCTTTAGAAAATCAAAATGATTTTGAGTGTTCTGTTGTGATACCAATTGAAAAACCTAGCCTTTGTCTATGTTTTGTCCAAGAGACTAATCACTACAATATTAGGTCAAGATATAATGGATATGAGCAGTATTGTACAATCCAAGATAGAAGAGAGAACAAACCATTGAACCAAGAACACACAAGTTTTTTGCCGTGAAAACCCTAATTAGGGGAAAAACAACGTGTCCCCTTTGCCGGACAAAGATCATGCACTATAACTTGCAGTTCAAACAGTTACAAGACTCTTTACAATCAAAACCTATCAACTCATGTATCTAATGATTGTCTGGATCTTGCTCGTATACACGATTCACCATCATCGTGCTTAACCACCGTTCAGATCCCCTTAGAATGGATTTCGTGTCTTGAACTCCTTCAAGACTCTCGATCTCTTCAATTGGATTGAAGAATATTTTTGCTAAGACACGTTTTTGAGCTTTTTGGAAGGTGGAAAATACTTCTCTCAAAGTGTTTTTAATTGTAACAGCTTAGATCAGGTCTGGAGAAGTACGTTAGACCTTAAATAGGCGCAAAAACCCTAGCGATGTGATTCTCAAGAATCCAGATTTTAGGTAGCTCGATCCCTTAAGAATCCGCGAGCTTAATCTTATATTTTGCATGCTCACTATTTTTGCCTTCGACGTCCTACGATATCCTGCGAGGTTCTCGTGAAGTCATGCCCATTTTGCATGCCCACTGTTTTTGCCCTCAACATCCCTCAAGGATCCTACGAGGTCTTGTTCTGTAAACAGCGTACTATTTTTTCCCTCAAAAACTCTCGAAATCCATCAACATCCCTTGAAGTTCCCTTCATCAGCCAGGATGTATCATACAATTCTCTCTTAGTACGAGTTTGCATGAATAAGTTTAAATATTTTCCACATGCTTGTGATTGATATCCCAATTCTCCAAATTATATCAAACAAGACTTGGTACGAAATTTAGCCAATTACATAACTTTACAAACATGAACCGCCTTTTTGTTGTGGAATTGTGGTCTTTCTCAAAAAAAAAAAAACAAAGAAATAAAGACTCCATATATATTCACGCACACACACACAAATTTTAATGCCCTTTTGATTTGACCATAGCCCTTCAATGTACAACGAGAAGAGAATAAAAAGTAGAGTTTTAAGGGCATATTTTGCAGCGATCACTAGCTGGTATGGGTTCACTGTTAGAGTCACTTATATGTGTGCTCCATAAGATGTAGTAGTTATTTAGTGCTCTTGAAACACCACATAGCTAATTTACTTTCTCATATCACAATTCCCCTAGATCATGTATGTTAAGCAAGATATTTCAATAACCCATCTAGCTAGTAGAAACCCACATGCATTTGAGATAATGGAGTAAGGTCACATAATTTTCTAAAAACACTGAATAATTTTTCCATTAAGATGATGAGTTGCCCCAAAATATGGACTAAGTTGACACATAAAGGATGAGAGTTGTGCATTCACAAACATCAATGTCACACAAAGTTCCAAACAGAGAAGACCAGCAAATGACTTCTGAAAAACAACAAACAGAGAAGAGTCCCATCTTTTACTTTTCAATTTACAATCCTCTAGGCTTTTTGAAAGACTATTGATGTATATTATAATTGAATTGTGTGACTAATTGTACTTCTTTCATTTTCAATCACAACTGTCACTATACAGAGGATTATTCAGTGTTGTTTGAGTGTCACGTGTTATTGCTATACCACTCACATGTGGATGGATCCTCCACCTAGCTAGTGATGTATTTGATCTCACCTAACAATGGAGACCCATCATTATATGCAAAGACAGAACCAAGAATTTTGTTAAAGGGGGGCCATGAAAGACCTAAGATAAAAATTTTCAATTTTGTTAGGGGCTAAGACAAAAATTATTGAATTTTAGAAGGTTAAAGAAAAAAATTTTTGAATTTTGTTGAGGGGCTAATGCAAATATTATTGAGTTTTTGGAAATTTAAGATAAAATTTTTTGAATTTTATTGGGGCTAAGGAAAAAATTCTTGAATTCTGAAATGTCAACAGAAAAAAACTTGAAATTTTGGGAGGCCAATCTACAATCTTATTATAAAAATACTCAAAATTAATTGGGCCTATATAGAATTTTATCAAAATAGAGGGGGCCATTGTAATATCCAAATCAATAAATAAATTAAAAAGAGAGGCTTTTGTTATTTTAATATTTTAGAGGATTTATTAGCAAATAATAAAGTTTGAAAACCCTAGACTTTTATTTTCCATACTCGAATAACATTGCCGTCTTGCACTTTTCTCGCATAGAGAGTTCCTTTAACAAGAACCAAGCTTTGGCCGAAGGTGGATGAGATTTAGTGGGCAGATTATCATCAGAAAATTTCAATCAAGGTAAGGCCTAAACTGATTCTCTTTAATTCCTTGCAAAAAAACCATGAAAAGAGAACATAGGGTGTGGGTTTATTGTTTCTCCAGCCACTTCACGGTTAGAAGATTGGTGGTTTTGAACCCCCTCATCGTAAGGGTTCATATGAATTAAGTATGGTTTGATTTTGGTGGTGTACATTAGAACTTGTAGTTTAAAGTTTGGGTTCTAAATTGGTCAAACCAGCCACTGTGTATTATCGTTTTCCAACTTACTAGCAATAGTTTTGACTGGAAATTTGTCCTAGATTGTAACTTGTCTTGAGAACTTTGCAACAGTGTGTGGTATGCCGGAAATCGATAATTCGAGTGAAAGTTACGTGTGCTGAAAGTTGGGTACGGGATCATAACGGAATTTGGGAAGTTGGTGTAGAAATTAGGCATTTTGGGCATTGGGTGGGCTATGGATTAAGGCTCATTATTAGTGTGATTCAGTATAGTCGGCATTTATTCAGTAAATCATTCATGCTAGATCGTAATGATTTATTTAGAAATTGTTGATTAATTATTAGGGTGGTGCGATCTTGATCGGGTTTAACTGTTGGGAGTCACTTTGTGTAAGAGGTAAGTGACTTACTACCACTTCTAGTTGTTTTATAAATTACTAGATATTGCTTCGAAATCTTATGTTTTGAATGAGTCGATAAATTATGGTTTGAATAAAGGGTTTTGTTTCCTTTATATTTTTCATATAAATTCTGGATCAAGTGTGAATTGTTCATCAAAGAAATTGTATATTCATTTATATTAATAATATTGGGACTCTTGTTTGACTATGATTTGGACCCTATGCTAATGGGGGTTAAAGATTGGCACAGAAACTAGTTTCTTTTGGACTTCGACCATAGAGTTAATTGTGGTTTTGGGCCTTGTCACAGGCTAATGTGACCATAGTCAGTAAACTTGAGTTTATATATTTTGAACTGTGGAAAATGTACGTGTTAAATTGTTTGGATGACTTCTAGCATTGTTACATTGTTACTGGATATCATATTGAACTCGTTGTTTAAATTGCGATTGGAAATTCTCTTATATAATTGATATTTTCCTGCACTTGATCCATCTGGTTGTGGTAGTGGGTTACTTACTGGGTTGTCTAGCTGACGCGTTCATCCGTATTTGTTTTCAGATTCAGTGAAGTAGTGTGGCTTGAGTGAGGACTTGGAAGAAGCTTCATAGTAGTTTCATACTTGGGCTTTATTTTTGAGAATTGCATCGTTTATATTTACAAATTGTAAGACCGGTCAAATTGGTTACTAGGTTGTTATTTGGATTTAAGATGTTATGGAAATTTAATATTTCATTTTGTAGAGATTATGAATTAGGTGAAGATTTGGAAATTGTTTTGGAGTCAATAATATTATATTCTTTGAGGGTTATTTGATTTGTCTTCATAATAACTTGTAATTAGCCTTGCACGCCTATAGGGTCTGACCTTATGGGTATGCGGCGTTGTCACGGACAGTATGGGTTTTAGGGCGTGACAGCCATGGCCGCCCATAGTCTACATATAGGTCCGTCTCTTATTATGTGAGTGATGAAGTAAGGATGATGTGGTACTCTAGGAGCACCGAATAATTTTTTTAGTGCTACATCATTTTTGATTTGGTGGATTTTTTAAATTTAAATATTATGAGAACAAAGTATTCCTTGTGGAAAAAATGGATGGACCATATCATCACTCTTCTTTAATCCTGCCTCCTTGGTTCTGCAGTATTTCAAAGGAAGAACGTCACATTCAACCCAAAACAGCAGCCACTACCCTCTAAATTGCCTAGTCCATGTAACACAAGCTCAGTATATTTCCAAGATATATGTGTGGAAAATGCTGTGTATCACATACTGATTTTCAATTCAAACGTGTTTCAGAAAATGCTCATTATGTTTCACTATTGAGTTTATCCCTAACATGTGGAACTTGGTGAGATTCGTAAGCCAAGATGAAATCACGCCTGAAAAATTATTCAGATCAAAGATAGACGGGAGGCCATACCACGAGCAGTAATCACTATATTCTCCTTCGAGCTTCCTTGATTCTACTTTTGGATAAACAGAAGATTCACTAGAAGCAAACTTATTTCTAATGACAAAGCTATGCTTGAACTGCAGCAAGGCTCAGCTCTCGTCTTCATGGCACTGTGGCTGCATGGAAAAAGAAGTGTTAGTCCTCATAATAATGAGGTAAAAACATGAAAATAAGAAGAGCAAGTGCTTGAACATGAAGAGATACAAATATGAGCCCGTAATATATGTCTCTACCAATTTTTGATGAGCATGCCATGAACAGAATGATGTGCTTTTATAGTTAGGATTCGACTTCTAGACATGCACATCGTGACACGATGGAGAAGGCTTCCTCTCCTTCAATCTTGGATTCGCACAAAATTCCTTCAAGTACCATAGCGGTTGCGCTAGTGCAATGTGAAGATGATATGAATGAATTGTTCGTATTATATATATATATATATATGATCATCACACAATGCTGTGTTCTTTCAATTTTTATCCAGCTGGATGTGTACATCTCCAAAATGTTAACTCGTGCATATGCATGTTCATGATGGAGCAGTTGGGAAATCAAGTTCCGACATTTATGCTTTAATAAAGGTGCGTCCAGTCCTTGCTGACCACTGTTTCAATGGGCAAATACTCATGCTTGTAATGTATTAAGCAATGATTTTGAATCCAAATTCTAATTTCATCTACTCTTACATGTTATAAATAATTAAGTTACATTTCTTTTTAATGACTACATATTTATAAGGAAAATACTAAGCTTACAGAAATTTAATATATTAATAACAGTGATGGGTCTTTTGTTTTTCAATGAATAGATGTAAACACACCGCTTCATTCTGTATAAATCGTTTATATATATAAATTGTATTTGTATAACATAACTCTATTTGTATCCATTTACGATGGATACGTACTCAGCTACAAGTCAGGGGATGTATTGAAAAACCTCTCTCTTAACGGTTAAAACTATCAAGTAAGTTGGTTGTTAATAAATTAACATGTAATGAAATAAATAAAAAAAATCTAAATAGTAGACCATAGCTAAATAAATTAATGAAACGAGAAAACGAACGGGCCATGTTAAATATGTATATACGTATGAATATGTAAACGATGCAAGGATGAGTCCATAATGTCTAACTATTTGGTTAAAAGGCCGGTTGGGTTACTGTAGATGAGATTTTTAGGAAGGTCTGCTTAAACTCTCAAACTAACTCGACGAACACGAACAATCTGTAAGAGAGAAAGACAATGAAAATGACTCGACCCCCTATTAGGCCGTAAACACTCCAATGATTAAGTTAACACGTTTAATCATAATGAATAGAATAAAGTATTGAGAGTTAAAACTCAAGTGAACGTACCTTACACTTTTAGTGCATGAGGGTATTTATAGGTTTCAAAATGCCATGTTCTCTTTGGGAATTGAAGTCACTTTTCCCCTATAAATCTTCCTTGTTTGAGTCAGTTTAATGCCTTGAACTTATCTTTTATTTGTCCTAGTCCACTTAAGAATAGGATTTTTATTCTGGACTTCATTAGTTCTAGAATCTTTTGGATCAGAATCTCTGGGCCAACCCCTTTGAGTCCTAGCACCTAATCTGCATGGGCTTAGTCTGAAAAAGGCAGTAACCATGGGCCGACCTAAATAGGCTAGTTTTCTCTCGGTCTTGGACTTGGCTCTCGTTGAGCCCATAATTACAATTTTTTATTCTTGTTTATGATTTTGTTTTTTTAAAAGTTATCATAATTGAGTTTGGCAAACTAATTTCGAAAACTATTTCATCTAGATCATAATTGGTAAACTGGTTTTTGAATTTTCTTTTCGAAAATTGTCCAAAAAATTTTGCAATTTAGGAACAAAAATAATGTATTTTTCAAGTTTTCAAAACCATTTTTATATGGAAATAAAAACAACATTTTCACATAAAAATGGTTCAGTGAGTGAATGATTATTTAATGATCCTAGGGTGCCTATAAAGGTTAGATTATTTTGTGGGTTGCTCATAGGTTGTGTCAATAAAAACAAAGGGGTCTTGGCACGTGTAAGGCATTCTTGGACCGACTTCAATCAATAACAGTGTGGTTGCCTGTAAGTACAGTTGGGACTTTACAGCTCATCTCTAGGGGCTGGGTTTGCACTTTAACTGACATCCTACACCAGGTACTTTGGGTGTGTGAATGAGTATTTAATAGCCTGTTTGAAACTTAAAGGAGGAAAATGAAGAAAAAATTTTAAGCTTTTGACATTTCCTTGTTTGATATTAATTGGGAGAAAAAGGAAAGGGAAAGAGAAGTAGAATGGAGAGGAAAGGGAGGAAAAAGAAAATATTCACTCTCTCTTTCTCTCTCTTCGTTTTCCACCTTTCTTTCATTTTCTTTGCAAAACCAAACAAGAAAGGGGCAATACATTTCCCTCATTTTCTCTTTCCCTTCATCTCTCTTCTCCAAGTTCCAAACAGGATCTAACAGTCCTAGGGTGCGCATAATGATTGGATCTTTTTGTAAATTGCTCTTGGGTTGTTGAAGAAAATAAAAAAAAAAACAATATGAACCCATTTTTCTATTATAAAGTTTTATATAAAGACTCTCTATATATATATACACACAAACTTTAATACGCTATGGATATGACCATAGCCCATCAAACGTACTACGAGAAGAGGATAAAACTAGAGTTCTAAAGGCAAATCTTGCATGGATCAATAATATTGATTTTTTAGGCTAAAAAGGAATTAATTTCAGGAATTTGAAGACTCATACTAGAGAATTAACATCAGGGTTACGAATGGTGAGTTAGTCTGTGGCACTCTTATCTATTCCATGAGGTCATGATTGTACTCACCCTTGTCCCTTCCCATGACTTTGGCCCCTCAATAAAAAAAAAAAAGGTAAATCATAGTGATCTCAGTATTTGAAAATAATAGACAGTTTTCTTTAGGTTTTTGAAATAATACTGATCCCTCTTATTAGAGCTACTAACTCACGGTAAGTAACGAATAATATGCATTTACCCATTTACCCCTATTCAAAATCAAATTTTCTTAACTATATTTGTAGCCAAGGAAAACCCAAATTAATTTTGACTTCCTACCTTTGTGTCCAAACAATCACGATCCTCATAACGTCCCTGCCTCTTTGTGTCAAAGAATCAACCAGTGTGATCATCACCATTGTACCAGTCTCGAACCAGATCTTAACACCAGGTTAAACCATAACCAAAACTTGGTGATTTTCACCATGGCAACCATGACCAGGCCATTGACGGGTGATGATCTTCAACACGCCTTAACCCCATCTTCACCATAAGTGCACACAAAATCATATCTAGCACAAACAGTGTATATTATATATAAATAACATATACGTAACTATTGTATATGTCCAACGACAAGTACACCATAATTTATATGCATCCTTTTGGTTGGTTCGCCTCTGTTGATAGTGACTCTGACGCCGCTGACGAGAATTACGATGCCTTCACCAAGAAGCAGATGAAAGATCTCTCTAAGAAACCTGTAGGTACCCTCATCAGCAGACGCCACGTGGCACCTCATCTGTCCACCTAGCAGGTCATTTGGGTCCCATGGGCACCTCAAAGTCAAACATTGATCAAATAATGTTTGGACAGATCGGCTCGATGCCCCCCCCCCCCCCCCCGCAGGCTTAGCGCCCCCATCATTAGCTTTGTACAAACAACTTCAAGAGTTTCACTAAAGTCAAGCCCGCCCTTGTACGGCTCCGGCCAAAACGAGCATCTGTGCAAGACAGGCTTCGCCCCAAGCGTGCAACAAGGCCTGCGCCTCAACATCTAACAGGCTCAAGCCCTTAATCTCCTAACTCAGCTCATTCTTGCTCAGGACCCCTCTCCATAGGTAGTGGAATGAAGGCTAGAATCAAAGGGATCGTTGAGCCGCACACCCTACAAGTGCGCTGAGGACCAGTCCCATCAACCAACTAAAAGAGAGAAATCCACCCTTAAATCCACTCAAAATACTATATCTTAAGCATTAAATGCTAATCCAACGCACATTTAATACACCAGACACGCGGCGCACCATGGCTAGACAAAAGCCTAACATCATGGCAGATTGTATATTCAATCACCCGATCATAGCCCTAACATGGCCTTTTCAGGTCATGATGGTAGGGTTCTGGCTTGTCCAGTCGGTAGATGCCAGTGTACACACAATGTTAATCACTACCCACTATAAATACTCTTGGCTCATTTATGACAGAGGGACAGCTTGAATACATTTATTACATAAGCCACCAACAAGCTCATGAATCTCTCTCTCTTGTTTGTCCTTGGTTTTTGCCCCCTCTCCACAGTCAGGAGGCCTAAGTGAGCCGCTTCAGTGATTACTAGGACTTCCAGACGGACGGACGCACGCCCTAGTCAACCCTAGACTCTCGGTCCAACTATACAAACATACCAAACGTTGGGTTTCGATGATTTAAAAGGGGAAGATTTGTCGTCACTGCAGGAGTTAAGAGGAAAAGAAATCTTTGGCCAATTTTTTTTAATAAAAAAAGCAAACAATTAATCACTGCACCGCAGTTCACTAATCTAGACGCAGAAACACCATTAAACAATTGGTACTGCATTGATTCAAACCCATCGGTACTTATGTACTGCCTCTCTTCTCTTATAGATGTAAGAATATGTATGTGTATATATGCATAAATGTATACATATTACATATATGTATGTAAATTTAGACACTGAATGAATATGTTACAGGTCGCAGAAGTCATCAATGGTGGCTCCAATAATTGGTTCATCATTTGTACCAAACCCCACCAAAGCATTGCTTTCATTATGCTTAACCCATCACTACTGGGTCTTTATTAGTGCTGGGTTTTAATTCACTTAGAAACAGAATGGAGTTTTTCAAGAATTTCTTTGCTAGTGAGGGATCGGTGAGCATGCTGGCGGTGGTGGTCGTGATCAGCAGTTTGGAGGTGGTGGTGCTGATGACTAGTGTTTGGTAGTGGCGGTAAGGATGAGGTGAGGCATTTGGTTTGAAATATTAAGAATGGATTGTTTCTTCAGCATATTATTCTTTATCATTTGAATAAGGGTATAATTGGTGTTTTAAAAAATTTGAGTGACAACATCAGCGTCTATTGTCAGAGTTACTAACAGCGTCTGTATGGAAGAGGAATCTGTTACCAATAAACTTCATGGTATAGATCATAAAAATACGAAAACAAATTACAATTTTTTGTTACAGGCTTAGCAAAATTCTCACGATTTTAAATTTGAAAAATAATAAAGATAATATGGTGGTGAAATGCACATAAAGCTTAACTTCAGAAGTTGGTCTCCTTGATCCGAAAGGAGAAAATTTGATCCTAGCTAGAATAATTTTCTCAATTCATCACAAAATGTTGACGTGTGTTGACATTTTTGTTGCCTATATGCATCTCTTATTATAAGATGGAGTAATTAGTCAACGTTGGTGGAGCACCACATAACTTCACTTCTCATCTCATCATGCTCATAGATTCTGTTTGGTATGTGAGATATTTTGACATCTCATCTAGTAAGAGCTTACATGCATTGTGAGATGATATAATAAGGCCACATGGTTCTCTAGAACCATTCAATAACTTTTCATTAAGATGTTTAATTGCCCCAAAATATGGAGGAAGTTGCCAGAGAAGAGGGTTAGAGTTGTGCATCCACAAACATCAATGTCACGCAAATTTCTAAAGAGAGAAGAGTAGCAAATGACTTCTGATAAAAAAAAAAAAGGGACATTTTTTTTCTTTTCCAAATATTAGGAAGTAATTCACTGATAGGAAAACAAAATCATACAACTAATGACATACAACATAATTATTAGATTAACTGTAGTTCTTTCATTTTCAGTTAAAACAGTTACAATTTGCACTCCTAATTTTTAAAATATCATTACTATGTCATTTTAATTTGATGAATTTTTATGTTAACAGAGTTTTCCTTCTAAAAAAATGGATAGACCGTATCTTTATTCTTCTTTAATCCTGCCACCGTGGTAAAATAGTGTTTCAAAGGAAGAATGTCACATCTGACCCAAAAACGTACCCACTACCCTCCAAATTGCCTAGTCCATGTAACACAAGCTCATTATATTCCCAAGATATATCAGTGCAAAAAAAAAAATGTTGTGTATAACAAAGTGATTTTCAATTAATTCTAATGTGTTACAACCCAACAAAAAAAGTGAAAAAACAAAGGTTTTATTTACTTAATTTTATTTTTTCACGCACAAGAAGAACATTTATATACGGGGGTGGAGGGATGCAAGGTTCTTCCCCCGCATATGAGTGGAGGTACTATGCAAACAAAAAAATACAAGTGGGGATAGTTCAAGGGGACACGTGGTTTTTTGTCGATTTGAGTTTTCATGGTAAATGTCTCGTGTGTTAATTGCGTGATTGATTAGTTTAATTACTTATCATTGGCATACGTTGTAATTGCATTTAATCATAGTCATATATATTATAGTAGTGTATCAATACTCATTCTTTTGCAAAGCTATAGATAAGGCTAGGTTTTTCAAAAATAAACTCCAAAATAGGTTTGGAGCGAGGTATTGCTTAGGTCACCCTAACCCTCTTATATTGTGAGATTTCTTAAATAACCTTATTGTACGTTATTATTACAATATGGCATCTGTATAAATAAGTTAATATTAGGATTTTAACATTTCTTTTTGTTTTTCGGGATTTAGCATTTCTTTCTCACTTTCATATTTTGTTTATTGTTGTATTATTTGTATTAATTTTTTTGGAGAATTATTTTTATTTGAAAATTTTATGTTGGTTTAACCGGTTCCGACCCACCCAAACTTGATTAGTTTAAGTGAAATGAAAATGTATTAGAGAGATTCAATTCATCGCGAGTTTGGGAGCAGAGTACATGGTGTGATTTTTCTATTAATGACGGGATAGAGTTCAGCTTAACTTAACGCTTACCCTTCTCGTTACCACCCTACTCCCCTTATACAAATTTTGTCCTGAAATAATATTGCAGAAAATTGTAAAAATTGGACATAAAAGGGTTCCTAACAATCATTCCTAACAATCCATGTACTTCCCTTTATAAGGATCATATCTTCCACAGTTGTAGTTTTCGACAAAAGTTCTATTTTATTTTACTTGGCTGATATATCTCCTTTTCTTTTAAGCACAAATTTATTAGATAAAAGTATATGACCGAACATATATGGGAGCCAAAACTAAGGCTCTTTTGATGGACTCTCCTCCCTTTTCAATGGGTACATTCTAATTTTATGTTAAATCTAAAATTTAGTGAGGGAAAAGAAAAAGAAAATTGATATGAAATTACTTGTACTTGTCTAAGTTTATAGGAAATCAAACAATAAGAATGAATTTTTTGAGAAATGCCTTTTCATATTTTTTATTTTCTTTGCCCAACCAAACACAAGCCACATAGAAAACAAAAAAGCTTTTCGCCTTCATTTTTAATTTTTAATTTTTTTTATTTTTTATTTCCCTTGTTAAATTTGCAATCCAAACACAGCCTTAAATTATTGCCTCTTCAAGGCCCATGTACAGCCTAAAAAAACAACCAAAAACTCTCCCCCAAAGGAACTTAAATTCACCTTCCCTAAATTGGCCGGCTCCAAGCTGAAGAAGCCATTTGATTGGTTTTGCCAAGCAAAATACATAAGGTAATGCATTATATACAAGCAAATTACGTAAACAGATCTCAAAAGCATGTCATGCCACGTACAATTCAGTAAAGCTAAAAGACCAAAATCATAAAAAAAATTCTTGAAACATTGCCTAATCGGCTTTTGTTCTATTTTATTTGTCTATTTCCCTCAACTTTTCAGTAATCCTATTTGATTTTGTTCTCTTTTCTTGCAACTTTTCACTAATTCTTTCTCATTTTTTTCCTCAAATATTTTATTTATCTTCTGTTTTTCGTGATAAATTCGAATTCCAAACATAGTGTACGTTTCTTCAACTCAAGCGAGATTCCCATCCTTCTTTCAAAATGTCCTCTTTCAAGCATTTCACTGGACACCTTATATGACACCCATGTCCAACATATATATACCATTGCCAAATGCTTAAGATAGCAAAGCTCGATACTCTTAACAAGAAATCCTTCCATTAAATTCCCACAAAACTAGCGGTGGACATGGGACAAGACGGGCCGGCCTCGGGCCGAACCTACATAAGAAAAAATTCTTATCAGGCCCAAAATCAAATGTCAAGCTCACTTAATTAAAAAAATTACATTTCCAAGGCTGTCTATTTAACATAAAATTTGTTTAATACATAATGTTTTTCTCCATAAATAATATTAAATAACATAAAATTTAATTACATATACATATATATAATATAAAAATACAAAAATAAATTATTTAATATATTTTGGGCTAAGTCGGGCCGGGCTTTAAAAATAATTCTCAAGCCGGCCCATTAAACTAATCGGGCCTAAAAAAATTCTCAAGCCCTATAATTTATGGGCGCGTTTATCGAGCTCTCGGGCCCATAGCTACCACTACTACAAACTTAACTTATTTCCATGTTTTTGGAGAAATTCTTCAGTGTTGTTCGAACGCCACATGTCCTTTCTCCACCATTCACATAAGGGTGGATTCCTCACCTGTTAGGTGAGGTATCCAAATACCGCACCTAACAAGTAAAGGATCCACCCTCTTGTGAGTGGTGGAACAAGGATGACGTTGTGCTCCTGGAGCACTGAATAATTTTTCATGTTTTCATGTTGGACCAAAATGCGAAGGTCCAGCTCATCAACCTAGCTACGACTTTTGGAATTCTTTTATGAGCTTTTACATCAAAGGAGGAAGTTAATATTTTTAAGTAAATGGTCGTTCCTTGCTCCTGCTTTGAGTTTATTGTTGTATCTTTCCAATCTCTTTCTTAATAAGAGCTTTTTTTCCTCTTGGGTAGAATAAATGGTGATTACAAATAGGTTAAACAATCATTTTGTCCCTTCAACTTTGTCTCAGACTTCAATGTCATCTCTTGTTTTGATTTCTTTTATTTTGGCCCTTCAACTTTTAAAAGAAAGTCAATGTGGTCACGCATTTTAAAATAAATTTAAAAAATTAAAAATTAATTATACTTTGACCCTCTCAACTATGATTTAGTTTCACTTCACCCGCTAAATTAAAAGTCACATTTTACTCCTACATTATGAGAATTTAAGTTCGTATAAACGCTATTGACAAAAAAATAAATAAATTAAGCATTTCTAATCAGATACAATATAATGGTTTTGTTGTCCCTGGTTAACAAATGCATAGTTTCATAAATTTGCTTGATATTGTCAGGGTTAATAATTAGTGGTCCACAAAAACTGGATTCTTTTGGTCATTTCTTAGGCATTTTGAGATGATTTATAACATTTTATAGTCATGACATTATTTTCTTCTTTTTGTTTTAGAAATTAATATAAAAAATTTCACAAAACAAATTCATAATTTTAAATTTTACAATGGCAAAAATGTAACTTTTTTAGTTGAATAGAGGTAAAGTAATATTAAGTTATAGGTTTTTTTTTTTAATAGCAACACAAGCATAACCTACAAAAGGATCCAACTTTTATGGGCACTCTAGGACCATAGAAGACCAAAATATCATTAATATCTAATTTTCTTACTTATTTTGAAAAGTTGAACTACATTGACTTCTTTTTAAAAGTTAGAGAGCTTAAATAGAATAAATGAAGGTCAGAGACGACATTAGAATTTGAGGCAAAGTTGGAGGGATGAAACAATTGTTTACTCTTACTCTTACAAATACACTCTTTAAACTATGACTCAGTATTACTAAACCTCTCTAAACTCTAAAAGGTGACACATTGACACCGTAAAATACCACTTTATATCAATTAATACTTTCTCTTAACAATCTATTAGGAAAATAGATTAAAAATTATCATTTGACTTGCCTTAAAAAACAAAGCTATCGCCCAACACTGCCTAGTTGTATGACACATTTTGGAACAAATTAATCTTGGACCAGCATAGTTCTTAGTAATTTGATAGTTATAACTATATAAGAATTTTAGTTGTATAATGAGTTTTTGAGATGATCATTCATCATACTGAATAAAGATTTCTTGCAAAGCCATTATGATTCACTATTGAATTTATCCCTTCCATGTGGAACTTGATTACCTTCATTTAAGTGGCCTAAACCTTAATTAACATGAGCCAACCATTGTTTGATGGAAAATACTAAACAAAGAGCCACCTTTTACATAAAAAGTTCACATAGATCAGTACATCCCATTCATATCTTTTTAACTAGTTCTCTATTCTAGACGAGCCAACGTAGATGGAGGCAAGTTTGGCATGAACACATATATAACAATACATTAATGACGACGAGGGACATGAAAGGATGAAAGCTTTACTTATGCTGCAGTCTTGACATTAGAATTAGTTTCGCGATCACCTCTATAAAAGTCTATAAAGATACATATTCTTGAAGGAAACTAAACAAGTTCAGCTTCTCTGCACCCTTTCGTTCTGCTTTCGCCTTCTCTGTTGCCTCCTTCCATAACTCTTGACAAACCATTCATGATTCCTTGCAGTCAAATTGTGCCCAATAACCGACCCAACTGTTAGACCACTTCCATATCCCAAGATTATGATAATCCAATCGGTTTTACTTGGAAATTCAGAATCTTTGTCTTGTTGAAAGTGTTGGGTTTTGCTCCTTTGGCAATTCCACATTGGTTGAGAATGAGAAGGGGGCAAGGCTCAATGCTTATATAAGGAGGATTATATCTCCATGGTTAATTGCACTAGTTAATAGCTTAGCTAGTAACTTTTGACTCTAGTAAAATTCCTCTGAAAGAGGTAAAAGTTAAAGTTTAGCTAGGGGAAAAGTTTAGTGGATGTCTTTGGAGTGAGGAGGAAAAATTGTTATAATCACATAGTGTATTTTTCTCTGGGGCTGGTGGTTTTTCTCCTATTTGGGGAGTTTTCCATGTAAATCCTTGTGTTTTGTTTTTCTCTATTTATCTTGATATTCATGTCAAAGGGTAGATCCAAAAGAAGGATGAATTTGAGAGGGCCAAATTTTCAAGTGGTATCAGAGCTTTTTTTTATTGTAATTTTTTTTTTTAAATTCTGAGTATGCTCTGTGGTTGTAGTTTTTACTGATCTTTCATATCAGAAAAGATTTTCTTGAAATTATTAAGGGTGGAGCTTTGGTGTGGTAGTATGGATACGTACAGCCTAAGGAGGTTTTGTCTAAGAGATTGAGTTTTAAACGGGACCAATGTAATCCCTTCAATCTTTCCTAGAAATCTTGAAGTTCTGTCTAGGAAAGATTTGAATCTTTCATGGGAACTTACTTAGTAAGTACTATTCATTTATACAGTAAAAAAAAAAATCAAGGTAATATCAGGAAGTATGGGTTCAAATCCTATCAGATTTGATGTGGAGAAATTTGATAGGCAAATCAATTTTGGCTCTTAACAAGTGGAAGTCAGGGATGTTTTGTTTCAATCAAGATTACACAAGGCGTTGAAGGGCAGACTAATCCCTAAAGTTAGCAGTGATACTAGTGCGACTAATGTAACGTCTAGTATAACGAGCAAATCTGGAATAAGCGATGAAGATTGAGAGGATATGGATTTGAGAGCAGGAAGTGCGATAAGTCTGTGCTTGGCCAATAATGTTCTTGCCAAATGTGCATGGAATATCTACGGCAAAGGAACTCTGGGAAAAGCTTGACGAGTTGTATTAGATGAAGGGCGTCTTTAATCGGGTGTATCTGAAGGAGTAGTTTCATATACTGCGGATGAGTAAAGGTACAACTATTTTAGATCATTTAAGTATTCTCAAAGGCATCATCTCTAAACTAGAATCTATTTAAGTTAAAATTGAAGATAAGGATCAAGCTTTAAGGCTTATCTGGTCCTTTACATCTTCCAATGAACATATGAAACCTATTTTAATACATAAGAAGGAGAAAATAATTTTTTTAGAGATTACCAATAAACTTTTTTCTGAAGAGAGAAGACTAGGCAGTGGATGCAATCGTTCACTTGAGAGCCTAGCAATGATAGTTGGTGATTGGAAGAAGAAGAACTCCATGAAGAAGAATGTAGTCTACTGGGAGTGTGGATATCTGGGCACGTCAAAAAAATTTTTTCCAAAAGCTGGACCAGGTTCAGCAAGATACTCAAAGTCAATGAATGGAGATACTGATAATGACACTAACATTGTGTCTTTCTACATAGACGATGATGTCGCTTAAAAAAAAGCGGGGACATGTACATCCTCATGGCATGATAGAGGATGTGTTACTATCAGTAGGTCTATAAGTTTGCACACGGGCATTGGTTTGACGTTGATGCAGGGTGTGTGGTGGAAATTCATGTCAATGGCTAATGAACTTCTAGGAAAGCCAAACGTAGGAGTTGCACCATAATTTTTCAGCGAGGTTGTTTTTCGACATGGGCCAAGGTGAAATGCTTAGAATTAGTTTATTCTAAATGCATATGCTTTTATAGTGGAGCATGATAGCAGAACCTATGAAGATTTTCATTAAGGTGGAGTGTGGCTATGGGACTAGCCAAAGTTGCAAAGGTGGAGAGTTGTTGGGTTTTGCTCATTTGGTAATCTTACATCAATTGAGAATGAGAAGGGGGGCAAGGCTCAAGGCCTATATAAGAAAGAGTTATATCTCCTTGGTTAAGTGCATTAGTCAATAGATTAACTAGTAATTTTTGAATTTTGTAAAATTCTTCTTGAAGAGATGAAAGTTAAAGTTTAGCTAGTGGGGAAGCTTAATGGGTGTCTTTGGGGTGAGGAGAAAAAATTGTGTGATTTTAACAATTTTTTACATAGTGTATTTTTCTCTAGGACTGGTGGTTTTTCTCCTATTTTGGAAGTTTTTCATGTAAATCATTGTGTTTTGTTTTCTCTATTTATCTTGATATTCTAGTCAAATAATAGATCTAAAAATGGGGTGAATTTAGGAGGGCCAAATTTCTAGCAGAAAGGTTGAAGGTGGTGGTGGAGAAGAAGCCACAGGATTTCCACATTTTTTTTGACAAAGGGTCTCAATAGAGTCATGAATTCCCATCCAACAAATTGTTCTGAAATGTATCAAATTGTGCTCCTCGAGGTATAGGCCATGTAAGATAGTTATAAGAAACATTTAAGATTGCAAGGAATGTGAAATGGGTTAGTTGTTGAGGGATCTTCCCTGTAAGCACGTTATGGGATAGGTCCATGTTAGGGATTTATACTAAAAGACATACTTTGTGTAATGCTTTTAGTATTTATTAATAAATTAGTTATTTTATTTTAATAATAATCTGTGTGAACAATGTTTACAATGCATTATTTATTTAATGATTATGCATGTGTGTCTCTTATTCTATATAGTAGATGATTTGGTGTGTAGCGTACGGCTTACACACGGAAGATCAGATCATCGATTCTTATAGAATATAAGCTTATTGTTCACAGTCTTAGATGAAACTGGACACACCATCAGTAGAACTGTAGCACAAAGTTTTAATAAGTCTGTCTTGACTATGGGGATTAGTATAGTTCCAACTTCTTGTATTAGTACATTTTGTGTGTATTGAACAAGATCGTGTTAATGTAATTGTTTTTATATTGACTATATAAAATAATTAATACCTCATGATTATTATGAGTGCTTATACTCTTAATCCTCATATAATAAATAGACACGTCCATGTAGTGTTCATTGTTTTGATTTACAGAAGAGTGAGATTCTTTGTAGGTCGATAAACTCAGTGAATTGGACAATAACATTACGTGTATGGTGAATATTAATTATTGATGCAATCCACGTCCTGGTATAAGGATTGATGATATCTCTTTGAGGAAGCTTATAAGTTTTGATTATGTCAAACCTGCAGGTGGATTATGAATTTGACATATCAAATAAGTTAAGTGGAAGGTCTCGAGGAATTAAATAAGTTCATTAAATTTAATTGTCAGTAATTTAATTTAATAGACAGGTATCTGTAATCTTAACGTGGGGAGATAAATAAGTATTTAATAATATGAAGCTCGAAATATAATTCCTAGTATAACAAATACTGCAATTATAATTCATTAGTGGTATAAATTATAATGTACGTAAATAGAGATTAATCCTGATTGGATTAGAAATCCTTATTTGCATAGGAAGTCCTAGTTATACTGATCCTATGGTCCCTGTTATGGTGTCTATATATACGCACTCTAAGAGCAGCTAGGGTTACACTTCGCTCATAATTGAGAGATACACATTTTTATGAGGAAGAGAAACCCTAGCAGCTGCGAGCCCACTCTCCCTAGAGTAAGGCATATACGAGGGATACAATAGAAGTCCGAAGGTTGAGTTTGAGCAATTGATTCAAGCTTGTTGCTATTCCTTGATTCGTGCTTGTTGTTGATACTTGTTATTTGGGATCAAAGCAGAGAGATCTTAAAGGTATGATTCTAATCATGTAGATTAGGTTATGCTTATCAGATCATAATTTTTGGTAGTATGTGTATGCACTATAGCCAACTTGTGAGAAATTCAGCAGTCCCCAGCAGTCCAATGATTCCATATTCGTTAGATTCCCAAAGGATGATGGGATGTGACCAATAAGTTCATTGTTTGAAAGGTTAAGCAACTGAAGCACCTGGAGAATTCCCATTGATTCTGGAATCTCCCCTCTAAATTCGTTGCCTGACAGATCAATAGCTACAAAGGCACTTTGGATCTTCTCATATACCATTCGTGTTCCTTTAGTAGCGATTGTAATTGAAAATTTGTGGTTGTTTTCCAACACAATTGTTATAGGTTGACTATCATTTGTTAAGAATTGAAAACTTGAAAATAACTACACGTATGTGAAGCTTTCCTTATGTACTGTTTTCATTGCCTTCCACTTTCAGCAAGTTACCTGAGAAACCATTGTGAGAGAGGTCAATGATGTGCAAATTTGGAAACTCTGGATAGGTATTGGGACTCTCAATGGCCTTGTGGAATCTATTAGGTTGCAAAATAAGGACCTGCAATTCAGGAAGAGCTCCCAACTAGATAGGGAAAGTATAATCAAGTTGATTATTTCCAAGAACCAGAATCTGGAGTTTTGTGCAATTTGCTAGTGTTCTTGGTACTTGCCCCTAAAATTGATTTTGACTGAAATCAATCATCTTCAACGGGCTATTGATGGGGAACATTTTCAGGAATAGTGCCTTGGAAGCCATTGCCACTTTGATTCAGCAAAATCATAGAACCACTAACAGTAGCCAAGCATCAAGGAATTGAGCCACTTGTTATTAGACAAATCAAGTGTGTAAAGACTACAATTGTGGCAGAATGATGGTGGAATTTCTCCACCCACCATATTACCAGTGACAGTATAAAACATGGTAGACTTTGGTGGAATTGGGAGTGAACCTTGCAGCCTGTTATATTCAAGGTCCAGAACGATAAGAGACCGCCATGGAATGACAAAGGGATGCTGGTCAAAGCCTGTTAGAAAGTTGTAACTAACGTCCAAAATAGCCATAGTTTCTTTACTTGAGTTCCATACCCAAGTTGGTATTTGGCCATGAATTCTGTTGAAGGCAAGTCCTAGCACAAACAATTCATCTTGGAATTGAAGGAAATCTAGGAACTCCTTTAAGTTGCAAGCTCTCAATCCAATTCATCTTGGAATTGGAAGGGTGGCATTGGTATAGTTTTTGGTAATTAGCACTATTATTGAATGATGCAAGGATAAGCGTGAACAATTGAATTGTCAATCCAAACAAAACACAAGAACACAAAAGAGAAACAATTTCTCTAAAATAATTCTTTATTCAATACTCAAAGCTATCTATTACATTGTAAGTGAGCCTCTATATATAGGCCAAAGAAGAGTGGCGAACAAGTAAAAGCAAAAAAAAAAAAAAACTAAACACCTAAGGCAATTAGTTAATTAGGAAACCACAAAACAGGAAATTACCAACAACAAAAAAAAGTGGCTCTAGAAAATTTGCCAAAACAAGTGGCTTAAAACTAGAAATAAATAAATAGAAATATATTATGGGTTACTCCTAGAATTGCTTTGTCCATCAACTTGTCAAATTTTGCATCATTCCAAAATTGGTGCATGTGATTTTCATTATGCATCGTTCTCCTCAGGTTAGAGAGAATTCGCCTTCAAATTCTAAAGATGAGATAAGTAACTCTGCCGTAGAACTTGAACTTAAATTTTGTATTCTGAAGAAGCACTTTAAACTTTCCAACCTTTGTCACAATTTTCATATAGTTGGTCCATTGCGTTAAAATAAAATACTCCATAATCAATTTCTTGATGAACAATGAAGCAAATAAATTGAACCCCACTATATAGAATGGATCTTCATATTGATTATTTTCTTGAAAGTCTTCAAAACAATTCATTGAAACAATATCTTTGTAAGTGGTGATCTCTGTAGGTTCTTCGGGAACTGATGGGTCTTCGTTGAAAATTGGTGGCTCACTTCAATTTAAAATTAGATCTAGAGTAGTTGTTGATTTAAATAAGCAATTCTCCTCACACACATCACCATCATCAGGATAGTCATCAAATATTGGTGGTAGATCCCAAACCTTTGAACTATCTTCCGAAAAATCAAGACTATTGTTATTTGTAATTATTTCTTCCCTTTCTTTTTCTTCGACTTCTTCTGTGTCTCAGGGTGCAAAACATGCTCTCTGAACGACCAATAAATGGGCCATGAACTCTAGGAATGGACTCTTTTGATTCTGTATCGTCAGGCTCGTCATAATGTAGGTTGTGCCAAAATTATCATTCTAATCTACTATAATTTTCTTATTCTCAAAGAACAAGTTCTTTCCAGGACGATCTCCTTTCTTGCATTCTGCAGTGTGATGGCCAAGTTCCCCACACTTGAAGCACTTGAAGCCCGATGCTGAAGCTACTGGTTTGAACTGTGTACCCGCAATTTTTGGCATTGCCTTCATGTTCACCGTTCGATTTGGTAGTACACCTGGTTGACTCGTTCTTATGTGATTGATAGTACTCCAATTGGTAGTTGCATTTTTACGATTTGATTGCTGCTCTAGTTGTAGGGCTCGTTGATGCGCATCAGAAACAGAATACAAATCAAACATGTTTAGAGTACCTAAAAGTGTTGACACATACCTTCAATATATCATGAGACTAATTGATCTTTAGTCTCACGCAGATCATTTCAGGCTACCAATTGATAGAATTCAATAGTGTAGTCATCCACAGTATGCGACCCTTGCTGCACATTTTGCAACCTCTGATACATTAAGCACGAGTAGTTGTGAGGCAGAAAAGAAGTCCTCATGAACTTCTTTAATTTCTCCCACGAACCAATCTTCTGTTCACCTTGTCGGGACCTCGTGATTTTGGTTTGCTGCCACCATGCAACGACTCTGCCACGAAATCTGGTAGCAACCAAGGGCACCCTTTTTTCATTGGGAACCTCTTTGAAGTCCAAAATTTCTTCAATAGTGTTTGACCAATCCAAGAAATCCTCCGCTAATAAACCTCCATAGAACTTTGGTATGTCAATCTTCAAGCCAGATTCCCAACGGCGAGAATCACGGTTATGACCTATGAATCCCCTATCCTTACCCCTCCTTGGCTGATAATAAGCAAAATGGTTGGTAGGTTCATCCTCTGAAACTTCCTCTCCCTCCAAAAGATTGTTTCCTGAATGACAGCAAGGTTAATGTCCAACATTTAAAGCAGTGTATTAATTTGCATAGCAATCTGTGCAGCAGTCTGTTCAGAAAGTCTTTACTCCATCTATTGGAATCGATCCTCCATATGCACACCTCATACAACATAGTCACGATCATATACATCCTTGATGTTAGCAACCTGAGCACCACCTCTGCGACCTCTACTTGCAGCTCCACTGCATGCCATGATCAGCTCTGATTCCAACTGATGCATAGATAAGCGTGAAAAAATGAATTGTCAATCCAAACAAAACACAAGAATACAAGAGAGACATAAATTCTCTAAAATAACTCTTTATTCAATACTCAAAACTATCTATTACATTGTAAGTGAGCCTCTATATATAGGCCAAAGAAGAGTGGCGAATAAGTAATAGCAAAAAGAAAACTATACACTGAAGACAATTAGCTAATTAGGAAACCACAAAACAGGAAACTGAACACCTAAGACATTTAGCTAATTATGAAACCACAAAATAGGAAATTACCAAAAAAAAAAAAAAAAAATCCAGAAAATCTGCCAAAACAGGCGGCTTAAAAATAGAAATAAATAAACAAAAATATATTATAGGTTACTCCTTGAATCGCGTTGTCCATCAACTTATCAAATTTCGCATGATTCCAAAATTGGCGCAGGTGATATTCATTATGCATCATTGAAAGATGTCCAATTCCAGATGGGATAGGTTGAGACTTGTTAGCCTTGAAAGATGTCCAATTCCAGATGGGAGGCTACTGTTGGAGTTGATAGAACCATAGAGAAAGTTGCCACTGAGGTCGAGCCCAATCACATGACTAGTGATCTCATCACACTCCACGCCATCCTATGAGCAGCAGTCATGATTTTCACCTTCGAGCTACCATGATTCCACTTTGGGATAAGCAGAAGGGCCATCAGAAGCAAACTTGTTAATGATAAAGCCATACTTGAACTGCAGCAAGGCTGAGGTCTCATCTTCATTGCACTGTGGCTGCATAAAATTAGAGGAAGAGTTATTCCTCGTAATGATGAGGTAAAAACATAAGAATAAGAAGAGCAAGCTCTTGAACATCATGAAAGGATACAAAGATGACTCCATAACATGTCTCTAATCAATTTTCTTTAGCAATTTTTGGATGGGCAAGCCCGCATGTGAATGATGTGCTTCTATAGTTAGGATTCGACTTTCAGACACACACTTTGTGACACCATGGAGATCAAGTCTACAAAACAATGAAGGCTGCCCAGACCGCCCCCCCCCCCCCCCCCCCCCCCCCCCCCATCAACTTGAATCTTAGAGTCCCTCCAAATTCCTTCCAGTCAAGTCAAGTCAAGTACCATAGCCATTGCGCTAGGGTAATGTGAAGATGATGCGAATGAATTGTATGTATTATATATATATATATATATGATCATCACACATGCAATGCTGTGTTCTATCAATTTTTATGATCATCACATCTCCCAAATATTAACCCATGCATATGCATGTTCAAGATGTAGCAGTTGGGAACAATGGGGCTGTGCAGTCCACAAATGTACTTGTCACCACAAACTTCTAATTAAACTGGGAAGACCAGCATAAGACGTGTGTCGAAAGAACCAAAAGAAATCAAGTCTCACAATTGGAATTTTCCAAACATTGAGTTGAACCCCTGATCAAATATTTATGCTTTAAAGGTGGGTCCAGTCCATGCTTGAAATGTATTAAGCACCATAAAGGTTGGATCTTTTGTGGGTAACTTTTGGATTGTTATAAAAAAAAAAATGTAGCAAGCAATGATATGGAATCCGCATTCTAATATCATCTACTCGTAAAGGTTATAAATAATTAAGTTACATTTCTCTTTAACTTCACTGACTACATATTTAAAAGGAAAATACTAAGTTTACCAAAATTTTATATATTAACTAGTAAAAGTGCATGTGTAGAGTATCTATACAAGCTGCAAGTGGAAACGAATGACCAATTCCAATACAACCAAGCCATGACTTCTAGAAAAAAAAAAAGTGTCAAAAGAATAATTTGTATTATCTAATGGCGTTGATGAAATGACCATAGATAAGGATACACAATCTTTTTCCTACCAAAACATAAAATTAAACAAAGAGGAGCTCTGCAAGCAACATCTTCCTTTTACTAATGCACCACCATTACTCCAAGTATCGCACAGAACAATTGCCTCATGTAACTCATGCTTATGAATGTATGTGGAGATGATAATCAATTTGGTAGAAAGTAGCATTTGATGACTGGATTTAGCTTAATTCATCGTAAGTTCATAACTTTCCAAATAACCATACACAATAAATGCTTTACTGAACTCGTGTATCTCACAAAACAACTCAAAGAGAGAAATATCATAAAAGTTGACAATGTTCTCAACCTTCAATCTCATAGTGATATAAAATCAGGTGGGAATGGCATATAGAGATACATTATTATAAGACTTCCCTGAGTTCTAATGTATTTTACTACACTATCAAAGAACAACTTTAGATTTTCTATTGAAAACAGACAAAGGTTCTGCTACGCCATTGAAGTGATGGAAGTACTAAACAGATGTTCTAGAATAGCAAAAACCCAAATCAAAGTGCAATAATAGCGTAGTAAATGTATATTATGGATTCAAACTTCCTCTAATGTATTGATTCTACCCACGATCTGTCTCTCTCGCTCTCTCTTTTTTTGTGGTTAGTTTGATGTTAATTATACCGATGTCTCTCACAAGCCATTCATTCATGTAATTTATGACAAGGCAAGCGTGGATTGGCTTACCAATGGCAAACAATAAAACCAATTCTCGTCAGCTTCTCCACATTCACAATATTCTGACCATCAATGCATGCTTCTGCCTACTATTAGTGATTATATTTTAAGGGGCATCCAAGAAATACGAAAATAAGCAGTGGTAAATGGTACAATCATTACAATGTACAACTTATTTCTAACACATTTTTCCTGACTGCTTGATTATTAAAAGTGTTTATAGCTTCATTATGTTTCAACAATTGAATTTATAATGAATTAATTCTTATAATTATGAAATGAAGCTGGTAGGATACAATGAAAAATACCCATCAGGCTTGAGGATTGTGACACTCTGGCCACCATTAAGGATGACCTTAACATTAGATAGTTTTTCACGAAGACCATACCCTTTTACACCAAGACCTACCAAACAAAATGAATAATCATTAGGAGAAGTCAATCAGAATTGGAAAATACATTTTGTACCAAGACAACAAATTTCTTATTTTAAAAGTGTAAGTGGGATTTCTGGGAAGGTCTGGCCGATCAGTTGAGCCACTATTGATGAGTCCCCAACCTGCTGTAGAGAAATAGAAGAGTTAGAATGGGTCGACCCGCTTTGAGTTGATCATAGTCCGACGGTCAAGTTAACTATTCTTCTCAAGGATGGAATGGAATTTTCAAGTGTACATGACTAAGTCGGAATGAACATACCTTGCTCTTTCTTAACTCTGGTATTTATATTGCGGTGCTCTCTGTAGAGCCTACCCGACACTCATGACTCCCTGCTCAGGCCTATACTGGCTAGCGCCGGTTGATTGGACGCCATTTCTCCTGTATCTCTTTGCTAGAGCTTAACTAATCAAACGTGAGCGTCGTCAGTTCTGCGCAACGCCTCCTCCGCATTCAATGCGAGTCTGTTCTCCATTTAATGCTTTGTCACCGTGTATGATTACACCCCTAAGCTGGGCTAAAGGGGGCTCTAGTTTGGGGGAACAAACTGATCCGGGCTTGTGGCGTAAGACTCAATCTTGGGCTACTCCAGGCCCAGCTCAGTAGTGCCAATTAGCATGGACCGGCCCAACAATTTTGGGCCCATATTTATTTGACCCACAATTGCCCCTTAGCTCTAGCGCCCCGATTGTAGGGGTCTTGGGCTAACCTCGCGCAACGGCTCAATGACGTCAACCGTCAGGCCTTCTTTAATGTGGCGTGACTATTAGGCTGCCTCAGGTCTATTGTCGTTGTTCTATCACTCTTTGCGCATACCTAAGGGGTGTGGCCATTGCTTGAACGTAGAACTTCCCCACGCTTTACATCTGTCTCTGTCACGAA
Organism: Euryodendron excelsum; assembly: GCA_033060915.1. Lineage (NCBI taxonomy): Eukaryota > Viridiplantae > Streptophyta > Magnoliopsida > Ericales > Pentaphylacaceae > Euryodendron > Euryodendron excelsum. The sequence continues at coordinate 11,157,043 of CM065386.1, read as the reverse complement.
GGCTGCCATTCTGTAAGTCTTCCTTTTCTTTGCATTCTTTCTTCATTTTTCTTACTTCGAACCTTAGAACCCCTTGGTAGCCATGGGCACCAGACTTAGGGGAATGCTTAGCCATTCCGATTCCATAACTGCTTTCAAGCAACGGTACAATTTTCTAACAAGGGTAGATATAGGTTTGGTAGGGCCGAACGATGATGGTTGGAAGGTGACTGAAGAGGGGACTCTATTTCCCCTTTATTGCAATTGTAGAGGGCGGCCTTGGGTTTCTTGTTCATCCCTTCTTGACTCAAATCCTTAGCCATTATGAGATTGCCCCAATCCAACTGTTGCCGAACGGTTACAGAATAGTGATGGGGATCATTGAATTGAACCGCCGTCTTGGCTTGAACCTGGGTCTTCATGAATTCAATTATTGTTACGCCGATGTAGAGGTGGGCGGTAGCAGTAAAATGAAATGGTACAAGTACTATTTTAGGGTCAGGCATGCGTCGAGGGAACTGGTCTAATTCCTTCCTAGTTCGAGGAAGGGGATCGACGCTACCATAGTGAAAGTAAGGGGGCCATGGGAATTTAGCGATATCCCCGTAGAACTGGCCCCAAAGATGAAGTGCCCCAGGACACCGAAGGGAATAGGTCTACCCTTCTCTTCGCTACTTGATGTAATTTTTCCCCTGTTTTGATTTTTCCTTGGCTCATTGCTTAATCAAAGAATAGGTCTAACCTTCTCTTCGCTACTTGTTTATTTTTGTGCTTCTGTGTTTCCCAACTACCTTTGAACCCCTGGATAAGGAGACCGAACACCTCGGCGTCGATCTTGCTGCCTTGAAACAAGTTTGGGCGTACAAAGGCGAGGGTGAGCTGCAAGGGATAGGACGCGCTGCACACGTACTCCTGGGCTACCCAATTCGGTACCAAACCTTTACCACCACGAACGGGGTGTCTGCCGCAGTGATTACCTCCTAAAAAGAGGAGGGAGCCTGGCACGACATCGGGCATCACTCATCTCTCCCACCGTCTCTAGGTTCCGCACCCATTGCCGTGATCCCAGACTCTGCCCTTGAAATGGCTCCCAAAATTCGAGATCTCACTCTAACGCTAGGACAAAGGGGTTCTAGGAAGAGGAAGGGTGCGGCCTCGTTTTCTACTGAAACTGCTACCCAAGTCGGTGACACTGATGTTCTTCCACCACCCATTGTGCCCCCTACTACTGGGGTTCTTGCCACTACCGCGATGGCAGATCCTGAAGAGGGAGCAACGACCCCGGTGGTGGTGAAGAGAAAAAGGTTGGTGAAGACGACTGAGAAGGCCGCCGCCCGAGAGATGGCTGCAGATACGGCCGCTACCCCAGATAAATCGGTGGGGCCTTTTGCTATGGAGAAGGGCAAGGGCATAGTGGAGGGACAATTGGCTGAAGAATTTGTAACACGGCCCAAGATCGGCGAGCGGGCTATGATTGTCGAGGACTCGGTGTTACATTATCTCGGCGTTGCTATTAGGGCCCTCCAAGCTATCATACCGCCTAAGGACATCAAAGAACTAGATGGCATCGACACAGGGGAGTTGATGCTTGGAGCAGTTCGGACAGCGTTTACGGTGAGCCAACTATGCTAAACTCTTTCTTCTACCTGTTAAATTTCGCAATCCTATACTAATGCCCGCTTTCCCTTGTTTTCCTCAAGGTGCCATTCATGGCTTGGAGATTATGCAGCGGTTTTGTAGTTTTCAAGATCGGCACGAGGCAGTTTTAAGAAGATACTCCGACCTGAAGGATAGCTTCCACCAGAAAGATCGGAAGGCCAGAACTCTCTAGAAGGCTTGATAGGACAACCAGGCTACTCTTGCCGAGGCACAGGCTTCCTTCAAGCATAAAGAGGAAAACTTCTGAAAAGCTGAAGTTGAAGCCGCCAATATAAAGCCCAGGTTAACCGAGGAAGAGGAGTCGGCAGCTGAGGCAAGAGTGTCTCTGGCTGAAGCTCGATTGGAGGTGGAGCATTTAAACAGGGAGGCAGAAGCCAAGTACGACAAGGGTTTTGAGGATACTGGGGATCATTACGAGGCCCAAGTGAAGCAGATCGCCAAACAGATATTCCAGGACGGTTGGAAGGCAGCCCCAAGGCAGTTAAAGCTAGACAAGTCTTCCCCTCTCTGGACGAAAATTCCTGCCCGCACTGATACGGTGCTTAAGTTGTAGGATGAGGCCGATGAAGAGACCGTTTGTGAAGAGGAAAAAGACGCTCCTAAGCTTCAAATGGATAAAGAAGCCAATCCAGCCGAACTGCCATCGCCCTCCGAACTACTGCTAACAGGACAATCCTCTATCGACCCTCCATTTGCCGAACTAGCTTAGAGCTCTTTTTTCTTTTTTTTTTTGTTTGAATTGTACTTAATTTCGCAGGAAGCACTTATGAACCCATTTTGTACATATGCTTTTGCGAACATGTCCTTTGTTTAGAAAAAAACAATTTTGTTATCTGTGTTTGAGCTACTAATTTTACCCAGCCCAAGCCTCTGCCTAATTTGAGGAAAAATTTTAACGAGCTGCCTTTCTTTGACAGGTCCTAATCGATATGCCCCCAACTTCGGCCCAACTCCTCGTTGATTGGTGCTGCATGTTGCATATTGTCTGAGTGGATCATGATTTTGGCAGTTTGGCAATCCATAGCTTGGTGTGATCCCGCCTGCAGAGCTTCATATTTTGAGTCTTTGTTGCAGTGAACTTGAGTTTAATGACCTGCCCTAATGCCATAGCGTTCGATAATTATCCTCGATCTACCCCCTGATCATTGGATGCTTCATCAACGAACAGCATCCAATTGATCTTTTTTCTGCCGAATTGGTAGGGAGATGTCATCATGTTGTTCGCCGGCAATCGGAGCTAGATTGGTTGCCTGTGGATGGTGAGCACAAAATTCTATAACAAAGTTAGTCAATACCTGGCCTCTACCTGCCGCTCGGGGTTGAATTGTCCGGGCCTGACCGTATGCTCCAAAACTGTTGGGTAAAGGAAGAACTCTTCAACTTTTTGTGGCATATGCCGTAAGGAAGCATTGCTTGGCAACAACTTGGTCCCCTCTGATCTCTTGGACTCCCTCCGTGGAAGGGAATCGAATCAACTGATGGTAGGAGGAAGGGATGGTTTTCATGAGGTGCAATCATGTACGGCCCATAATGGCATTATATGGGAAGGGCACGTTAACCATTAGGAATTCTATTTGTAGGGTAATCCCTCTGGCATCACAAGGATGGTTACCTTCGCAAGTGGCCAGACTGGGTGGGAACTGAACCCAATCAACGGGTTGAGCGAGGGCTAGAGGTCGACATCCTTCAATCCTAGCTTCTTAAACAGGTCATAGTACATGATCTCGGAGGAGCTTCCTTGGTCAATGAACAGTCTCTTCACGTCACAACCTGCCATTGGTAAAGTAACGACCAGTGCGTCATTATAGGGAGCTTGAACTCCCACAAGATCTTCCTCTGAAAAGGTTATGGCTGCGCTATTCTTGCTGACCTTGACTTTCATGGCAGGGGAGCCTACTTGCATTACGTCCCGTAGGTGCACGGCTTTTCAAATATTCGCCCAGTACTTGTTCCGGTTAGCAGCTTCTGATTTTGCCGATCTGTGCAGCATGTTGATCACCTGGATTGGTTTAGTTTGGTCCTCTTTCTGCGGGGGCGCCGGGGGGGGGGGGGGGGGGGGGGGGGGGGGGGGGGGGGGGGGCATCCAGCTTTGGCTACTTGGCCTCCTATTTCGTCTTTTCCTTGTCAATGTACTAGTCAAGATGACTAGCCTTCGCCAAGTCCTCAAAGTGATTTTTCAGATGTCGACAATTTCGTGTTTGATGCCCCCTCTCCCTGTGATAGGAGCAAAACTTGGCCTGGTCTCGGGCTGTAGAGTCTCCTCCCAACTTCGGGGGCCATTTGAGGAACGACTTGTCATGAATTTGGGTCAAAATTTTATAAATAAGGTCTTTGAAGACAGTATAAACCCCATTACTTGCCTTGTTGCTCCGACCGTTGCTGTCGTCCCGTCGAAACTTCTTTGTGTCACTCCTATTCTTTTTTTGGGCAATGGTGCCGACCTTCTTGGGGGCGGTCTACAGCACATCCTATTAAAGAAGGCCTGACCGTTGATGTCATTGAGCCATTGCAAGAGGTTAGCGCAAGACCCCTACAATCGAGGCACTAGGCCTAACCCAGAAAGCACCACCTGCGATAGTCCTTAATGAAGAAACCAACCCTCACGGTTTACAAACTGATGTCGAGGATCGAGCGATACGCAAGGTTGGAGGAGGCGTTGCGCAAAACCGACGACGCTTACGTCCAATTAGTCATGCTCTAACAAATAGATATAAGAGAAATGGTGTCCGATCAGCCGGCGCTAGCCAGCATGGACTTGAGTATGGAGTCATGAGTGTCGGGTAGGCTCTACAGAGAGCACCACAATATAAATACCAGAGCTAAGAGAGAGCAAGGTATGTTCATTCCAATTTAGCCATATACACTTGAAAATTCCATTCCATCCTTGAGAAGAATAACTAACTTGACCATCGGAGTGTGATCTGCCCAAAGCGGGTTGACCCATTCTAACTTTTCTGTTTCTCTACAGCAAGTTGGGGACTCATCAATAGTGGTTCGAGTGATCGGCCAGACCTTCCCAGAAATTCCACTTACAATTAGCGTCGTCTGTGAGAATGTTCAAATAAAGATGAGTACCAACTTCTTAGGGAGAAAAGGAGCCCGTGCCACAGGATGAGGGAACGAAACTGCCTCTGGCAACGATAACACTTACTTTCCTAGCCACTGAACTACCACGGAAAGAAGCAATCGGGGACGAACGAGGAGGTCGGAGACCCGGTCTCCTACTGGCAGCCCCCGAATAACGCAAGACGAGTTACAAAGGGACCCGTACTACGCTAGGGGGCCAAACCCCCGTAGAAATTATCACCGGGACCTAGGCCTTTCCCTTTCTAGTGGACGTGTGCCCAGTGACCATTCACTTCATGCTATAGAAAGTGAGTTACGGTGGCGTGGCGATCAAATTGCCAGGCTTACTTCCCAGCTTAGAGCAATAAAGGACGTGATGTCCAAGAGGGACGACGGAGCCAAGAGGAGATCACCAGCCTACCGCGATGAAAGGAGGAATTGAGATTCCAGAAACAAAAGCCCAACGCCTGTGCGCACGGTCAGGAGCCATGCCTCCAGCATCGACCACAATAGTAACAGACAAGGAGATCGGCGCCACAGGAGGAGTTGAACACCACAAGACGGGGAACAGCCAGGAACCGGTCGACGTCAGAAGGAAAGGGAGAGATTGCTAAATGAAAAACTTGATAGCAAAGAGCAGCCCCCCAAAGTGCGCACTACTCAGGATCAGATAGCATCCACGCCCTTCACAGAGGAGATCGGAAGCCGACAGCCTCTGAGGAACTTCTCCCCACCAAAGTTCACACCATATGACGGAAAGGCCGACCTAATCATTCACGTTTGCTAATACAGGCAAATGATGCACTCTGGAGCTGGGATCAGTCCCTGATGTGTCGAATGTTCTCATCCAGTTTGGGAGAAGTGGCCTTACAATGGTTTGACAAGTTACCTGCCAAATCAGTATTAAACTGGAGATAACTTGCTGAACTATTCACCACTCGCTTTATAGCCAACAACAAGCAATCTAGGGAGGTGGACTTCTTACTCACCCTACGAAAGAACAATGGAGAAGGATTACGGACGTATGCGCAACGCTACTGGGTGGCCTACAATGAGATTGACGTGTACAGCGAGCAGCTGGCTATAACTCAGTTCAAAATCGGCATGCCCAGAGATCACCGCCTCCGATAGTCTTTAATGAAGAAACATGCACACACGGTTCATGAATTGATGTCAAGGATTAAGCGATACGCAAGGTTGGAGGAAGCGTTGTGCAAAACCGACGGCGCTCATATCTGGTCATTCAAGCTCTATCAAAGAGATGCAGGAGAAATGGTGTCCGATCAGTCGGCGCTAGCCAACATAAACATGAGCAGGGAGTCGTGAGTGTTGGGTAGGCTCTACAGAGAGCACCGCAATATAAATACCAGAGCTAAGAGAGAGCAAGGTATGTTCATTCTGACTTAGCCATATACACTTGAAAATTTCATTCCATCCTTGAGAAGAATAGCTAACTTGACCGTCAGAATGTGAAAGGCCCACACTACAAGAAATTACACATTTTGCAACGGCCTTTCGCTACGGGTACATAAAGTCATTGCGGTAGGAGTACTTTCCACAACAACTTTTTTTCTGGTCGCCAAAGGGCACTTCTCGCAACATGTTTTTCTCGTTGCCAAAATTACAGTTTCCGCGGCCAGATTTTGTATTCGTCGCCAACAAATAGAGAAATTGCAACAACATCTTTTGTCTAGTCACCAAAAGAGTTGTTTTCCGTGTCTAGATTTTATTCTCGTTGCAAATCACAAAATTTTGGCGAAAACGTAATAGAAAGTTAGAAACCATACTTTTTCCCCTCGTTTCTCTCTCTACCTATTCTTCCACTTACTCAATTTCTTCTCTCGCTACCTGTGTCTCCCTCTTCCTCTCAATCTTTTCCTTTCTTCATCTCTCTCTAACTGTGTTTGCCGAAGAAAGGTTCTTCTGCCATCTGCACATGTATTTCTCTCTCTCTCTTCCTATTTTAGAAACCTTAAAATTGTGTCCCCAATTTTTAAAACCCTAACTCAATCTCTCTTCTCACAAGTTCTCGCTCACACATTTGTAGAAGAAAACTGATATAGATTGCAGAAACAAAGTGCTAGGACTTGGACAATACAATTCTACAATTCAATTGGTGCTAATTCGAGGTGAAACTCCAGGTCCCCCTTCTTATCTTCAAAATACGGAGTCTATTTGCATGTTGTGTTGAGAATGTGAATATTATCTAATATAATATGTTCTTTGTGTTATTGTAGCATTCCTACTCGCTTTTTCTCTGTCATTATCTTCAAAATTGAGAGAGATTTTGTCCAAGCACAAATTCCCTTTTTTTTTTTTTTTTTGGAGAAAGTTCTATATGTTTACAGGAGAAACAGAAACTAAGGCTTTAAAAAGCACTGAAAAATATTCTTTGGGTGTTGAATGTAACTAAATCAAGTAACACTGCATGTGAATCCAACAAGTTATGTGGTGAATTGGGGTCAGCAATAAAAGCACTGAAAAAATAGTCTTTTTGGTGTTGAATGTTACTAAATCAAGTAGCATGAAAGAGTTTCAAGAGAAAAATAGGAGGAAGAAGAAAACAAAAGGTGGAAAAGAGTTTCCAAAAAAAAAAAAGGAAAAATTATCTCTATGTAACCTAAATTTCCCAAGAACCACAATTTTAGCAACAAAAAAAAAAAATTAGATTACAAATTCAACATGTTATGTGGTGATTGGGTGTCTGTCGCATGATGGAACCATGTCAATGTTTGGAGTGGTGGATCATGGATGTGTTGTTATGATGAAAAATATGTGATGAATAGCATTAAAAGATGACACAACCTTGTCCACTTCTGTTGACTTCAAGTATTTTTTTTCAAAAAATTATTATTATTATTTTCTAAGAAGTTGGGAAGTTACAGTAGGGAGCTAGAGAAATTTCAATAGTAGTTCACAACATGTAAAAAATTTGGTCCTCTTAAAAGAATAAAGTTACTAGTGAATAGATCAAACTTCACTTGGTGCACTCAACCCCATAAAGCAGAGCTAGTTAATTCAAAAAAGCAAGGCACACAAGCTACCCACCCATGGGAATGGTGGTATGACCAATAATCTACCACCAAAAACAAAATCTTCAATTTGTTTCATCCCTTTGACCTACTTCCAGTGATTTATCTTGCTAATTGCTTGTAATAATTGCTTTGTGCATGTTAACTCAGGTACTAGTTGTTATTTCAAAAGGTGGAGACACCTTGTTAGTCCAAAAAAAAAAAATTGAAGTTCAATGTAAAGCTTCAGTCCTGCAGTCTAATACAGTGGGCAAGAGCAAAAAGGGCTAAACAGATTCGCAACTTGTGAAGATTACCTCTCTTTCTTTTTTTTTTTTTGGAAACTTGGGGAGGTTATTGAAATAGCTTACTCCGACTTTCTACTTCATTCATCAAAGTATTTAGTTATCTGGACATTTTTAATGGTCCAGCCCATAAGATGTTCCAATGGCTTATTCATGGTGGAATGTTGCCCAATATAAAGTGTGAAGATAATGGCCACTAGATATGCATGCCTGATTGAAAGTTTCTCTATGTTTTAGCCTTTTGGGGTTGCATGTGCAATTGATATTTGTCTATAAGCACATGTATTGTTTAGCATCCATATGATTTATTTGATTTGTATGAGATTTTACGTCCTTTGCATCAATGCTTATTTTTCGCATTGATTTTGTGAGCATTAGAACTTGCAAGAGACTTACATACTTATTGTAACATGTGCAAGACCCCTGATATGTTTGCAATGCATCATGACACTTTCTAATCTAGGGGTGGTTGGGAGGAAGTTAAAGGATATCCTAGAGGTATAATACTTCCTTTTAGAAGCTTCAAGTACTAAGTGATAATTTCAGTTTCTTATGAAGGAAAATTTTATTTAATTTAGTCTTCTCTCTCTCTCTCTCTCTCTCTCTCTCTCTCTCTCTCTCTCTCTCTCTCTCTCTCTCTCTCTCTACATGTTTGTACATATTGTGAGTTAGCATATTTGTTTATAAGCCATTAAAGTCAATACACTTCAATGCAAATTTTTCTATCCAAAGAGTGCTACAACTTAGACGTTTCTTATTTGTGTCAAAAATATTTTTTTTTGGTGATCTAATACTTTCTTGAAAACAAGAAAAGCAACTGTTGAACTCTGTTACATGATCCCCATACATGCAGCCTACCTTGCTGCAGCTGGGATTCTAGGCATCCTCAAGAATTTAGGGTGAGGCACAGTGAGGGAGGAGGAGCAACTATTATCTTCTTTCAAAGTCTGCCTTGTGATTGCAATGATTGCCTCTAATGGTTTCACATTACCATGGAAGGGTCATCCATAACACCCTCCAGGCAAGCTTAAAAGCCTTGCAATGCTTGTGAGCTTGCACTGTCAGGAGAGGTTGGCGGCTACCCTTTTAAGTTATATTTCCTATGGACATATTAGGCCTCAAGTGCACCAAAAGTCTTGCTGCGGGAGGGTCTTTGAAGTCTTGGCATTGGGTCACTGTCAGGCCTGGAAATGGGTTAGTGAATGCAATGCCACTAGTTTTTTATTTTCTTGCAAGCTTCTAGAAACTTTTCTATTTAACGAAATACATGTAAAAAAAAAATGTTACTTTATTTTACTTTCTTTTCATTCACTTTACGTTCTAGTTTTTTTTTTTTTCGGAACCGAACTTTACCATGAAACTTGCACGAGATCATTACTCAGCCTAAACAAACTATTAGGAACAAACTCCTCTATAAGACTTTAGAGGATTGGAAGCAAAATTTGTGATACCAAACACTCAACTTCTTAGATTTGAATTTTATTTGATAAATTGTTGATAGTTTTCTTTCTTTCCTTTTTGTGTTACATATCGATGGACTCATTCATGCAATTGGACTTGGACTTGGACGTTAATGAAGATTTTCATTCTATATTCAGATGTTTACAGTTAGTTTTGAGATGTTGTATTATATTCAAATATTTGGATATTTGTATACATTTGTTTTCAATATTTAATATTAATTTAGGACTTCTATTTAATGTGTGGATGTACACATTGTTAGGAGAGTGATATATTTATGAATACATAGGTCATTGAACTTATAGGTGAACCATCATATCCAATGTATTTTAGGGGCTATTTCCCCCGCCCCCAAAAAACAAAGAAAAGGAAGATGAACTTTTGGCGACAAAATGTAAATTAGTCACTAAACGCTCTGAGATATTTTAGCAACAAATATTTTGTCAGTAAATATAGTCTTTTCCCACAAGTCCTTTTACATTTAGCACCGAAGTTATTGTGTTGCCATTGGTTAAGTCTTTGGCAACGCAACTACTCTATTGCAAAAGCTTATTGGCAACGAAATACGGATGTTCGTTGTTGAAAATTTTTAGTTTTGGCGTCACATTTTTTCATTGCAAATAGTTTGGTTTTGGCGACGAAATATAAAGTCGTTGCAAGATAGTTTCTGTGTCAAGGCTATAGCGACGATCTGGCGACGAAAAAACTTCTATCGCTGATTATCTTCAACAACAAAAAGCTTACTTGTGGCGACGTAAATTTTGGTTGCTAAAGATGATTTTTCTTATAGTGCCAAACGAGTTGACCCATTCTAACTCTTCTGTTTCTCTACAGCAGGTTGGAGACTCATCAATAGTGGTTCGAGTAATCAGCCAGACCTTCCTAGAAATCTCACTTACAAAAAAGAATATCCATTTTATAAAACAAATATACTACAATTATAAAACAAATATATCAATTTTGGCTTTACTCTATCACCTATATTCTATGTCAAAAGGAAAAGGATTTTTTCCCCTAATAAGTTCGAAAGGAAAAAGAGTTCATGATCAGAAACAAATTGTATTTGTTTTCATGTCGTTGGTAGGTTTGTTTTAGATGTATAAATGCTTGAAAGAGAGAAAAACATACATACCCATTCTCTCCTCTTTGAGATATTGCCGGCATGAAATAGAGACTAAAATATTTTTAATAAATAACAACGGCATTACTCATAATCCAAGAGGAACTCACCATGGACATTGTTATTTCTGGTACATTAAGTATTTCTTCTTGCGGGATATGTCACCTGCATGAAAACCAGAGGCTAAAGAAATCTAAAAATTTATTACTCTGACATTCCTCATAAACCAAGATAAACTCAACATAGGAACTTCTGTTTCTAGTTAAGTAATTTTAATTTTTTTTTTTTTCATATAACAGACAGTGACATATATCATAGGTTACAATAGGATAAAAGCTTTTAAAGAACTAAGAAATTATTTTTACCATAAAAATTGAAAGGAAGATATAGGAAAGGACCAGGAGTCCATCAATCTACAAAGCAAACACCACAATTGCATTTGCAAGTGCATGAGCTCTTTGCCTCCCAGCCAAAAAAAAAAAGTATCGTCATGAACCTACCATATACCACTAAAAAGCCCAGAGAGAGAGCATAAATGAATCATACTATGACAATAGAGGAGTGGTACCTTGGTATGGCCTGAAGTACTGCATATGCCTGTCCAATCATTCTGAAAGGCTATCAAAATCTTTGTGAGACATTTTATCAAACACTTCAGACACAAGTCACACAACTGATGGAATTAATGAGTACATCATGCAACATTCAAAACTACTTTGAGATTAACAATCAAGAATTACACACGTGCACACAAACATAAGAGTGATTGTAAAAGTACGTGAGATGGCAATGTAAACATGATGTCTGTGAAAGGCTTAGGCACTTGCAATAAAATGGAGAATGACGCCCTGAAATTTTATTTTTCTCTTTTATGCTCCCATGGCTATGAGCGGTAGTGGGTTGAAGGGGCGAAGGGAAGGCAACAATTCCTGGAACACCAGTTTGGCTAAAAGAGTCATGTTCTCTTATGGCTATAAGCGGTACTGGGTTGAAGCCGTGAGGGCAACCGTTAAATATGGTCGATGAAGAGTAACATGCCGAATGCGAACCGATGCAAGTTTTTGTTGGGAGGACAGCCGTGGGCATGAATGATCCGTTCGATATGTAATTCTGTTTCCTTGTAAAGGGCATTTTTGAAGACAAATAGTAGAAAACACTTTGGGGCTTCGGTGAGATAGAGATAACAACCTTTTGTTTTTCAATGAATAAATGTAAACACGCTACATGATTCTGTATAAAATTATTATATAAATTATACTTGTAAGACATTAGTACGTTTGTAATGCCTGCAAGTCTTTGGCCCATTTATGATGGATACTCGGCTATAAGGAAAGAGGATGTATTGAGAAACCTCTCCCTAGCAGCTAAAACTATCAAGTAAGTTGGTTGTTCATAAATTACATGTAATAAAATAAAACCCATCTAAGAAGTAAACCATAGCTAAATCATTAAATAAAACAAGATAACGATCTGTCCGTGATATATATATATATAATGAGAGAGAGAGAGAGAGAGAGAGAGAGAGAGAGAGAGAGAGAGAGAGAGAGAGAGAGATACAAGGACGAGCTCATAATGTCCAGCTATTTGGTTAAATTTAGACCCAGTTGGTTACAATTTTGATTCTTGATTTGTATTTTCGTTTTCTAAAAGTTGTCAAAATTGACTTTGGCCAACTGGATTTCAAAAATTGTTTCATTTAGATCATGATTGATAAACTGGTTTTGAAACTTATTTCTAAAAAATTGTTTAGAAAATATCCCAATTTAGGATAAAATAAAAAATACTTTTTAAGTTTTCAGAACCATTTTTATACGAGATTAAAAATAGTATGAACCTTTTTTTTTTTCCCTTCTTTTATTAGGGTTTTAAATAAAGACTCTCTCTATATACACATAAACTTTAATACCTTTTGATATGACCATAGCCCCTCAATGTACAGCGTGAAGAGAATAAAAACTAGAGTTTAAAGGCAGATTTTGTAGACATAGTGCATTGATTTTTAGAGTAAAAGGAATTAATTTTAAAGAAGTTGAAGATTCTCACCAGTGAACTAACTTCAGGGTTGAGAAGGATGAGTTAGCCCATGGCAATCCCATCCATGCCATGAGGTCATGGTTCCACTCACCATTTTCTCTCTCCGTGACTTTGGCCCTCCAATGGAACAAAAAAATAAAATAAAATAAAATTTTCATTAACTAGGATTTTCTCCTTAGGTCATTTCGGTTTGACGTAGCTTTGAGTAAACTATGTGATAGATCATAAAAGCATGAAAACAAATCCAATTTTTTGCTACCAGCCTAGTAAAGTTCTCATGATTTCAATTTTAAAAAATAATAAAGATAATATGGTGGTGAAAGGGACATAAAGCTTAACTTTAGAGGAGTTGGTCTCATTGATCCAAAACAAGAAAATATAATGCTAGCTAGGATAATTTTCTCAATTCGTCACAAAATATTAGTATGAGTTGACCACTGGAGTCACATATATACATACCTCATAAAATGGAGTAATTGTTCAATGCTCATGGAGTACCATGTAATTGTGCTCCTCATCTCACAATATCCATGGATCCTATCTCTTAGGTGAGATATTTTGATATCTCATCTAGTAGGAGCCTACATGCAGTGTCAGATACTGTAATAAGGCTACATAGTTCTCTCAAACCATTCAATAATTTTTCCACTGAGATGTTGAATTGCCCCAAAATATGGAGTAAGTTGTCAGAGAAGAGGGTAAGAGTTGTGCATCCACAAACATCAACATCACACAAAGTTCTAAAGCGAAAAAACCAGCAAATGACTTTTGAAACTATAATTTTACATCTTCATCCCCTAAAAAGGCAGCGTGCTTGTTATATGTTAATTTTTTGTTTATTTTCTAAAAGAAAGTTTGTAGAAGGTTGACATTGTAACAAATTAGAAGTGTAAGAGCTTAATTATTATAATTGAAAATAAAAATCCTAAAGTAGAATTTAGTGTACAGTGTAATGATGCAAAGTATAATTAACCCATAAGAAAACAAAATCATACAACTAATGATATACAATATAATTACAAGATCAACTATAGTTCTTTCATTTCCACTTAAAACATTTACTATTTACATTTAATTTTATTTTCGGAGAACTAATTTATTTGAAGATTTTACGCTTGTTTAACCTCGCTCAACCCAAACTTTGTTAGTTTAAGTGGGACGGGAACAGATTAGAAGGATTCAATCAGTTGCGAATTTGGGAGCAGAGTATAGGGTGTGGTTTTTCTATTAGCAATAGAGTAGAGTTTAGCTTAACTCGACCGAACTTGAACCTGAAATTTGTTGATAACAGTCCATGAATTTTCCTGGGGATCATATCTTCCACAGTTGTAGTTTTCTACAGAAGTTCTATTTTACTGTACTTCGTTGATAAATCTCCTTTTCGTTTTATCACAATTTTATTAGATAGAAGTATATGACCGAACATATATGTGAGCGCAAATAACGATCTTTTCATAAACTTTCCTCTCCTTTCAATGGATACATTCTAGTTTTACGCTAGTTTGGATCTAAATTATAAAATTTGATTAGGGAAAAAGAAAAGGAAATTTAAATGAAATTACTTGTACTAGTCCAATTTTATGAGTAATCAAACAAAAAAAATGATTTTTTTGAGAAATGTCTTTTCATATTTCTCATTTTCTTTGCCCAGCCCAACCAAACACGACAAAAAAAAAAAAAAAAAGCTTTTCCCTTTCATTTTCATTTTATTTATTTATTTATTTATTCCTTGTTAAATTCGAGATCCAAAGACAGTCTTAAAGTTTTTTGCCTCTTCAAGGGCCATGTACAATGCCTAAAAAGGCAACCAAAAGCTCTCTAGGACTTAAATTTACCTTCCTTAATTGGCCGGCTCTTAGCCAAATTAAGAAGCCATTGTATTGCTTTTGCCAAACATAATACATATAGTAATGCAATAGATACAAGCAATTTACGTAAAACAGATCTCAAATGCATGGTACATACAATTCAGTAAAGCTAAAAGACCTACCCAAAATTGCAGAAAAATTTCATCAAACATTGCCTAATCGACTTCAGTTTCCTCGTCCCCCTGCTTTTCTCCCTTGTCTCTGCTTGTGTTTCTTCCTTCCAAAGGTGAAGTAAAGTATATCCCCACAGGATAGTCAAAAATAAATGCAGAGGTCCACTCAACCCACTTGCAAAAACAAACCACTCCCATATAGGCAAGAGTAAATTTATGACTCTAGGAATTTGATTAACTCAAGATAGGCACCTCAGCTACGGGGTAAAAGCAGAAATCACATTTATCCTTTCCGTCACCCCAATACATGGAACGATATTACAACCAGAAGCAACTGGCATCACTTAAAGGAAAGAAAAAAATATTACAGATTTCAGAAGCATTTATAGTACTTCCATTTCACACAAGCTAAAAGCATCCCCATGGATAAACATTACAAATGAAATACTGCTTATTGAGTTAGTTTCTTCCTACCTTCCTTTTCTTCATTCTCTGGGATCGCTTACCACTTCCAAAGGTCCAGACAAACCATTCGTGATACTTCGTGGTCAAAGTGTGCCCGATAACCAACCCAATTACTAGCCCACTTCCATATCCCATGAATATGACAATCCAGTCAACACCGCTTGGAAACTCTGAATCATCACCTCGAAAGCTTGGGGGAGGTGGTGGTGAGGCTTCTGAATTTCCACATAACTTCGACAGAGGGAAACCACACAATCCAGAATTGCCTTCATATGCGCTGCCTTCAAATGTATCAAATTGCTTCCCTCGAGGTATGGGGCCTGTGAGACGGTTATGGGAAATGTTCAAGACTGCCAGGAATGTGAGTTGGGTTAATTGCTGAGGGATCTCTCCAGAGAGCATGTTTTGAGAAAGGTCCAATGATTCCAGCTGTGTCAGATTTGCTAACGCTGATGGGATGACACCATTGAGATTGTTGTTGGAAAGATTTAGCGCCTCCAACCCATTGAGAATTCCAAGTGATTCTGGAATTTCTCCTCTGAATTTGTTGTTTGACAAATCAACAGCTACAAAGGCAATTTGGATCTTCTCGTATAACCTTTGTGTGCCTTTGTTAGCCATTGTTATTGAATAGCTGTAATCCACAGAAAATGGCATGTCATATGTCGTGCTACCTATAGTTATCAGCAGTTCAATCCTTGGAGTTGCCTGCATATATGCTAACTTCTCTGCTTTGATCCTTTTCATTGTATTCCAGTTTTGGAAGTATTCTGTAGGCAAATTACCCGAGAAACCATTGTGAGAGATGTCAATAATCCGCAGCTTTGGAAACTCGAAAATGGTTTTGGGATTATCTATGACACCATGGAATTTGTTAGATCGCAAAACAAGAACCTGTAACTGAGGAAGAGCTCCCAACCAATAGGGAAAAGTATCCTCAATCTGATTATTTCCAAGAACAAGAATCTCAAGCATTCTACAATTTGCCAATGATCTTGGTACCTCACCCTGCAGTTGATTTCCACTTAAATCAACCATCATCAAGTTGCTATCCATGGTGAATGTTGGAGGAATACTGCCTTGAAGACTGTTGTGACTTAGATTCAGCACCAGCAGATAATCGATAGAAGTGACCAAACATGGAGGGATTGTGCCACTCAAGTTGTTATTAGACAAATCAAGTGCACGAAGAGAACTCGAGTGGCATATTGATGGTGGGATTTCTCCAGTCAATGAATTATCAATGACTTTATAAACAATGGTGGTGGGTGATGGAACTGGGAGTGACCCTTGCAGCCTGTTAGAACTCAGGTCCAACCATTGCAGAGAGTGCCATGGGATGAAAGCTGGATGCTGGTCAAAGCCTGTAAGAAAGTTGTGGCTAAGGTCAACAGACGCCATAGTTTCTTTGCTTGAGTTCCACACCCATGTTGGTATTTGGCCATGAATTTTGTTATGGTCAAACATCAGCTCAATCAATTCATCCTGGAATTGCAGAAATTCAGGAAACTCACTTAAGTTGCATGCTCCCAAATTTAGAACACTCAACTTTGGAAGAGTAGCATTGGCACTGTTTTTCGCGAGCACTGTTAATTTGTTAGCCGATAATGCCAACACGGTCAGGTTTTGGAGCTTAAGAAATATGTCTAGATCCACGGCTCCGCTCAAATGATTTGCAGCAAGATTAAGGTATGCAAGATGTTTGAGTTGATAGAATGAGCTTGGAATCGTGCCCTGAAGTTGATTGAAGCAAACTTCTAGGATAGTTAATTGGGTGAGGTTCGTAACCCAGGATGGGAATTGACCAACTATTTGGTTTTGGCCGAGAAACAAATGAGAGAGTTGGGTCAGGTTTGCGAGTGACATCGGGATCTCACCATGTATATTCGTGGCTCCAAAACCCAATTCAGTGAGTTTTGGTAGTTTCCCTAGTGGCAAAGACAACGGTCCAGCGTCAAAATTATTACCACTAAGTATCAAAGAAGTCATCTGTGATAGGTTTGCTAGTGATGAAGGAACCTGGCCGACGAAGTTGTTAGCGCCAAGGTTCAGAAAGGTGAGCTGGGTCAGATTGCCAACTGAAGCTGGAACTGACCCTGTGAAATTACTTTGACATAAATCCAGGTAATTTAAGGATTCAAGGTTACCGATTGAATCCGGTAACTTACTAGAAAAATTGGTGCGAGCAAGATCCAGTATCTCAAGCCGACTACTGCTCTGAAATTCAGGCAGATAGCCGGTGAGATTGAGATTATATCTCGCAAAAAGTTTCTGTAGGTTTGGTAGCAGGAAAATGCCTTGTGGGAATTCACCACGCAACCCACAATATTGCAGGTCAAGAACTGTCAGAGAAGACATATTTGCCAAGATCTCAGGTACAACAGTGGGTATGTGCACAGTAGCGAGATGAAGTTCTTTGAGGTTGGTTAAATTCTGAACTAGGTTTCTCAGACTGAGATTTTCAAGTCCCAAGAATCTTCCATAGCTCCACGAGTCATAATTCATAGAAAGATCAAGGGAAGTCAGCATGGATAGTTTCGAGATTTCTGAAGGAATTTGACCAAAAAATGAAGAGTGGGACAGATTGAGACTCACAAGCCTCGAAAAATGGCCAATTCTGGACGGGATTTGAGAGTAATTGAAGTGATTGTCAGCAAGGTTAAGCCTATGAAGGTGAACAAGGCTGAAGAGGCTGCAGTTGGAGTTGATAGAGCCGTAGAGAAAGCTGCTACTGAGGTCAAGCCCGGTCACATGACCAGTGATCTTGTCACACTCGACCCCATACCACGAGCAGCAATCACTATATTCGCCTTCGAGCTTCCATGATTCTACTTTCGGATAACCAGAAGGGGCACTAGAAGCGAACTTGTTAATGACAAAGCTATGCTTGAACTGCAGCAAGACTGAGCTCTCACCTTCGTGGCACAGTGGCTGCGTAGTGGAAGAGGAAGAGTCAGTTGCCGTAGGAAGAATAAAACATGACAGTAAGAAGAGCATGAACATGAAAAGATACAAAGTTGAGCCCATAATATTTCTAATTGATTTTCTTTTTAGCACTATATGATGAGCAAGGCAGGATGGGAGCAATGTCCTTTTATAGACAGGTTTCAACTCTCAGACATACATGTAATTGTCTACAAAACAGTGAAGGCCTTGTCCTTATGCAGAAAAAGAAAATATGTTTAAGCTAGAGATTATTGGACCTCCACTGGCCCTTTGCTTGGATCTCTGGTGTCCCTCCAAATTCCTTCAAGTCAAACTCACTGCCGTTGCCCTTGGGCAATGTGAAGCTGATGTGTGTTCTATCAATCTCTTAACTAGTGAAACTTCTGTGCAGATAAAGAATCAAATGAAAATCATGTCCCACAAGTGAAGTAATCCCAAAAAGTGATTTCAAACCCAGCTCATAGATTTATGCTTGAAAGGTCCAAAGCAATGATTTAGAATCCAAATTCCATTACCTTGTAAATTTGGAAAGACAAAGGGCTTATATTTAGGACAGAGACTCCTATTTTTTATCTTGCAAAAGCGGTAACAAAGGTGGTCGATCCCTCATGCATGCGGACGCTGATGAATTTTCCTCTTTGTTAACGTTTTGGCTCATGAGACAATTGTATTGGACCTCATGGTGACAAAAACGTTACCAAGTGCTTGAACATGAAAAGAAACTGATAAAGAGTGCATATCCATGGCTATATGAAGCTTTGGGATACATTTGGGTGTGGTCCAACATTGTTTAAATTAACCCGAAAAGTCCCAAATTAATCCGAAACGGCCCAATGAACAAGACTCGCCATTGTTGTTGCGATGTACATCGTTTTTCGGGGGATTCCATCATTTAAACTTTGAAAATGGCAATTTTACTGTTTTTAGAAAGATTTGATTTGCCCGAATCTCAGTCTATACGATTCCAATTCAATCTAAGTTTTTTCTTACAAGTTTCTTTTAAAGTCTAGTAGTCAAATTTAAGTTTAACTCAATTTTTTCATTTTTGGTAATTTTTTGTATCTTAATTTTTGTTGTTTTCCAATTCCATTAGGCTTAGGATTTATTTTTCCTGTAAATACTATCTAAGGGCTCTGCCCTAAGCAGATTTTGATAAATTAATTGAACTTTTGCTTAACAAAATTCTTTTCTCTCTTTGTTTTGTTGTGTTTTGTTTGGGAATAATGCAATTGTTCATGCTATTCCTGTATCAGAAACACAGATGACCCCATAAGGTATCCAATCAATTTGCTTTAACACTTCATAGCTAGGATTGACTGTCAGACATACGATTGTGATACCATGGAGGAGAAGTCTACAAATTTAAGAGTGAAGACCATGTCCTCAGTCAGAAAAATGCTTCCCAAGCTTGAAAAAATGCCCCCCAGCGGCCCGGGGGGCCAACACCCCTCTCCTTGAATCTATGAGTAACTCCAAATTCCGTCAAGTCAAGTCACCGGCGTTGCGCTTGGGCAATGTGAAAACGAAGCAAATTAATCGTTTAGTATCATCACGCATTGTTACTATCCACAAATGTACTCAATCAATACAGGCTTCTAAATAGACAGGGAAGGCCGGCATAAGACTTTGATGAAAAAAACCAAAGGAAATCATGTCCTGCAAGTGAAATGGTCCCAAACAGTACTTATTCAAACTCTAGATCAGGGATTTATTCTTGAAAGGCGGTCCGGTCTTGGTTGACACACTGGTTCAATGGCCAGTTTATGCTTAAAATGTCTAAAGCAATGATTTAGATTCCGACGTGAAGAACCAAACACAAAATTCGTTAAGGACAATGCTAAGAGTAATTTTTTTTTTTTTTTTTTTGTGCATAAAATTGTAGTGACTTTTTCTTCAATTATGAATCACAATGACGGGACTTTTGTTTTTCAATTGATGAATGTAAATAAGTCTATACGAGATTTATATATAACATAAATTCTTTACTTAAACCTTTTACCATTTTTGGTGAATGGATTAGCCAACGGATTTCGTCTGTTCTCGCGGTGCTAAACCCAACTTGGTCCACTTGCCTAAAAATTAATATTTTAACTTTATTGTTGAATGTCGTGCGTTTATCAGTATAATTTTTTTTTTGTCCTTGGTAGTAAAAATATCACTAATTCAATTATAATTTTTTTTATTCTCATGTTGTAGAAGTTATACCATATTCAAATTCTCATCTATATCTTTAATTTTGTTCTATTGCACTATACTTCTTGTATTTTTAAATTTCCAATGTATTGTATTTTTTTGATAGATAGAGTTCGCTTTATTTGTAACTATTTTTATTATAAATAATAAATATGTCTACCATAAAATACGAATCTTGTGGGTACCAAGCGCGGATCCGTTGGGGTTGTAACTAACTAGTAGCAACAACACCAAAGTATCAAAGACGGTTATATAGTACTATAAAATATGAATATGGGTACACAAAACATAAAAATGTGAAAAGCTTCATTAAAATTTGCCGCTTTAGATCTCAAAAATTGGGCTAGACCTGGTGTCTTGATCCAAGCAATGTTCACCAAACTCAATAAACTTGCAAAAACTTATTGTTAGGTTTTTTAGTGTTGCCATTTTCCTTAGAAAAAAGTACTTTAATTGTAATTGTATTTTGAGTTGTATTTGGGCCAATTTAGAATAAGTTTCAAGTGGATACTGTCAGAATACAAGTTACTAAACCTGTGGTACAAGCTGCTGAAGCACGTAGTGCTGAAATTTTAAAATTTTATATCTTTCAAACCAGACATGCTACAGAAATCCATAATATATCGATTTTATATAATTTTTTGATATCTATGCACTTGTCATTGACTAGCGTTTGAACGGGGTGCCAAGGCATTCGAACTCTTGACCAGAGGGTTCGACCAGTCAACAGATTTTTGGAAAAAATGAGCTTCCACTCCACGTCGGTTTAAGAATCCTTTCCTACTTCAAGATACACTTCGTCTAAGACTTGGCAAACACTCCAAACTTCTATATAAAAGCTCTAAACCCTAGAGAAAAATATATATACTTGAAGAGAGATTCTCTAGCTATTTAGAGAGCTTTATCGTGCCTTTCGGATATTGAAGTGTTCTTCTGGTCAACAACAAACTTCACACATATTGTCTTTAGTGGATTCTAAAGATTAACATCGATAGCACAGGAGAACGGTGAATAGTGAGTGTCTAGTGAGCAAGTCTAAAACTTTTACCATAGTTGTGGATCAACATGGAATTATGGATCAACAGGTTGGGTTGTAAGTTTATTCTTATAACTTTTCAAGGTTATAGTACTGAGTACATTAGTGGCTATATGTGGCACCATGGTTTTTTTTTTCCTAATTGATAAGGTTTCCACACTAAAATCCTGTGGGCCTCTTCTCTTTACTTTATTGCTTTAGAATTGCATATAGGATTGACAGACCTAAATAATTGATCTCTTCTGATAGTTAATTTTTTAGGTTAATCAATTAACTCAAGACAAATCCACTTCCCAAAACGGTTTTTCAATTGGTATCAGAGCGGGTTCACTCTTGTTTTTCAAAATATTTTTTCAAAACCTTTGAGTGAGATCCTTATTATTTTGGAGATATGGATTTGTCTAGAAAAGATATTACTTATACTACTTCAACTATTCCTGAGACTCTAGGAACACCTATTTTTAAAAATACTCAATCTAATTGTGATCCTTGTGAGTCCTATGTGTTGGCCCAAGTAGGCAACCCAAGAGGGGGGGGTGAATTGGGGTTTTACAGAATTTTTAACAAGAATTTCAACTAAAACTTGTTTATGTATTTTAACAATAACTAATCGAAATATATATATCAAGCAAGTGGAGTATATATCAATATATATATTTATGCAAACATGTATAGTGAGCAATTAAACAAAACAGAGGCAGAAAAGAAGTGCACCAGATTTATAGAGGTTCGGCCAACCTTGCCTACGTCCTCTCTTCTTCGATCCTTTCGAAGGAATTCCACTATGTAATACTTCTTACACAGCTGCTGGTTGTGCCACGAGTGCCCAGCTCACTCTTACAAAAGCTTCTTCCCAAGCTTTCAAAACCCAAGAGATTTTGTCCAAGCTTCTCTTAAACTTACAAATGTTTTTCCAAGAACACTCAAACTTACAAGGTTACAAACCCACCCAAACGAGAATGAATGAAGATTATACAAAGAGTGACTCTCCTAGTGAGTATATGAATGAATACAACTCAATGGATAACTTTAAACACTCAGCAAAAATATATGGCAGTGAGGTACAGGTGATTTTCAACTTCAAGCACTTGATATGAATGGTATGATTGCTCTTCTCTTCTACTTCTTTGAAGCTGTATGTATCTCATATATATAGGTATGGATCGATTCTAGCCGTTGGAGAAGTATAGGAGAAGATTTGGTTGAAGTTTTGCCCATACCGTCTGTCAGAAAACTAGCCGTTACGGTCTAGGGGTCGACTCTTTTCACAATGAGTCGACTCTTTTTGCATTTCAGCAGATTTTTCAAGTTTCTGTCCAAATGAGTCGACTCTTTTGTCCCAGGAGTCGACTCTTTTCAGCAGTCTGTAGAATTGTTTGTTCTCTGTTGCAATGAGTCGACTCTTTTTGGCCAGGAGTCGACTCTTTTAAGCTTCCAGCAGAATTCCAAGGCTCTGTTCGAATGAGTCGACTCTTCTTGCTTGAGGGGTCGACTCTTTTTACCAAAACCCATATTTTTGCAACTTTTCTTCAATCTTTTTCAAAGCTTCCAATCTCTTCAAGGATCATCTAAATAGGCTTTTTAAAGCTTGCAAACACTTCTTCAAGATTAGATGACTCCAAGAACATCTTCAATCCATTCAAGGTGAGTTTTCTTCATTTTCATCACTTGTAGAGCTCTTCCATTATCATAGCTTCATCTATTGATTCAAGTCTTCTTCAATATCTTCAAGAGAGCTTCCACGACTTAGAATCTTCATTTCTTCAATCAACATGGCTTCTCCATGGACTTCAACAACTCAAGAAAGCTTTCCAAATCTTGTGATTCCTTCCATGTCTTCAAGACATCTTTACATCTATCAAGAAAGCTTTTATGTTTTTGAGTTGGTCTCTCCTTTCTCCATTCTTGCAAGATATCTTCAAGTACTCAAAGTCTTCAATCTTTTAAATCAAGACTTTGATCATTTTCATTCTTCTTCTTTGATATCCATCATCTTCATTCCCTTATAAAAACACCATTGTTGAATATGCTATTCTTTCATGCTTATCAATCTTCAATCTAGGATTTTCATCAACTTGAAATTTCTTTTTCTTCTTATAATATCACCTTTGTAGAATACATCACTTCATCATGCTTTTCATCATAAATCCTTTATTATGATAAGCTTCAAGTCAAGATCTAATTAATAATTCATCTGTACACTAAGTAGAATTATTAGATCATTTAACCATGTTTTGTTATCATCAAAATCAAGGCATTGACTCAACACTATGAAACAAGTCAAGATGACTGTAATGAAGATAAGGATGAACTCCAAAGTATCTATAAAGAATTAATGAAAAAGAGGCTCAAGTTGAGTACGATTAATAAAAAATTAGCCATCAAACTGAAAAATGTGGAGAAAGAGAAAGATATTTTTAAAACTCAGTTTGATGATTGCCAAATTTTGATAACTCAATTGAAGGATGATAGAGAAAATTTGTTAGAAAAAATCTCTTCACGTGATGAGACTATCAAGGGCCTAGAGGAGATTATGTCTAATTTAAAATATGATTTATCTATTGCTAATCCTACACTTGAGAAAAACAAAAATATTAAGAAAGAACTTGTATTTGTTAAATTTGATTTATCTCGTACTAAAGATTCTCTTAAGGGTTTCATCATAGGCTCTAAGAAGATTGATCACATCTGGAGCATTCAAAAATCATTTGGAGATAAATACAGGATTAGATTTGATGGAAAATCATCGAGAAAAATACCAAAATTCACTCCTCCAGTGGATCCATCAAAATCATAGACATACCAGAACGTTTCAGAATATTCAAGAAAGTAGAAACAAGTAAAGTAGCCCAGGTATGTTCTCGATTTTGCAAACTTGAATTCTTCACAGCATTTGAACTGGCGCAGAAGGTGTTTGAATGACAAGCAATGACGTTCAAACAGTAGGAATATGCATTCGAATGGCTAGCAGTATGAGGCACAAAGAACTACATGTCCTAATTTTGTTCCTATATGTCATCATTATGGTGTTAAAGGTCATATCAGGCCTAACTGTCATAAATTGTGAAATATTTCTAGGAGTTATATGCATGAAAAACCTAGCAATCATTTTAAGAAGCTTAATAATGGGTTGTATAACCAGATTAATAAATTGAATGAACAACTGAATGACCTTCAACATCAAATTTCTGAAAGACCTAAAATTAGGGTTGTTTGGAGTAGAAAATTTGATTTGATTGCATTGAATACCTCTAGAAAGTCTGTAGGAGTTGACCTTTCTGAATAAAGTCTGATTTTGACATAGCATAGGAAGTTATTTGATTCTTATTCTTTTATCCTAGTGCTATCGTAGTGTAGAATTTTAAAACAAATTCAAAACTATCAAAAATATTTTCTGATTATAGCTCGTTAGTATTTTTTGTGATTTGTTGAGTAATTGTTCATGACAGTGATAATATACATTGTTGGGCTTTGAATACATGATCTAAATTTAAATTTCTTCATCTTCGCCTATATTGTGAGTAAATTTGGAAATATAAGTCTTGTGTCCATTGAGCATACTTGGTGCATTTGAATTGAATGAAACATGTGTGTGATTCTTGTTAGTTTGCTCTGTTCTTATGTTCTCGAAGATGGATGCACACTAGATTGACCAATATTCATGTTCCATCACTCATTCAATCACTCCCTAACCTAACATGTGTGAATGCCATTATAGATATATATCAAAATATGCACCCTTTGGATAAAATCGTAGAAAGGGCTACCATGTTTTAAGTATTGAAATCGCATATAAAGAAAAAAAAAAAAAAGATGAATCATTGAACTATACAAAAGAAAAATATTCAACTCATAAAAAGGTTCTAAACATGGTCTCATTAAGGGGGAGTTTCCATACTTGAAACGCACAAGCATGATTGGTCTATGTTCTAATTACGTAATTATCTCGAGAATTTGAATAGACTCATTAACATTGATCTCTGCTAGTGTTCATGTCAATTCTATAGCTTTTGAGTTCATTGAGAATACCCACTTGGCTATGTTGACAAACTACACCTTTGTGTTTAAAGAGGTTGAAAATTTTAATTTATTGAGTATACTTTGTGTTTGAAATAATGCTTGAGTCATGAAATTTACTTTCTACATATCATAAGATGCTGCTTGATTTATTATCAAAATTTTTAGAGTAATTTTTTTTTCTTATGGTGTGTTAAGGATCCACCCTACATGTGCCTTATTTCTTCATTTCTATTCCTTCTTACTCTATTGTCATTAAACTAAATTT
This sequence comes from Euryodendron excelsum, assembly GCA_033060915.1. NCBI lineage: Eukaryota > Viridiplantae > Streptophyta > Magnoliopsida > Ericales > Pentaphylacaceae > Euryodendron > Euryodendron excelsum. The sequence continues at coordinate 11,131,502 of CM065386.1, read as the reverse complement.
CACTGAATTTTCTTTGTCAATTCCAAACAAAAAGGGGGAGAGAGGTGATATATCATATTGTTTGCATTGTTATTAAAGGAGAGAGGTGATGTATACATGTGAGGGAGAGAAATTTATTCGTGAACATGATTTATGGATTGATATTTCACTTATAATTTTAAAATTTATTCGTGAACCTGATTTATTGATTGATGTTTTACTTGCGATTTCACTAGATTGTTTAAGTATGTTTTTACAGATAGACAAGTACACAAATGACTTCTTCAAGCTTAGTTTTTTATACATTTGAGTCATTTGAGCCACACATTCTTTTGCTACACCTAGATTTTTAAGTCATTTTCCTATTTCACTTGAATACATGGATGAATGCCTTGTTGTTTCTACCCAAATGAGGGTTACTGTTTTATTGGATTGGGTTTGTTGATCTTGTGAGGTAGAGCTTAATGGTAGGGCTTTGCCAGTGGATTTAGTTAGTCTAGAGATATATGACTTTGATGCCATTTTAAGGATGGACTAGTTGGCCATTCATTATGCCACATTAGATTATCGCCATAATCGGGTTATCTTTTCAGTGCTAGGGCAGCCAGAATTTTATTTTCATGGGGATAAAAGGCCTTATCTACCCAATTCGATTTCTGCTTTGCAAGCAAATGAATGTTGAGGAAGGGCTGTAAAGGCTATTTAGCATATGTAGTGAGTGAAGAGTCGTCAGGGCAGAGCTCAAAGGATATCCCAATTGTGAGGGAATTTCCTGATGTCTTCTCGGAGGACCTACCCGGTCTACCTCTAGACGGTGAGGTAAAGTTCATTATTGACTTATTGCTAGGTATTGTTCCTATCTTTAAGGCACCTTACAGAATGGCACATGTTGAGCTAAAGGATTTATAAATTCAGTTGCAAGAATTGTTGGATAAGGGCTTTATTAGGCCCATTGTTTCACCTTGGGGAGCGCCAGTGTTATTTGTTAAGAAAAGGGATGGTACTGTGCGGCTTTGTATTGATTATCGTGAGTTGAACAAGGTGACCATCAAGAATAAGTATCCGCTACCTCGCATTGATGACTTATTTTATCAGTTACAAGGGGCTTAGTTCTTTTCTAAGATTGAATTGAGATCCAGGTGCCACCAGTTGAAGGTCAACGAAGGGGATGTTCCTAAGACCGCTTTTCAAACTCCGTATGGGCATTACGAGTTTCTAGTATTGCCTTGTGGTCTTACGAATGCCCCAGCAGCATTTATGGATTTAATGAATAGGGTTTTCAAACCCCAGCTTGATCGGTTTGTTATGGTGTTCGTCGACAATGTGCTGATATACTCTAAAAGTAAAGAGGAGCATGAGGAGCACTTGAGGATAGTCCTTCAAAGTCTCAGAGAAAAATAGTTGTATGCTGAATTGAAAAAGTGTGAGTTTTGGTTAGACAGTGTATCTTTCTTGGGGCATGTAATTAGTAAGGATGAGGTGTCAGTAGACTGTATGAAAGTTGAGGCAATTGTGAATTGGTCATGTCCGACTACAGTGTCTAAGGTGTAGAGTTTCTTAGGCTTGGCTGGCTATTCCAAAACCTTTGTAGAAGGTTTCTCTCGTATTGTCATACCACTTACTAAACTTATTCATAAGGATGTGAAATATGTATGGTAAGATGATTGTGAGGAAAGTTTTTAGGAGCTTAAGTAAAGGTTGGTGTTAGCACCTATTCTTGCATTGCCGACCGAGGGTAGTGTTTTTGTGATCTTTAGTGACGCTTCTCTACATGGACTGGGTCATGTTCTTATGCAAAATGGTAAGTTGATTGCTTATGCCTCTCGTTAGCTAAAGCCACATGAGAGGAACTACCGCACACATGACTTGGAGTTAGCAGTTGTGGTGTTTGTACTTAAAATTTGGCGCCACTATCTTTTTTAGGAGTCATGTGTGATCTACACTGACCATAAGAGCCTAAAGTATATTTTCACTCAAAAGGAGCTTAATATAAGACAACGACATTGGCCTGAGTTACTTAAAGATTATGACATCAGTATTTCATACCATCCAGGGATAGCAAATGTAGTGGCAAATGCTTTGAGCAGGGAGTCTTCTATAAGCATTTTAGCATCGCTTACAATTGGGCGGCACATTTTGGAGGAATTAAGGTGTTTGGAAGTTGAGCTTATATATCGTGGAAAATAAGGGTTTTGTAGTCATTTGACTATTAAACTTACTTCATTTGATAGAGTTAAGGTGACTCAGAGGGAGGATGCCCAATGTCAAAAGATAAGGGAAGAGCTAGAAAAGGGAGAAACTTGAGCTTTTTTCAATGACTAATGATGGGGTGCTTAAGTTTGGTAATTGACTTTGCATACCTGTTGGTAATGGGTTGAGAGAGGAGATTTTGGTTGAGGCTCATAATTCAGGTTATAGTATTCACCCTGGGAGCACGAAAATGTATAGGTATTTACGAGAATATGTTTTGGTGGAATGGTATGAAAAGGGATATTGTAGAGTATGTGGCTCAGTGCTTTACTTATCAGCAAATTAAGGTAGAGCATCAAAAGTCAACGGGTAAACTTCAGCCATTATCATTGTCAGAGTGGAAGTGGAAGCATATCACTGTGGATTTTATCTCGAGTTTACCTTGTACTCGTTTTAGCCATGACATAGTTTGGGTCATAGTGGACCGTCTAACGAATTCTGCACATTTCATTAGCAAGACTTTTTCACTAAATCGTTACGCACAGTTGTATGTAAAGGTAATTGTTAGATTACATGGTGCACCGGTATGCATTGTTTTTGTGATCCCCGATTTGTGTCCAAATTCTAAGGCGCATTACATGCCTTTGAATTTCAGTTCTGCTAATCATCCCCAAATAGATGGCCTGTTAGTAAAAGCTATTCAAACTCTAGAGGATATGTTGCGAGCTTATTCTTTGGAGTGGAAAGGTAACTGGGATGATCATCTACCATTGATTGAGTTTTCATATAACAATAGTTTTCACTCAAGTTTGGGAATAGCGCCTTATGAGGCATTGTATAGAAGAAAATATAGATCACTTGTATGCGACTCGAAAGATAGTTACAATTCATGAGAAGTTATTAGCTACTCAAAGTCCTCAAAAGAGTTATGTAGATCATCGCAGGAGGGATTTGGAATTTCAAGTGGGTGAAAAAGTATTTCTTAAGGTTTCACCTTGGAAGGGATTGATTCGGTTTGGAAAGAAAGGTAAGTTAAGTCCTCGTTATATTGGATCATTTGAAGTTTGGGACAAGGTTGGTATAGTGGCTTATCGAGTGGCTTTGGCACCTAAACTTGTCGGAGTGCACAATGTTTTCCATGTATCAATGCTCAAGAAGAATGTGCATGGCCCGACACATGTAATTGATTATGAGCCACTTCTGGTGAGAGAAGATCTATCGTATGAGGAGCTACCAGCACAGATTCTGGATTTCAAAGAAAAGACGCTTCGCAACAAGGTAATTTGATTAGTTAAGGTATTATGGCATAATCACACAATTGAGGAGGCTACTTAGGAACGTAAAAAGGAAATGAATGAGAAGTATCCGCATTTGTTCGCCTAGTATTTAAGATAAATTTTGAGGATGAAACTTTATTTAGCAGGGAGAGAGTGTGAGGACCCAAAATTTTTTTATTATTTCCTTTATAAATTATTTCATGCATTATTTTATTTTTATTAAAATAATTTTACTCCTAACTTTAATTAATTGAATTATTAGGACACATGGAGAAGTGCCTTATCTCTTCAACCTTTTTTCCTATTGGATTGGATGATAGGATACATATGGGTGGTTTGTATAGGATTACTATATCCTTGAAATTGAGCACCAAGTTACTTTTACTCATTCCTATTGGATGAGACATGGGAACACAATGAAAGTGGGTGTAAGAGATTAAATCCCTATTGAACTTGGGCTCCAAGTCATTTTCCTATATATATCCTTAGGGCTTGTTGGCATATATACATACAATATTGGAAATAGATAGAGTGAGAGAACCGAAAGGGGGAAAGAAGAATAAGGGGAGCTTCAGCTAAGGGATTGATTCATCTCTAAAAGTAAGAGTTTTACTTTAAATAAATTATATTGAGATCATAGCATGATGGCATGGTTATATATGTGCATATATATATATATATATATATGTGTGTGTGTGTGTGTGTGTGTGTGTGTGTGTGTGTGTGCGCGCGCGTGTGTGCAGTGTGTGGCAGAGTATAGTGACTTGTGTGGTACGTAGAGTGAGAGGATGACTACCAATTAGGAAAATTTGGGGTTTGGGTGAATTGATGATGGGGCTGCCGTGGGAGACCATGGTTACTGTATAGGCTAACACTAGTTTAGGATTTGGGGGAAATTTGGTGGTGCAGCCAGGGACTAGAATTGGGCAAAGTGGGGTTTGAGAAATGTTAATTATGGGGCTGCTGGTAGTGGCAAAACTATATTGGAATCTTTGTAGAACTGTTTTGGGTAGGCTTTGGTGATGAGAAGGAAGAAAAAATAATTGGAGAGTGAGGGATTGAAGTGATGAAAGGCTTTGTTGGGTCTAGGAATTGGAGAATCAAAGGGAAGTTGGTACGAATTGTAGCATGGACCACCAACCGTAAGGAAGATGAGGAGAACCAAAAAAAAACAAGTTGCAGAACTTGACTCAAAAACAGGGTTTGAAGAGGAGAGTTGGGTTTTTATCATGTGTGCATGTGTGCTCTTGGTTATGATGATTCGACCAATTAGGGTGTTGTTTTAGCATTTTTCTAGCATTTAGGATTATTTTGGCACAAAATATAAAGTTACATCATTTTGGGGATTTCAATTAATAGTTATATTCTGTATTAAATTGCCTTAGGTTGATTACATATTTCTTTGGAATTGGTAATTTATTTTGACATCAGCTACAGGTGAGTGGTCTTGCCTTATTGATTATCTTTAAAACCTTCCATACCTAAATTGTTTTGTAAGTCAGCGTGCTTTATTGACTATTATTAATCTAGAAAGCATATTTTAGCAAGGTAATACATTACTTTCCTGAAAATAATTTATTTTTAATTCCACAGTGGTGATGGTTAGTGAGAATTGGTATTGGATTGGTTTGGTTATTGGTATTGGAAAGTCCAGAGAAAAAGTCCACATTGCGGGTGTCTCTAGCAACTAGAGAACAAGTCCAAGAGAGATGACTCTAGTTTCTCAACGGGAATAAACAGACCTAGTGTGTCCGGGTGACTTTCATTGGATCGACTTAGGGAAAAGACTCGGTTTGCCACTATGTGGTAACCCTATATCCGATGTTGGGTCCAACTGGATTATAGAACGCCTTGAGATTTATTTGTGGCTTCTGGTATTCTGGTATCTGGTTTGGTTTTGGCATTCTGGTTCATTGATTCTATTATTTGATCTCTCAACTTGGTTTATTTGGGTATCTAGATTCATTTATCTAAAACTTCGGATTTGGGTATCTAGCGCATTATTTGGATTTGGTTGCTTCTGGTATTATTGTATAAATGCTTTTGGACGAACTAGATCTTTGGAAACACTTATTTATTTTCTTGGAACTAGTATATGCCTTATATTATTTTCAAAATTATATTATTACACATTGCATTATCATTCACGAGCTGTGAGCTCACACTCCCATCCAACATTTCAAGGTGAGCACGTGCATCAGTAGCTATGAACTCGAATCTGGGATAGTTGCTTGACCTCCATAGGGTTATTATGAGTCTTTTTGCACTACTACAAAAAAGGCCTTTCCCAACGCTTCATAAAACGCCGGTAAATGGGTTAAAAACGTCAGTAAAATTTTTATCGGCGTTTTTTCTGACACTTTGGCAAAGCGCCGACGGTATCGATGACGGGAATACTTCCCAACATTTTTTTCATTTTTCCTTGCACTTTTTTTTCCCTGCGTTTAATTCCTGGCATTTTTGAAGCGCCAAAAATAACCAGTCGCGGCACCATTTCCCAACTTAACAAGTTGTAACGACATTTTAAAAAGCACCAGTAAAAGTTATAAAACACCGGTAAAAATAGGAATTAGCGGCACTTTTGGAAACGCAGGTAAAAGTCCAAATCATTACAAAAAATAAATTTTCAATTGTGCCTCTGTTTTTCTGTTAATATATCCAATAATTACTGGAATGAAAATTGACAAGAAAGGAGCTCAGAGATCTGATTGTCAAGGCCAAAGGAAGACAACATAAATATACCATTGGCTTGTTAATTTCTCTTCTATCACAGTTGGATGACAAACCTTGAGTATTTTCTAGCATGTGGGTGTCACCATTCTCATTGGCAACTTCCTTAACTGGCAAGGTAGCACCAGATTCACCACTTGCACTATCTCCAACGATACAAAACCAGAACAATAACAAAGTTATTCTTATCATAGCAAAAAAAAAAAAAATGCATTATACTTGGGAAAAATCTTCCTTTGTAGAACAACCAGTAAAATCCTTCAGTGATACTGCAAAGATACGTACTGACACAATAAGCGTTCGCCCCAGAGTGTATAACATACAAGGATCAAAGTGAGAATAAATAAAGACAATAATAGAATCCTGCAAAAAATAGCAAGTTGGAGGAAGAGAGCAATTGAAATGGGGGGATTTGACGGTGATAGATAAAATCAAAGATTTATCTTAATAAAGCCAATTTCCTTGGCGTTGATGCGGAAGCACTGTCTGCAGCACATAAGCCCATACTTTTGGATCAAACCATGAGGGTTCCCACACACACGACTGCCAAAATAACAACGATCTCAATTGTTAATGATAAGTCCTTAATTTAGGTTTTCCATGAATATAAAAAAATATATACAGGTTGCAGATGCAATTGAAACAAAAGCAGCAGCCAAAAAATCCCCCAAGTAACAAGACTTAGCTGTCCTTTGGGCATTGTATGGTGCACTGGCTTCCTCCCTGTTAAAAGCTGTAGACGAACAACTCCAAAACTGTAACATCACTTTTATGAGTCATCTGCCCAGTCATGGCATACCTATATTTTTATTCAAGAACTCTTGTCTTATGTTTGAATCTTGGACTTGTGGAGGGACAGGAAAAGGAAAGGGAAAATATAAGGTAAATGTCTCACTCCATGGAGAAAAAGCTTATCTGCCAGTGCGCGCTTCATTGCTTGTTCTTTCCTTTGAGACTTGAAGAAGACACTTTCCTAACATCTAAAATGTTACAATATGTCCATTTGCACTCAAGCCTTGCACAATACATGAAGTGATCAAGCTTCTCACAAATTACAAGGCACAAAATAGGCCAATTTGTCTAACACTCGGAATGGTACTAAGAAAGGTTAAAGAGTCCTGATTGTGGGCTTCAAAAGACTTAAAAACTACAGAAAATAAAGGAAAAGGAAAAGAAAAAGAGAAAAGAAGCAGGTAGGCATTGAAGAGTAAAGCTGCAGGTAGGCATTTTTCTAACACTTGGAATAGTACTGCAGAAAATATGTACCAAATTTTTACCTCATTTGCTGAAGAGTAAAGCCGCGATTGGACCCACTAGACAAAAAGACCACAGCTTGGATGAGCAAATTAAGGCACCCATTGGTTAGCGTAACGCTAAATACATCCACATGATGATAAATACACACACTGAAGCATAACGCAAAACTACATATTCCCTCAAGGTATATTGACTGATTTCCCTTTCAAAGAAAGAGGACATAAAATTCTTAAAATCTAGAAAACTCGCTTCAATCTAAAGATTTCCTCTAGTAGACTAAAAGTTTTTGTAACAAAACATTTATAGTTTAATTTATCTATGGAATTCATACTACCTTCCTCGAACTTGATGATGATTATAAAGCGGGCCAATTTATATAACACCTAAACATCAAATTCCCCTCCTTAACATCAATTACCATTAGATACTGCAAGAGTTAAGGCAGAAACCATATCCCCTAAACTCATTCCTACATCCTCAGATGAATAAAAATCAGGATAAATAGGGCATAGAATACAATATACAGGGAGAGAATTAGAGAGAGCTGACGTAACCGGTGAGGGATTGTTCCAGTGGAAAGGATCTCGTAAAGGAAGAATATGGCTCCAAAGAAAAACATACGCTATGATGAAGATTCAAAGCAAGTAAATTACAAGTTTTGATCGCAGTGAACTCTTTCCTGAAACTTGAGACAAACAGTAATACCCTGAAACCCAAGCATGTAAGCAAACAAATAAAACAGGAATATTTAAATGCAAGAAACAACTTTCTAGCGGCATAGAACACTTCTATACCATAGTCTCATAGAAGATGCTAATGAGTCAATAAACCCAATCTGTTAAATACCTTAAACAAAAACCAAACTCAACTCAGTTGAGTTTAAACTACTTCATATAGCAAGATAACTTACTGCAAGGGCCTTTGCTGAATCTCCTTTTGTCAAAATCAAGGTACATTTCTTAGAGTCCTTCCCTCTAGCATCATTAGAATCTTCTAGCTTAGTAATCCCAGTGATTGTGAGCTAAAGCACCAGCAACAATACCAATTTCACGTTAAGGACATAAAGAGCTTCCATTGAATAAGGCAAGCCAGCAAAGGTATTCTGGGTTAGTAAATAGTGTAGCAGTTCGGTATGTTTAGGCCAGGTATCCCAATATGTGTCTCCTAAATCTGACCATGCTCTATGTTCACTTACAACGCAGAGCAATTTCTAAATCAAAATCACCTATAGACAAAAGCTAGTAAAACTGGACGTGGTCAAGACATAAATCAGCACAAATAATGGCCTAGCAAGTGCCATTAGAACATTATGTGGCATATATTCAGTTTAAGCACACGAACAAATATCAGGCGGGAAAACATAAATGATGCCCCAAAAGAAAATCAGAACATAACCAGCTAATTTCAAATGCAGTGAACAAACAAATTGTGCACAAGCTTTATATGCAGAACACAAGCACAATCACTACAATCAGAAGTTCAAACGATATCAATCTAATTGAATAGTCCCTTTAAAGCATAGCACTGGCAGTGACCTTATGCAAATAAATTACGAAAAAGGTACAAAAAGATAAGGAAAATTCTCCAAAACTAAGAACATGACCAATACACGTGCAAATGCATTTGTAACGTGGAGGGAAAGCAGAGATTATGTGACACATCCAGAATGATAGAATAGAGAGAAAACACTTACAGGGGATGGAGAGCTTGGGTGACAGCGGAGCTTGGACAGCGATGCGGCTTGGATGGAAAAGCCGCTGCAGAGCATGAACAGCGGGTCGGCTTTCAGGGGCAACTGCGCGGCTGAAATTGCTGACCTTCGGTAAGGTCATAAAAATCGGGGAGGTGCGAGACCATCAATGTTCAGAGTTGGAGAAAATAGTGATTGACGGTGGCGGCTTGATTGTGGCTCCAGTTTCGTAGGCCGAACAAGGGTTGGAAGAGAGGCAAAACAAGGGTTGGAATCGATCGAGAGAGAGAATCGATGGATCTAGGGCTTTAAGTGGGAAAGGGAAAAATTTTCCTCAAAAAACTGAGAGAACGAGAGAGAGAGAGAGAGAGAGAGGGAATCTGGGGCTTTCAGAGGGAGGGGAAATATTTTCCCCAAAAGAAAAACGATGTCGTTTTCAATTTCATTCTACTGCAAACCCCACTGGAGATTACGACAGTGTCATTTGGATAACGTATACCAGCGTTTTCATAAAAGCGCCGGGAACAATAACCTTACAGCGGCATGGTGAGAAAGCGCCGGGAAAAAAGCACCGCCTAAGCCCCTTTCTGTTGTAGTGTTGTCTTAGTATTATGGTTTATAAATTCTAATACCTTGTCAATACCCTTTAGCTACTAGATTGATTCCAGAATTAAATTATGTAACCTAATGGTATTTACTGGGTTGAAGAGTTACTTAAAACTCTATGGTATTTGGTCTAGGTTGAACTTATTGTACTATGAAATAATGAATTGTCATTATATTTATATTTTGGTTGTTTATCAATTAAATTTTTGGGATACTTCCGCTATTCACCAAATTAATTATAGGTGTTAGGCTTCGTGACCTGCAAGCCAAGGCTTCGTGGTTCATGGCCAGTCATACCCCTAAGTGGGTTGTGACATAGACACTTCAATTTCCTTCCGTCAATGTTAAATCTACATTTTTTCAAATATATTATCATGGAATCAAGTAGTTAATCATCTGCTTGAATGCAATTGTGAAGATCTATTAAAGATCTTTGAATATTTCAATGGAGGTAATTAAATTTCAATAATCTATATGATGATTTATCTAAATTCATCTTAATTGAGTTGTAGATTTATAGAAAACTTAGATTCATAATCACTGTCGGTAATTTCTATGCACAATTCTCAAATTTATATTGAAATTGCACAATTGATAGTTTGCTTCTATGATTCTTTGAATTGAATACAAATATATACTCTATTAAGTGTGAATTCATAGTCTTATGGTCAAAATCTTCCGAATCAAGAATTCAAGAAGTAATCCTTAATTTGAGTTATACAATCCTCTGTTGAGTTTCATGAGAATTGGTAGATGGAATCAACTATATCCACCTCTTTAATTTCATTTAAATTTAGCTTTAATAACTTCCATTAGTTGTAAATTGCCTTGCATTAGTTTATTTAACTCAATCTCTCAAACAACAAGGGATTTTTGGTTTTCTTTTCACCTCACTTTAATTTACTTAATTGTTGTTCATTTCAAGTTAGTTTAGTATTCTCCAAGTGTTGCTAGTCTATATTTGGCTTAGTCCTTGAGGAAATCAACTCCGGTACTCACCAAATTTATACTTCAATTGCGACACCCGTTTTTTTACGGGAAAGCTTAAATTTATAACATCTTTGGGAGTGATTCATATATATATATATATATATTCTAAACCCCATCCTTCGTCACCCTTCAAGCAACACCTATTGTCTGTCAGGAAAACCAATAAATAGAACCACAATAATCGCAGTTTTAAGGCATATCAATAGACACACTTGTACCGAAAAGGTCTGCATTACAGGTAATATAGCTCCACCTCAAGCCAAATCCTCATCATTTTTCTCTCCAAATTTCCTCTTTCAAGCATTTCATAAGACACCTTGTATGACACACATCCAATATGCCAAATGCTTAAGGTAGCAAAGCTGCATGCCCTAACAAGAAATCAACCCAAACGCCTTGCATTCCCACAGCCTATCTTGCACCCATGGCTTACCGCGTGACCAACTCGCGATGGGAAAGGTCACTCGGTGCAAATACACAATACAATGTCACATTCTTTTAAGTAGGATAAAACATATTTTGCATGCTTCCCAAAATGCCCTTCTTAAAAAAAAGCTATTACCCCATACATCCAAGGAAAGAACCATGTATGCTGATTTTGCTATCGCCAACACCTAACACTGCCCTAGCTTGATGATACATTTTGTGACAAATTAATCTTGAACCAACATTTAGTTTTTAGCAATTTGATAACTATATGAGATTTGAACTGTACAACGACACTTTGAGATTTGAAATTTTTTTTTTTATATAGCACTAATGTTTTAGTCAAACGAAGGAAGACCTCATGAACACCAGCTATTTGATCACATAATAGAAACATGCCAACTAAGCATTGTATATTACAGACACATATTTTTAACTAGCCTTTCTCTGCTTTGGATTAGCACACTTAGATAGAGGCTAATAGGTTTTGGCATTGACACTTAACAATACATTAATAAGGACAGATAACATGTGCACGACAGTACGAAAGTCTTAACACAATACATTAATGAGGACAAAGACAGCCGTCGCAAATACTCCATTGCAAATGTCCTCTTTTCTTGTTGTGTGTCAGCTCCAAAATTCCCTCAAGTCACTGCCGGTTGCGCAATTGGGCAATGTGAAGCTGATGTGAAAGTGAATGAATTGTTACTATCATCACGCAATACTGTCTGTCCATTTTTGTCAAGTTGAATGCCGTTGCGCTAGGCAGTCCACAAATGTACTCATCCCCGCAAACTTCTAATTCAACTGGGGAAGACCGTTATGAGACTTTTGTGAAAGAACCAAAAGGAAATCATGTCCCACAATTTAAATGGTCCCAAACAGTGATTTATACCCCAAACCAAAGATCTGTGCTTCGAAGGCGGTCCAGTCCCTGTTGAACCTTTGGTTACCAACTTACGCTTGAAAAGTCCTAAGCAATGATTTTTAGAATCTAAACTTTATTATATTGTATTTTTTAGGATATAAATAATTAAGTTCTATCTCTTTGCTTCTTTTTTTTTTCCCCTTAGTATCATCAGAGATTGCACTTTTTCAGCCAATATAGTTAGAGATATATGATGTTTTTCTTTTTTAAACAGTGTGAAATGTTTGGTTTAACTCATAGCTACTGAACTAGGAAGGGCAAACCCGTCATCACAGTCTCATCCAAATGCTAGCGGCATTTAACCCCTTCTCTACAACATCTGATTCACACAATTACTCCGGAGAGTTGAGAGAAGAGGGGGTTTTAAGGCCAATTGCTGAAGCCAATGCAACTACCACCTCAGTAGTTTTAGAGATATACAATCTACTTAATTACCATAAGCGCACAATAAAGTGTTAGTCCTCATACAAAAAATGCTCAGAAAATTAGGTCTTTCCGTTAAAGAACCTGTAGAATCATATGATAACGCTCAATTAGTATTTTGAGCTTTGAAATCCCAATCCAATATACATCGAGGTACCCCCCACAGCCTCATTTACTATATCAAGGTTCTTCTAGATGTGCAAGGTGCAACTCAGAGATGAGCTCACTGATCAACTTGTCGAGCCAAAATTGGACTGGAACTTTATATATATATGGTTTGTTTTCTTTGTTAATGGAACAAAATGCCAAATATCAATCGGTGAAGTGTACAAATGTAACAGCGAAAGGCTGTGTCCTCGTGCAGAAAAATGTTTCCCAAGCTTGAAATATTAATGCCCGCCAATCATGCAAACGAATTGTTGTATCTTCACGCTTTAATGCTGTGTTCTGTGTTTTTTAAGCAGTTGGGAAAAAAGTCGTAATACAAAATTCTTCAATACTAATGTGTAATAGATTTTGCCATGTTTTATTTATTTTCATAAAAGTCTCTCTGTTAATAGCAAGTTAATATTAATGATACAACATAACATTACAAGTGACACTTGAATAGGGGTAAGCATGGAGCCGGTACTACCTAACCACTTGTTTTTAAGCAATTGAGATAGGCACATCTCCAAAATGTACTCAACTCATGCATATATGTTCAAGATGGAGCAGTTGGGAACATGTGGGGGCTAGGGAGTCCACAAGTGTACTCATCACCACAGGCTTCTAATTAAACTGGGAAGACCCGACTTCTGTGAAAAAAAAAAAAAAAAAAAAAAAAACCGAAGGAAATCATGTCTCGCTAGTGAAATGGTCCAAAAAAGTGGCCCAGAGTAGAGATTTATTCTTGGAAGGCGGTCCTGTCCTGGTTGACGCACTGGTTCAATGGCTAATTTATGCTTGAAAAGTCCTAAGCAATGATTAGAATCCGAAAATTGCCAATTTATGCTTGAAAAGTTATATGAGACAATGCTATTTTATTTAATTATGAATCAGAATAACGGGCCTTTTTTGTTAACCAATTAATGAATGTAAATAGGCCACATCGTTCTACAAGAGATTTATATATATATCACTACTAAAAATGGGATTTTTTGAGATGTTAGTATTTGTGACCGCCGTTTTCCTGTCACAAATACTACTATGGTTAAGCCGCAGTCACAAAAACCCCCTTTTGCAATGGCTAAGCTCCCATCGTAAATGGATACCTTTTACAACTAGAATTTTCCCGTTGTAAATGGTTTAGCATTTGCGACAGCCTTTTGTGACAACAGCTTCTCATCGCAAATGCCAAATGAAACGATGGCGGGACTCAAAATTTCCCTTCATCTTGTTTTCTTCCTCTCTCACGAAAACCCTAGCTGAGGGAATTGTTTCTCTCTCTCTCTTTCTCTCTCTCTCTCTCTCTCATGCAAACCATGGTTCGCCTTCACCCTCCACCAGCGTCGACACCACATTTGCCCTCCACCACCGCCTTCACCCTCCACCAGTGCCGACGCCACCTTCACCCTCCACCACCGCCTTCACCCTCCACCAGTGCCGACGCCACCTTCGCCCTCCACCAACCCCACAAGTTTGTCTCTCTCCTTTGCTTGTCTCAGGACACTACTACCCTATTGATAACAACCACTATTCTCTGTTGGTTTTTAGGTCTAGCTCTTCCCTGCCATTTAAGCTAATAAACACTTCATTGAAGAGAATATTTTAATGCTAAAAGAACCGAGAATCGAAGGAATATGCAATTTAATGAATGTCAAATCTTGAATTGATTTTCATTGATCTTTTGAGTATCCGTCTCAACTAATACAATATAGGAGTTGACTATTCCATGATATTTAGAGCATTCATCACAACTAGTTTGAGTCCCTGAATGTGGCATACACTGTTATTGTCAAACATGTCTTGTTTTATGACTTAGAAGAAGAAAATGGTATTATTTCAGAATGTGAACAAAAAAAAAAATTCTGAATTAATACTCTCTCTCTTTCCTTATGTATTAGATAGAAAATTATTGCTTATGTTCCCAAAAAAGTCCTTATTTATTTGTCATTGTGATTTGCTAAGATCTCCATAGTTCTTGTGGTCAGCTATATCTCAAATTTTTTGTACGACTAAGATGCATTTCAAGATTTGATTATATCTTATTTGAGAATTTAAATCGCTTGGGTTTCCTCATAAGGTGTGTGTCTCGAATCACCCTCAAACACAAACACAGTTTTGGTAAATCAAAAAGGTTAGGAAGAGTATATATATATATATATATCAGTCAATGAATGGAGGTTTTGCTCCTTCATATTTGCATGTATAAAGCTATCTTGCTCTCTTAGAATACCTATTTATCAAAACCAAAGGTGTAAATTAGATAGCTCTCACTATCATTTTCAAAAGGTGTAAACAACCATATATTTTTCATTTTTCATTGGTTTGTTGTATAATTGGGGAATGACAGGAGTCTGCTGGCTTTGGGACCTCCATGCTTTATTTGACTTATCAACCATCAGAACAAGTTCAGGTGGTAAATTCTTTCCCGGGAGATGTACCAAGTATCCTGGTGAGATGGCCGACACCTTAGCTTGAGCTTAATACTACAGTAGTTCATGAATCAAATCAGGAGGTCCAATGTGTGGGCAGCGTTCTGAGGGAAAACTAGGGACCTGACTGTGTGTATGTTTTCTAGAGGCCCCGGCCTTTTATGTACGCCTGTTGGGAATCCAGGAGTAGAGCAGCAACCATCTTGGAAAAAGTGAAGAACCTCAATCATTCTTAAGGTGCACAGACTGTGGTAAGCCTTGACGACTAAGGCCCTCAAAGTGTCCTATGCTGTAAAGGCTGTGCTGTTGTAGTCGTCCTTTTTCAGGCCTCAACTGGACTCCACTTCAAACTTAGGCTGGTGTTAAGCATTCAGGTTCAGTGCTTTTGACCCTAAATGCCTTTTTTATCTATGGTATTGTGGTAAATGAAGTCATCTCTTATATGTTGGTTTGATTTCTAAAATTTCTTTTCCTAGACATCCAGCTCTTCGATGGACTTACCTAAACTATTACATTATATTGCAGCTTTAAATAATCATGAATTCACAACTTTGATATGTTATTAGTACTAACATGACCCTTTTGCAGTCCCCAAGGAACATGTTACTACTCCAGTATCTCATCAGTGTTCTTGAACGATATTTTGTACCTCGTAACTTCGTGTATAAGGGTAAGTTGTTTTTGGTTAATGTTTCAATGCCTTCTAATTATTTGGATTGTGTGTTGGTTAGTCTCATGGGTTAAGCAGTTCTTTGTTTTTTGCAGAAAATATGAATTGGAACCTTCTAAGAGATTCATTACTGAACATGCTTCTGGTACAATATTTATGTTTTGTATCCTTGGATTTTGATGGATGTTATTCTATATGCTTTAGTTATTGATAGGTTGGTATTACAATAATCTCCCATATCACTCTCTTATACTCGCACATTAAATTATTTTTTATATTACTTTTTTTGTGAAAAATATTTCTCAGGGGTCAAGGACAAGTTTCAAAGTTCAAATCAAGGATTGTTTGTCATTTATTTGTGAAATGTCTCATGTTCATTCTGCAATTGTTCATGGCTTGAGATCAACCAAAAATTCTGCAGTGGAGCTATTAAAATATTGTGATAACGCTGTTGCAATTTCTTTTCCTCAAGTAAAGAGCTGCACGCATTGCTTTGCAGAAACTTCTGCCGATGGTAAGATTCATGAACAGTCCATATTTGAAGGTAGTTTGAGTCACAACTGTTAACCATAACCGTTTGGACCCTTTAGGCCATGAAGCTAGATACCGCAAAGAAGAAAGCATATATGCTAGGTCTTACCACCAGAACTCATGGACTCAGGTATTCGGTCGTTTTATGTACTGAAAACTCGATCTCCATGCACGGGCAAAAAAAATAAATAAGTAACTGATTTTTGCTTTGCTTATGTATGACCATTAAGCTAAGAAATGATAAGGCTCCTGGATTTGGTGCAGAACCCCAGCGGTGGAAATAATTCAAGATGAACTTACTTAAAATAGAGATTCACTTCCCCATTTTCCAGGTAGTTGCCATTGCTAAAGTAATTTTACAGTATTTTCAGAAGTACATTGCTAAAGTAAGTTGTCTGTTTAATTTCTTGACAAATCTATTTAAGTTTAGATCATCATGAAAGTCTTTACGTTATGCTTTCTTCAATGTGTTTGCATGTGTTTGCGGTTTCTCCATGATGTTTGTCGTTATTTCCTCAAGTGAATTATTTTTAAGAAATATTTCCCCGTTCATTTTTGTTTCCAGGGTAAGTTGAGTTTTGAAAAGTGTAGGCGTAGTCTCCATTCATTTTTACCTTTCTTGTGCATTTCTCAAAGGGACATATGGTATGCATTTATGCAACGCTTTGCCAAGGAGTTCCCTGCATGTCGATCTCCAAAGAGAAAGGCACACTTAACACCTACCGTTATATCAAGAGGGGAAGGATATATGCCTCCCATTATTTATATGTATACTATATGGATTTTATCTCAAAACTTGGAATTAAAAACTTAGATCACCTAATGAGCTTGCTGATTTCGGAGAAACGAGGAAGTTGCACTCCGTCGCTTTAGATGTATTAACCTCTTCAAGATGGTGGAATAGGTTTCAAGGTCCTCTGCTTCTTTTCTGTTATATTTGTGAAGGCATTAGAGCACAAAGGATGCAACTTGTACAAGATAATGCCTGAAAGGTTAGAAGCGTGGGTGGATAATAACATTTTTAATTTATTGAGTTTGCTGACCTCTAAACATTCTCAAAATTCTATTTTCTTTGAAAAAAAATGAACATACTTTTGTACCAATAGGGTGCACTCCTTAGCCAACTACAAATTTACCCTTAAATCTAAATGGAGCACATAAGAACGCGAAGATATTGATTGAAGGAGCCAAATTGTCTCCTGTGTAGAAGAAGAGGTCTCCATGCAAACTCTACCTTCTAGCGGAGAAACATATGGTGGATAGATTTATTTTATTCATTTATTTTTTGCCGATATAAAAATATTGGAAAACTTTTGAGGTTTTTCTTTCATTCTGATGGAAATACTCCACTTATTTTCCTGTTAACTTCTTAGCACTTCAATTTTGGCATGAGTTTAACAGGACCAAGTCTCCATCTAGAATTGTACTTCCACTAAAATTTGGGAATCCGTTGATACATAGCTCTGTTTGATGTACTTTGAATACTTATGGATATACTTATGAACAACAGAGTAAAAGCCTTTTGGGGCGGTAAAACAAACTGAACTTTGCTATGAACATTCAATATATTATCAATTAGTCAAATGAACATTGCCTAGAAATCTATTGATGTAAATTTTAACTTTATTAACTGTGTAATTAGTTGTATTGTTATTATTTTATTCTTACTCAGATTATTCAGAAGGAGTAGTCATTACTGTTCATGATCAGGATTGATAAAGTGCCCAGTCCATTTATGTTTTTGAGTATTTATGGATAGAATATTGATGTTGGATGATTCCACTCTAAAAGTGTAATTTTTGTCCCCTAATTAAGTGTTTGATAGCCTGTATATGGGTATTAGTATAGATTTTCAGCAATAAACTGATCTAAAGTGTTTTTTTTATATGTATTGTAGGTTTTTGGTGATAAAATGGTGGGAAAATGGCTTAAAGGGAAGAAGTCCGTCTAGACGGACCGTTCGGACGGTTAAACCGTTCGAACGGTGCGTTCAGACGGACAAATTACCGTTCGGACGCCTAGACCGTTCGAACGCCCCGTTCAAACGGACGAATTACCGTTCAGATGGTGCGACGGAGATTGCAGTTCCAGAGTCTATATTTCCCGTCCAAAGCTGTTCCAGAGTCAATATTTCCCGTCCAAAGCCGTTCCAGAGTCGTCTTTTTCCGTTCAAAGAAATACAGAACCGAGTTTCCTCATTTGAAGACCATCCGAACGGTTATGGCACCGTCCGAACGATGCGTTCGGACGTATATCAAACATACTTAGGACGCACTTCGGACGGTGAGCGCAGATTTGCCCTACAACCCAGCAGTCGAAGAAAAAACAGGGATAAGTTAGATTTTAGGAAAAAAGCTGCGGGTAGAGAGAGAGAATAGGGGAAAATCATGTATTTTGCTTAGATTTACTTTACTTTGTTGTATTTAGGGCTTTGGGAAGTATTTAGATAGATTTCTTGGGTTGATTTAGTGTAATCTTTCACATTTTCTACATTTCAATATATATTCACTTTCGATTTAAAGTCAAGATGTTGTCTCTACACTTTGGAAAGCTCTCAACCATGGAATCTTCAAGCTAAACTCATTGTTTGGGAGCAAATGTGAAGATCTACCAAGGAATGCATGGAAAATGAAAGGGGAGTTTTTAAATCTTGTTGAATATCTATTTTGCATATTTTTCTCTAATTATATTGGAATTAATTGTTGTAGAAATCTTAGATCTATAATCATAGTTAATAACATGTGATTTATTTCTAAAGAACCCATAAATTGTGATAAAACTTAATTCCAAAATAATTAGAGATCCATAAAATTTCAAAGCTCAACTTTCCGAATCAAGGGCCTTTGGACGGTTCTTGATTTGAGTTAACCCAAACTCCCCCTTTCAAATTCCGTGTGAGAATTGGTAGATTAGAACATTTGAACCCAAACCCTCCTTTTTAATCAAGTTAAATCTCTACTTGTGCTCATTTGGAATACCGGTTAAAGTAAGAGTTAATTTAGTTATAATTGTGGTTGTTGTGGTAGAATGTTCATAATTGTCAATTTACTTTAGCTAGAATCAAGTTGTAGGTTTCAATTTCATTTCAATTGTTTGCCTAGTTGCTAGAAAACCAAACCCTCAAACATCAAAAGATTTTCGGTCAATTTTAGCTAATATTGCAATCAATTTCACTCTTGGTTTACGGTTGCAATTTGAATACGTTTCTAAACTCTACTCGTTTCTATTGCTAAATTGGCACAGGTCTCATGGGAGAACACGATGGTGGGAGTACCCCCATTTAAACTATAGGCACCTCCATCGCGGTGGGCATGGAAAGGACGAAGCATTGGACAATAGGTTGTCTTTTGGATGAAAGAAACTGGTTTTGTATTTTCGATGCATTGACGTTTATTTATTTTTTGTTTTTGCATTTTGGATGAATTGACGAGGATTAATATTATATATATATTTGAACTTCATTTTATATAATTATCTTTTGGATAGGAAAAAATTGTAAGGTGAATGAAATTTATATTTAAAAAATACCTAAGGTATTTATATAGAAATTACAGGAAATTGAATTAAAAATATATATATATATTTAAAAAATACCCAAGGTATTTGTAATGCCTTGTTATTATTTGTGACGGTATGTAGTTGTCGCAAAAAAGAGTGAACCAAACCACGAGTTTTTGCAACGGCTACATACCTGTCACAAAAGGACCTTTTAGTGATGTCTTTTCCCGTCACAAATAATTATTCAGCTATAGCAAAAACTAGCTTTTGGGATGGTCATTGGTGACGGCTCCTCCCATCTCTAAAAACTTGCTTGGTAGTCAGGGCTTTTACGATGGTGAGTTTGCCATCACAAAAAATATAGTCATCGCAAAAGCCTTTAGTGACCCCTTTTTTGTGTTGCCTAATTTTCCATCACACAACCGTCGACCACTAACCAACCTTTTGCGACGGTAAGTTGCCATCACAAAATGTCCCCTTTTAGTAGTGTATAAATTTTAGTTGGATAGCATTATCTTATCTATAATATTTACACTTGTGAGAGGGTTTTTTTTTTTTTAAACACCAAAACCAACACAACTCCTTAAAACCAGAAGTGTTAGAAGATGTTTTAAAGGATAATTACACCCTCAAACGTCCCGACGTGGGATATCAACCCAAATCGAAACCCCCATGTGGTACCAAACCTAGGAGCCCCGCCTATACCAGACAGGCCCAAAAACTAGAGGAGCGAGTAGGTGGAAGAAACTAGGTTTTTTTATACCACCAAAACAAAAATAGTTAAAACTTGAGGGATGACCCCTTTATCCAAGTAGTTTGAACTTTTGGATGAGGTGGTTCAAAAAAATTAATATGTAATACATAAATAACTTATGGTGGTTCCACTCTTTTAAATTTGTGAAATACCCGTATTTACATTCAACACTCAGATAAGGGTATAAGATATGTGTCTAGTCATGTCTGACAATCGGATGAGAGTTTGGGATATGTATCCGATATGACTAGTTAAATATGTATCTAACAAGTATATATAAGTGCCTAAGTGTACTGTAAAACTACACATAAGACTAGGTTATATTTAGTTTGTATACACCATTTTACTTTACAAAAGCAAAATTAGTAATTTAGAAATATGAAATTTAGTTGTGTCCAAGAACATAAGAATTAGATGGATTCGATACTTAGATATGTACCTGCACCCGTACCTAAGTCCAGGTAACATAAGAAATAACTGTCAAGTTGCAAAACACACGCAAATCAATTTTTTTGTGAAAAAGGGTAAATTATCCTTACCACCCTCAAGTTTCAATTTAATACAAAAAATACCCTTGTAATGAGAAATTCCACTAACCTTATTAAAGTTTGTTGCCAGCCCCTTCCTATTCCCCATATTGAAAAAAAATATAAAGAAGTTAATAAAAATTTTTTTTTTTGCTACAAGTCTGTAGACTTTTGGCCAACTACTCAACCATTACCACTATCATTCATCCTAAAACTCTAACCAACTTTCCCAAAAAAAATGAGGAATCAGCCAACCTACAACACTACCAACCACCCAATAACACAATTCATGAACCCAAAAGTCTATTTGTATCCAATATATGACATACACCACTCTCATTGAAATAGAAAGAGTCAAAATTGTAGAAAGAAAGATTGATATAACAGATGGAGAAATAGTTTCCACCATTAAACACCACCCCCATTGAACATGAGCACCACATTTAGAAGCCTAAAATTCCCATCAATGGGTTTGAGAGAGAGAGAGAGAGAGAGAGAGAGAGAGAGAGAGAGAGAGTAAGAGAGTAATATCAATTCCTAATTTGTGTTTGGTAGCATTAAAATAATTATAATTAGTTATAATTAATTTACTTTTAATCCTAATAAATTTTATTGAGCATTTTTTAGGCTTTTAGATAAAAGAGGGAGCAAACTTACATGGAAAGAAAGGAGTCTTCATTGATTGGAGCCCACCCACATGGGCAAACATCCATTTTCCAATAACTCCACCAAAACAAACAAGGCATATTTTTGCTTTTGGATAAAAGAGGAAGCAAACTCACATAAAAATTTACATGGAAAGATGAAAATTGACATGGAAATATGACAATTGACATGGAAAGAATGTAACTCACATGGAAATTGACATGGAAAAATGGAAATTCATATGGAAAGATAGCAACTGACATGGAAAGAAGAAAAAGAAGAAATTAATAATTAAAAAATAATAATAATGCATCAGTGTAGAGAATAGATGACTTCATTTTGTGAGTCTATAAATATTAACATCAAGGGAGGCAGGAGGGGGAGCTTGAGAGGAGGCAAGAAAGAGAGATATATGTAAGAGATTCCAATTATTTATGAAGTCATTTTATTTTCAAGTCGAGTCTCTTCAATATTATGAGTAGCTAATTTTATTCTTGGAGCCAATTATGAAGATCATCCAAGAATCTTAGGATATCAACAGAGGTAATTGGTGTTTCTTGGTAATTAATTTCTAAATCTTTGAGAAAACTTAGATTCTTGACTATGTTTGTAATACCTTCCACCTTGACAAAGCAGTTGGTATATACAAATCGATGATATGAATCTAAGGCGTTAATTTTGCTATTCTAGATTTAATTATTATTGAAATTATATTTCTATTGCCAAATCTTCCGAATCAAAGGCTCAAGACAAAGCCAATGATTTGAATTACAAAACATCCATTGATATTTCGGGTGAATCAGGTGATCTGATCAATTGGATCCAAGACCGTTTTTATTTCTTAAAGTCTAATTCCATAATCATCAACCCATTTTTCTTTTGGTTACTATTTTTCTGCACCAACTGTCTAAATTTCAACGGTATTATTCTTGGTGAAATTCAAACAAGTTGGCTAAGGTTTCAACTGAATCCATTGCAATACTACGGTATTTAATACGGATTAGTCAGTATAATCTTTTACTGTGGGTGAATTTTCAGCTCCAACTTTACATGTTTTGTTAACCGTTCCTTGTGAATTCGATCTCGACTTATTGAGTTATTACTGCATCACAACAGCACACTAGCAGATTTCAATCATATTATTTACAAGTGATCAGTTTTTGGCATCGTTACTAGGGAACGGTTTTAATTAAAATTTGTGAAAATAAAAAAATAAAAATTTTTGAAATATAATAAAATAATTAAAAATTAAAAATATAAAAAATAAATTTTTTAAAATATATATATAATAACACCTTTGCGGACTACAAATTGATAATATCTTTATTGGATTTTGGACAATTGATTGCTTCCCTACCTTGACAAAGCAATTGGACGGTGTATACTAACTGATCAATGGTTTATGCTCATTTTTTACATCGTTCCATTGTTAACTTGTACATTTGTTTATACTTAGTTCTTTTTCTTTTATTTAGTCAATTATTTTTATGTGGTTAAACTCTTTGGTTAGCATACTCGCCTGTTGCTAGACGAAACCATTCAAGTTGGGTATCATCTTTTCTATTTTTTTTTTTCACCTAATCTATCTAACTCATCTAAGCATTTAACTTTATTTTCAGTCTTTATTTATTTTTCTTTCTTTACAATCTTTATTTATTTATTGCTCTTTTATTTACAGTCCTTATTTATTTTTATTTTCTTTTTTATTTTGGAAAACCCTAGTCCGGGTAGATTCACTACTTATTTAGGTCGGCGCCACCCACTAAGATTACCAATACTAATGTTCCTAACGTGTATTTATTTTTGTTATTTTTATGTGTAGGTGATTTTTATTTCTTTTTAGCGTGTTCCCTAAAAAAACAAATAAAAAATAAAAAAATTTTCTGAAAGTCGTTGAAAGTCTCTCAAGTCTAACATTAAGCAAGTCTCAATTGAAGCATTTAAAAGAAAAAAAAAAGGACAAAGATGGGACTTCTCTTTAATTTTGTGCAAATCCCCACTTCTTTTTTCTCCCTCTTAGCCTACTTAGGTTATTCTTCAATTTTCTACCCCTATCTACTCCATCCCCCCTTCTTATGTGCTTGATAAGTTTTGTACATTTGTATGTCACAACACTACCTAAGGGATATTCATAGGCATTTGGTGAGAGTTGAAGATCTTCCTCCCATCTACCACACTCTTTCTTCATCAAGGACTCCTGTCCCAAATTTTCAATTAGCAATTGATGTGGGTCCTATACCCATGGCCATCATTAATGATGGAGCTAACCCTTAGGGTTTGAATTGTCCTCTTGTCCCACCGTTTCCAGTAGATCCTAATAATCCTAATGATAGAGGGAGTAACCATGGCAACATGTCACCTCCCCGACAAATAACAATGCGAGATTAGATGAATCCTACAAGGCAAACTCCCATATCATGCATAGTATTTTTCAAGCATCAAAACACCATCAATTTGAAGCCGAGAATGCTGCAACTATTGCATGCTTTTCATAGTATGGATTCTGAACGTCTATACATTTATATCAAGGATTTTAGGGACGCGTGCTCGATATTTCAAGACAACTCTTGTCCACGGGAAGTTTTACTTTTAAAACTATTCTCGTTCACTCTGAAAGACAAGGCCAAGATATGGTTTAATTCATTAAGGCCTAGGTCTATACACTCTTGGCATACATTACAAGAATAATTCTTGAAAAAGTTTTTCCTAAACATAAAACTGAGTTGATTCGTCGCCAAATTTCTCAATTTTCCCCAACTTTAGGTGAAACCTTTTTCTAATAGTAGGAGAGGTTTAAAGATTTGTTATTGTTATGTCCACATCATGGGTTTGCCGATTAGCATATCATCAACACTTTCTACTCTTCATTATTCCTTCAATTGAAGATGTTTATGGAGTCTATATATGCAGGGAGCTATCCTCATAAGGATTCCACTGAAGTGTATAACTACTTTGGCTACCTAGCTAACTTGGCTAGAGATTGGGCCACCACTAGAACCCAAAATCCTGAAACTAGACCAACCACACAACATGAAGGAGGTAAATATCAACTTAGGGAAGTTAATGATCTGAATGCTAGAGTTACCTCACTTTCCCGTAAAGTAGAGGTTATGCGGACGTCTAGAGCCAATGTCGTAGAGGTTGAGCCTACAAGTTCATCATGTCTATTGTGTGACACTTCGGAGCGTGACACTACTGCATCCCTAGTCATACTAGGAGTACAAGAGGCGTTGCATGGCCAAGTCAATGCAGTTGGTCAATACCGAGGGGGTTATACAAACCAAAGGAGTGAGGGAAACCCTTACTCTAATATCTATAACCTGGGCTGGAAAAATCATTCTAATTTTGGTTGGAGAAACGAGAGTCCCCAAAGCCCTCAAGTTTACCAAGGAGGGTTTCAGAACCCTCAACCTTTTCAAGCCCCATGATCACTCCCTAAAAGGGTGATACTTAACCACAAGTGCACGGCCGCTATGTAGTAATAATTTCTCGTAAATACGAGGTCGATCCCACATGGAAGATGGTGTACGTAAATAGGAAAACTTACCATGGATCAAAAATCTTAGGAAAAACACTCCAATAAATAAAAATATGATTTTAGATTGAGAAAATATTTGTTATCTAATTTAAACTAAGAAATAAAGAAAAAAGTCCTGGGGTCAATCGATCCAATCAATTGCGTCTCTTGAAATTTCGAAAGAGATAATTTAATAACTCAAATCCTTCGACTACGTCGCGAGTCTCGGATTCGGAAGATTTAACAATAAAACCAAGAGTTCCTCAAAACTTCAACTTCTAGAATAAATCAGGTTGTTAGAATAAAAAACGTGCATCATTGATCCGTGCAGCGCATTTACTGAACCCAACTCACGCATAAACATTACAAGGCAGCATATATACTGAGTGTGGTATTCACGCATAATTGTTACCGAACATAATAGGACGTCCAGGTTTTCGAAGGTTCTAGAACGAAGAAAAAGAAGAAGAAATAAAACCAGAAAATTTAACTTTAAAAGCAAAATCCTACCTCCTTCGTTCATCCAAGATCTTCAATTAATCTTCACAATCGATCCCAAGATAAAATCTAGCTACTCATCATAATTATAAATATGCAAAGTTGTATTGAAAATATATTGAAAAGATTGAGTAATCTGATTACAAGAATTGAAAACTGAATGAAAACTATGAATAAACTACTCTAATCTATTCTTAAAACTACTCCTAAAACCCTAGAAAACGTAAACCCTAGAATCCTCCAAAAACATAAAAACCCTAAATCTATTCTACTACCTACTTCTCCTATATACAACTAAAAAAAGTGAGTTAATATACAAATCCCGTCGTCAGTAATACAGACGGTTCCCAACGAGTGCTCAGATGGCTGGGTCCCTTTATGAAAGTTGTAGGCCTCGAAAAATTATATGAAATTGACATATTATGGGCCTAAATAGCCTTTCTGGTTCGCGAGATATGGGCTTTCAAAGTTTGTGCAGGATCGGACAATCGTTCGAATGCCTGGGTATCCATTTGAACACCACGGGGACCGTTCGAACTCTCTTCAAACGCACTTCAAATGGGTAAGTCTGCTCTCTGAATCTATCGAACGCACTTTGAACCTGGTCTTTACGTGACACCGTTCGACGTAGCGTTCGAATGCTTTTCTTCACCGTTCTAACGCCTTCTCCATTTCAGCACGTATTTATCCCTTTTTAGCTAGGATTCCTGAAAATTAACATAAAACTAAGTTAGTAACGAATTAGGACTAAAACTACATAATTAAACATATTACCAAACTAACAAATAGCTAATTAAGATATGTAGATTGCACTTCTAGAGTACAATCACACCCCCCAACTAAGCTTTTGCTAGTCCCTAGCAAAATAATAACACTAAGAACTTATCTCCACTTTCGTGGGAGTCACGAGTGCATTTAGCATATGCACCAAGTCTTTAAACCCCTAGGTTACCCTTAGTGGACGAGTGGTATCTCGTGAGGGCTTACAGTGATGAATACCCACAAACATCTATCCATGTAATGTCAATATGATATCAAAGAACATGAAACATGTATTAACCTCATTCAAGTCAAGTCTCAATACACCTAGATCATAAATCATTGCAAGGTAAAGGCATAAAGTATTGCAGAAATAGAATACATTGAAGTGTTTTATCAATGGCATATAACTCTAATGTCTCAAACTCATGCAATTATGTCCTTAATGCTTTGATCCAAGTCTCATAAGGCATACACTCAACTTTAAACATGAACACACAGAGTCTCTCAATGGAAAGCTCATTTTAAGGGTAAACATACAAGACATGCAAGTAGAGCAATTCCAATCATAAAAAACCGATAAGTTATAGGTGTATCGACTTGGCATAGTTTCATGAAAGAATATTTACTGTTTAAGCATAATTAAAGAATTGACATCAATGACTTATACACAATTGAATTAAAGATTCATGTAATTTCGAATATTGTAAGGCCATGTAAAAGAAGAGCCAAGAATGGGGACAGAAGAAGAAATAACGAAACTCAACATATGCATTGCGCACTACACATAATGGTCAATAAACACACACTTCCCGATTCCTAACTTTTCAATAACCTTAGACTTTTCAACTTGCTTCACTTCTTTTTTCATTTGAAATTTTTTTCTTTTTCTTTTCAACTCCTTTTCATCCCTTTCTTTTCTTAACTTTCAACTTCATACACTTTTAACTTCAGCAATACATAAGCAATGCACCACTCTCGAGAATTTAGCATTGATAAACTTTTAAGCTCATGTGTATACGAATATCGAGAAAGAAATATGAACATGAATAGCTCAACGGAATGAAATGGCCTTTACCTTTTATAATCCGAAAATCACATCAAATCAAAATTTCAAGAGTGTATAAGATGTCAATAACTCCAACTAATACTCAACATGTAAACCAAAATCAAGCATAATGAAGCTATTCAATGAATGAAGATCAATAAAATAATCTTAAGTAAATGTAAATCACTCTCAAAAGGCAATAAATAGGCTCTAAAGCTCACAAGGTATAAAATCTCCACCTTATAAGTACATGCATGCATAAGAGAGAAACATAGAAAGATCATATAGCATACTAGTGCACAACAATGTAAACTCTCTCTTATAATAGTTTTATGACAAAAACTTGCAATGCATCACAACATCTAAGGTGAATCAATCATCAACTCAAACTTAGTCCAATGCATGACTCAAAGTATCTCCGACATCATAAACACATTGACATGAATATAGATATGGTTCCTTAAGATAATCCCCAACACTTCCAATGGTAACAATAAACATAAAGAGTATATGAAAAAGTGTGAGAAATACAAACCCAAGTACCAAACCATATGATACATTAAACCTTTACCGAAGACTTCCAAGTGTCCAAAAGGTAGATCAATCATGAACTTTAACTTGAAAATTACTCAATAAAGCATAAAAGGTTTGATTGAATAGAACTATTTTTGAATTAATTTTTTTTATATAAATAAAAAGAACAAAACAAAATAAGATAACTAGTAGTCTTTCCCTTTCCCCCAACTAGAATGATGCAATGTCCTCATTGCATGAAAACAAAGCATGGAATGCAATTAAATGGTGGGAGAAGAGAAAATAGGGTACCTAGTGCACCCCAAGAACAAAGAAAATCAAAGGAGGTATGCTACAGAAAATCAAGGGGATTGCTGAATTTTCGGGTGTGTGTAGACAGTTTTGACACTCTTCAGTAAAACAGTCATATCTCTCTCCACAGGAAAGCAAATCATGCTCCGTTTTTTTTGTTGGAAAGTAAATTCATAGACCTTTCCATCCATATAAGATTTGCATGCTAATTCACTTCCAGTAGATTCAAATTTCACTGTAAAGTTGGCTAAAAAACAGGGTCTGCACTTTGTTTTATTTATTTATTTATTTTTTGAAACTAGAAAACCCTTTCGTTTCGCCTAAAGCACCCCCAACTTAGAATGAGAAAACAAACTAAGAAAACAAATAAAAAAATTACTCCTACTCCTACGCAAATGAGAGAAAAAAAATAAACTAAGAAAACAAAGAAACAAAACAACTACTCCTATTTCTACCCAACTTTTAGAGAGAATCACCCAATACCATAAAGTGAGAATTTTCCATCATCCCACACCCCCAACTTAGAGATTTTCCAAGAGTTCATACAAAAATAAGAATAGACAATGGCCACTTGTTTGATGAACTCTAGGATATAACATGAAAGCACATAATGGTAAAAAGGGTCATGGTATGTAGGAAATAAAGAATGATCACGCACAAATGTGCCAATGAAATTTATGCCATGAAGTGCTTAACCCTCCCCTTCTTTTGATTGGTTGGCCATTAGAATGATGTTTGGTTCAAGTGTTGGGACAAGGAGCTCCAAAGGCTCCGGTAAAACAGAACTAGGTGCTAAAGGTGTAAAAATAGGGATCACATGAACCCTAGACATGGTAAGAATGACCTCTAGACCATTACCATCCTGTTTAAAATGCAAATTCCCAACATCTAGACCAAAATCATCCTTAAGGGTAAACTCATCACTACCCTTCTCTTCTTGTTTGGAGTCCCTAATCTTGGGCTCCTCTCCCTCACTCTCCATTGTTCCTTCTTCCTTCACCTCTTCTGTAGGTATCACTTCCCTCAGTTCAGACACCTTAGGAAGAATAAGTACCTTTTCTTCAACCTCATCCTCATCATCATCCACCCTAAGAACGTTCCCATGGATCAGACACCGTGGGAACGTGGATGTTTTTTATTTCATGGTCAGTCTTAAGGGCAATAATAGAGAAACCTTGGTCATGACTACTCATATATGGAATTGAGAACATCTCATATGTAGGATCATCTCGATGTTGAGCTGGAAGCTCTTCCTTCTCGTGATCCATTGGCTCTTGTGTTAACAGGGCCAACCGTTGAGTTAAGTCATCTAATTCTTGACGAATTTGTGCAAGAGTGTCAGCTTGTGCCTCTGTATTAGTATCCTTAAACCCCGAAGACATACATGTGTGATATGGCATATAAGATGACTGTATGTTCTCTTGATTCTCTACCAGAGGTTGATAAGATAATGAAAGATATGCCTTGTGAAAAGTGTAAGGTGAAATAAAAGGTGTATATGAATCATAAGCATATGGTGAAGACGAAGGTGGTGCATGGTAGTACAATTGTTGTGGTGGTTGTTCATAAGAAGCATATGGTGAAGCTTGAGAGCTTCACTCCGAATAATTTGGAGGTGGACAATAGTCTTGTGGTTGGGCCGTGTATGAATCAGGACTTGTAGCAATAAAATTTCAAGGATAATCCATGATTAAGATGTATGCAAGACCAACCAACAAGTACTTGAAAACAACTTATCCTCCCAATCCCACAACAATGATGCACAAACTTAATGTAACCAAAAGAAAAACAAAAAATAAGTGCTCAAAAATAAAAGATGGAATGAAGTTACCCAAAAGAGCTATTGAGTTCTCTCGTGTTTGTAGAATGATGGTGAAGTGCTTCCTCCAAAATAGAATCTCCAAGGCTCGCCCACCAACATAAAACGCACCGTCCTCGACAACGACGCCAAAAACTTGATCGCTCCCTAAAAGGGTGATACTTAACCGCAAGTGCACGGCCGCTATGTAGTAATAATTTCTCGTAAGTACGAGGTTGATCCCACAAAGAAGATGGTGTACGTAAATAGAAAAACTTACCGTGGATCAAAAATCTTAGGAAAAACACTCCAATAAATAAAAATATGATTTTAGGTTGAGAAAATATTTGTTATCTAATTTAAACTAAGAAATAAAGAAAAAAGTCATGGGGTCAATCAATCCAATCAATTGCGTCTCTTGAAATTCCGAAAGAGATAATTTAATAAATCAAATCCTTCGACTACGTCGCGAGTCTCGGATTCAGAAGATTTAACAATAAAACCAAGAGTTCCTCAAAACTTCAACTTCTAGAATAAATCAGGTTGTTAGAATAAAAAACGTGCATCATTGATCCGTGCAGCGCATTTACTGAACCCAACTCACGCATAAACGTTACAAGGCAGCATATATACTGAGTGTGGTATTCACGCATAATCGTTACCGAACATAATAGGACGTCCAGGTTTTCGAAGGTTCTAGAACGAAGAAGAAGAAGAAGAAATAAAACCAGAAAATTTAACTTTAAAAGCAAAATCCTACCTCCTTCGTTCATCCAAGATCTTCAATTAATCTTCACAATCGATCCCAAGATAAAATCTAGCTACTCATTATAATTATAAATATGCAAAGTTGTATTGAAAATATATTGAAAAGATTGAGTAATCGGATTACAGGAATTGAAAACTGAATGAAAACTATGAATAAACTACTCTAATATATTCTTAAAACTACTCCTAAAACCCTAGAAAACGTAAACCCTAGAATCCTCCAAAAACATAAAAACCCGTCGTCAGTAGTACGGACGGTTCCCAATGAGTACTCAGATGGGCTGGGTCCCTTCATGAAAGTTGTAGGCCTCGAAAAATTATATTAAATCGACATATTATGGGCCTAAATAGCCTTTCTAGTTCTTGAGATATGGGCTTCCAAAGTTTGTACAGGATCGGACAACCGTTCGAACGCCTGGGTATCCATTCGAACACCACGGGGACCGTTCGAACTCTCTTCGAACGCACTTCGAATTGGTAAGCCTGCTCTCTGAATCTATTGAACGCACTCAGAACCTAATCTTTACGTGACACCGTTCGACGTAGCATTCGAATGCTTTTCTTCACCGTTCTAACGCCTTCTCCATTTCAGCGCGTATTTATCCCCTTTTAGCTAGGATTTCTGAAAATTAACATAAAACTAAGTTAGTAACGAATTATTACTAAAACAACATAATTAAACATATTACCAAACTAACAAATAGCTAATTAAGACATGTAGATTGCACTTCTAGAGTACAATCACCCCACAATTTATGGCTTAACAACCCTAACCCACAAGTACCAACCTCCTCATAGACGTACTGTGGATGATAATGTTAACCAATTGATTTGAGAGGAGTTACTAATAGGGTGGATAGGACTGAACAAAAGCATGATCAACATATAAGTATCTTTCATGATATTCATAAGAACATTGTTGTAATGTCTCAGGCTTTGACCTAACAGGTACTAGGGAGATTTCCGACACAACCCCAACCGAACCCAAAACCTTCCAATTTAGTTAAAACCAATCATGAGCAGATGCAAGCCATCACAATCCTTAGGAATGAGAAAATCATTGATAAAACCATTTCTCCTATGAAAGAAAGCAAAAAAAAGGTAGTGATGAGATTGTTGGATTGGGAAAAGAGCAACAGAAAGAAAGTGAGCAAGAGTCAAGAAAGAATGTGAATCATTCTGAGCCTTTCATTGAATCTAATAATGCATCTAAAGACGTAGGCATTGATATCATGAAGCATGCCTTGTTTCCCTATCGATTGACCAAACCTAAGACTGAATTGCTAAATTTTGAGATTTATGAGATCTTTAAACAGGTTAGGGTTAATATCCCCATCTTAGATGCTATCGAACAGATTTCCTCCTATGCCAAGTTCTTGAAGGACTTGTGTACTATTACAAAGAGATTGCATGTCAGAAAGACAGTTATGATGAATGAGGGTCATAGTGCTATTTTACAATGTAAAAATGTGCCGAAATATATGGACCCTAGTTGTCCTACTATTTCGTGTACAATTGGGGGACATAAAATTGATCGTGCTCTACTTAACCTAAGATCTAGTGTTAATCTTTTTCCTTACTCGGTCTGTAAAGAACTAGGACTAGGAGAGTTGAGCCCTACTCTGGTAACTTTGGAGTTAGCTGATCGATCTATCAAAGTCCCTAGAGGCATTATTGAGGATGTGCTCATTCAAGTAGACATTGTCTACTATCCCATGGATTTTATTGTGTTAGATACCCAACCTATTGAGGCCACCAATACTAAACAACACATTCCCGTCATTTTAAGACAACCCTTCATAACAAATGCCTATACTATTATTCATTGTAGTGATGGGTTGTTGAAACTGTCATTCAGAAATATGACCTTAGAGATTAATATCTTTATGGTAGGTAAACAAATGAGAGAGTGCGATGACATCAAAGAAATAGACTTGATTAAGTCTATTATCCAAGAGCACTTTGAGTATGAGTTTTTTAAGGATTTTTTTACAAAAGGCTCTAGTTTTGAGGAAGCCTCATAACCAGTTGGAGAATGATTGTGTCAGTCTTGGAGACCTAACTATTGGAAAGATAAAGAGCAAACAATATATGCAAGTGGGTCACTGGACCCCGTCATTTGAGGCTCTGATCCCTAGTGCTATTAAACCAATCCCTTCTGAGCAACAACCACCCATTCCAGAAAGAAAGCCCATACCATCCACTTTAAAGTATGTGTTTTTGAGTGAAGGTGAATCTTATCTGGTTGTCATTTCCTCTAGCCTATTGATCACTCCCCAAAAGGGTGATACTTAACCGCAAGTACACGGCCGCGATGTAGTAATAATTTTTTATAAGTACGAGGTCGATCTCACAAGGAAGATGGTTTACGTAAATAGGAAAACTTGTAGTGGATCAAAAATCTTAGGAAAAACACTCTAATAAACAAAAAAAAATCTAATTTTAGGTTGAGAAAAGATTTGTTATCTAATTTAAACTAAGAAATAAAGAAAAAATCCTGGGATCAATTGATCCAACCAATTGCGTCTCTTTGAATTCCAAAGGAGATAATTTAATAACTCAAATCCTTCGACTATATCGCGAGTCTCAAATTCAAAAGATTAGCAACAAAACTAAGTGTTCTTCAAAACTTGAACTTCTAGAATAAATCGGGTTGTTAGAATCAAGGACGAGTACCATCGATTTGCACAATGCATATACTTAATATAGATTCATGCATAAACATTATCAAACATAATCAAACGTCCAAGTTTTCGAAGGTTTCTAGAACAAAGAAGAAGAAGAAGAAGAAGAAGAAGAAAGAAGAAACAAAAATTTAACTTTGAAACCCAAAATTGTCCCTCCTTTGTTCATCCAAGATCTTTAATTGATCTTCACAATTGATCCCAAGATGAAAATATTTAGCTACTCATCTCCGTCTATGAAAACTTGAAGTAATTGAATAAGTGCTAGAAATCTTGATCTTCATGCAAAAAAACAATATAAATCTTGAATCTAAATCTAGAAAGCAATAAATTGAATTGAAAAATAATGTATTTAATTAGAAGAAGTGAAAACCTAACTATTCTAACCCTACTCCTACTCATACTCCTAAAACCTAGAAAAACATCCTCTCCTTTTTAGGGTTTAATTACAAGTATATATAATTAAGTCTGGAATCCTAGACCAACAAGGAAACAAAAAAATTTAAAGTTGTGTTGGGTCGTCGTCCGAACGACCAAACCAATGCATTTTTCAACGTCCGAACAATGAAATAGTAAATCTTGAGAAATCATTCATCCGTCGTCTGAACGACCAAAACAAAGCATTCTTCAATGTTCAAACGACTATTGTTCCAACATCCAAATGGCGTTCGGACAATCACTACAGTGACCAAAACAATTCTCTGAATCTCCATTCGTCGTCCAAACGGCATCCAAACGATGACTTCAGTGGTTAACTTCTAAGCACCTTTTTAGCTCTATTTCCTATAAAAATCAAAATAGACTTAATTAGTACTAGGATATAACTTAAGAGGTATATATAATCATAAACTAAGGGTAACAAAGTAGAAGTTAAGATCTTATAATTGCACTTTTGGAACACAATCACCTATCTAAAGACCAAGAGGAATCGTTAATAAGAGTGCTTAAATCCCATAGGAAGGCCTTAGGTTGGACTATAGCAGATCTTCATGGCATTAGTCCTCTTATGTGTACTCACCGTATACACCTTGAGGAAGAGTCTAAGCCTGTGAGTCTAAGCCTATGCATTAAATGCCAAGACGCTTAAACCCAAACATGAAAGAGGTCGTAAGAAGAGAACTATTGAAGCTTCTCGATGCAGGTATTATCTATCTCATCTCTGACTGTAAGTGGGTTAGTTTAACCCAAGTGGTGCTCAAGCAATTAGGCATAATGGTGGTGAAAAATGAGTTCAATGAATTAGTTCCCACTACGATTCAAACTAGATGGAGATTGTTTATTGACTATTGTAAGTTGAATGCTTCGACTAGGAAATATCACTTTCCATTCCCTTTCTTGGATCAAGTCTTTGAACGAGTGGCGGGTCGAGCCTTTTATTGCTTTTTAGATGGTTACTCTGGTTACAATTAGATAGAGGTCGCTCTAGAAAACCAAGAAAAGACCACCTTTAGATGCCCCTTCAACACTTATGCTTATAAGAGCATGCCTTTTGGCTTGTGCAATGCACGAGCCACCTTTCAAAGGTGCATAATGTCTATCTGTAACAATATGGTGGAGAGGTTCTTAGAGGTCTTTATGGATGATTTATCTGCGTATGAGGATACTTGTGAAGTTTGTTTGGAACACCTTGAGAAGGTGTTAGTGAGATGTGAAGAGAACAATTTAGTGCTAAACTGGCAGAAGTGTCATTTCATGGTTACAAAAGGTATAGTTCTTGGACATATAATGTCCAACAAGGGGATCAAGGTAAACAAGGCTAAAATCAAAATGATTCAAAAGCTCCCTATCCCTAAGCCCGTTAAAGACATTAGGACTTTTCATGGGCATACTGGTTTTTATCAGCTATTCATAAAAAGTTTTAGTGTCATATCCCGTCCAATGTGTCATCTATTGTTCCAAGATGTTCCATTTGAATGGACATCTGATTGCCAAAAAGCTTTCGACAAGCTTAAAGAGCTACTGACCACTGCCCTTATTATGCAATCACCCAATTGGTCCTTTCCTTTTAAGTTAATGTGTGATGCAAGTGATTATGCAGTTGGGGCAGTCCTGGGGCAAAAGGTATATAAGAAGCCACATGTTATTTACTATACGAGCAAAACCCTTAATGAGGCCCAAATGAACTATACCACCATAGAGAAAGAGCTCTCGTCGTGGTTTTTGCATTGGATAGGTTCATACCATACTTAGTTGAATCATTAGTCATCATTTACACCGATCATTACGCACTAAAGTATTTACTCACTAAGCCCAATGCAAAACTGCGACTCATTCAATGGATACAAGAGTTTCATATTGAGATCAAAGATAAGAAGGGGTAGAGAATGTAGTAGCCGACCATCTTTCGAGGCTCCCCACTGATGGGGATGCCCAAGATTCCCTTCCCATTAATGAATACTTTCCAGGTGAGCATCTTTTTCAGGTGCAAGAATTGTCACATGCTACCACTCCTTGGTATATGGATATAGCCAACTTTTTGGCTACTGGTAAGATTCTCTCACATTGGTCCAGTCTTGATAGAAATAAATTTTTTAGAAATGTGAGATATTTTTCCTGGGATGATCTATACTAGTTCAAGTACTGTCTTGATCAAATGATTCATCAGTGTCTTCCCGACGATGAAATTCAAAGTGTTATGGAGTTCTGTCACTCATAATCATGTGGTGGGCACTTTTCTTCACGCAAAACAACCGTAAAGATTTTGCAAAGCGGTTTCTATTGGCCCACTTTATTTAAAGATGTTCATATCTTTCGCAAGCCATGTGATAGGTGTCAACGTTTAGAGAGTCTTTCGAGGAGGCACATGATACCTCTAAACCCCATTATGGTTCTCGAGATATTTGATTGCTAGGGTATTGATTTCATGGGACCCTTTCCTAGTTTGCTTGGTTACTTTTACATTCTTGTGGCCATAGAATATATGTCTAAATAGGTTGAGGCCATTGACACTCGCACCAATGATCACCATGTGGTGGTTCGGTTCTTAAAAGAGAACATCTTTTCACGCTTTGGTACGCCACATGCTATCATTAGCAATGGTTGTTCTCATTTCTGCAATAGACTTGTTCGATTGTTAATGAGAAAGTATAGAGTTGTTCATAAGGTTAGTACACCTTATCATCCCCAAACTAGTGGCCAAGTTGAATTAGCTAATTGGGAGATTAAGCAAATTCTTGAGAAAACTATTAACCCTAACCAAAAGGATTGGTCTTTGAGGTTAGTGGACGCTTTATGGGCTTATCGGATTACTTATAAGACCATCTTAGGTTTCTCTTCTTATAGACTGGTGTACGGAAAGGCTTACCACCTTCCGATTGAAATTGAACATAAGACTTATCGGGCCATTTGCCAACATTCATGAGACCGGCCAAAATAGAAAGTTGCAACTCAATGAGTTAAAAGAGCTTCGTAATGATCCCTATGAGAATACTAAGATCTCTAAGGCAAAGATGAAATTCCTTTATGACCAACTCATTCGTAGAAAATCTTTTTTGATTGGTCAAAAGGTCTTGCTCTACAATTTCTGGTTACACTTGTTTCTAGGCAAGCTTCAAAGTAGATGGTCAGAACCTTACATTGTTAGGGATATATCACCATATGGGGCAATAGAAGTTAAAAATCTCAATAATGAAAATGTTTTCAAAGACAATGGGCATTAACTGAAGCCCTACATTGAGAATTTTGTAAGTTTCATTGAAAATGTGGAACTCATGGATCCACCATTGCTTGAATATAAACAATGCCTCGTGATTTGTATAGTTAGGATAGTTTAATATAATTTGGTAGATAGTTTCTCTTTGGTTGGGGGGACTACCTTGTTCCCTTCCCATGTTTGTTACTTCGCCCCCCCCCCCCCCTCTTTTGTTTCCTTCTATGCATCTAGACGTGGCACTTCTTTAGTTAGGGGGGAGGGGGGGAAGACTTTCTTTTTTTTTATCTTATGTTGTTATTTTCTATAGTTTGGTCTTTGTAACCAAAAGATGTTAAAGAACTAGATAGAGTTATGTCTTCAACTAGTAATTGTAATATGACTTCTCATATAAATGGTCGAGTGCTTACATTTGCATGTTGCATCTATCGGATATTTCCATTTGGTATCCAGGGCGAGATAGTTCGTCTTGCAAAGATGGTGAGGAGAGTTGAACTCTAAGAGGAACAACCTCAACCTCTTACTGGTTGTAGTACTCTGGCTTGTAAGAGAAGAGCAAATGTACTAAATTGGTATCACCATTGTGTTAAACATACGTGTGTGGATAAAAATTACCAAGGGAGTAACCGACTAATATTGGGGAATCAAATAGTTTACTTAGATATTACTAAAAGACGAGTAGATGTTAAGGCATTGAGATACCTTGAAATCACCAGAATGGTAGACTATTGTGATTTTGATGTCAAAAGTCTTACTCGACTTTGTAATAATTATTCCCCTTAGGGTGTGTTAGGTTGTGAGTGTTTATTTTTTGTGCTTATGTTTATCTATAAATATGACTAACAGTTATTTTGAAAATGTTTTATATATTTCAACCAAAAAAAAACAAATAATAAGAAAATCATCATTCAAAAGGCTGAGGTGCGTATACTTTGACCCTTTTAACGCATTGGAGGTATATATATATATATATATATGTATAAAAGTTTGCATATCTTTTATAATTTTGTATAGTTTAATGTGAAATGCAAAGGTAGATTTTGAGAACTTGTCTGACATATGTTTTTATTCCCTTAGCACACTTTTTGTTTTATCCTTTCTTTTTAATGCAATTGTAAAATTTTATCTTAACGCATAAAAAGAGGATATTTTATATCACTGATTATCATATCATAAGAAGTTTAGTATTTTTACATATTGTATTGTTTCTCCTTACAAAAGTGGAGATTATTCACCAAGTGAGCTTTAAAGCCAATCACGTCTTTTAGAGTGTTTACATCTACTCTTAATAAATTTTTTCTACATCACTCATTCAATAGCTCTATTATACTTGTATTTGACTTAATTGTTTGAATTGCTATAGTAATTGAATATGTTGAATTCTTAGAACTTTGAGCTATTTTGCACTTTCAAAAATCATTTGAGGCAATCTATGATCTTTTGAGCCACAACTTTCTTTCTTGACATAATTTTCTTGGAACCATCTTTAAATCTATTTCTTTGCCTCTTGCTACATATATCATTGCTAAAGTTGCATTTCTAAAAAAAAACCCAAGTATCTTTACTTATGCAAGTTGAATTTAGAAATGGGGTGTTTTATTTGCAAAATGAAAGAAAAAGTAATTATCAATGGGAGAAAAAAAAATAAAACAAATGAAAAAGGGAAGTAGAAAGAAGAAAAAAAAAAGAAAGAAAGAAGAAGTAGAAGTAGAGGTTGTCTGCTGAAAAAAAAAATCAATTGAAATTAAAAAATTGAAAGTCTGTAATCATTGATCAATTCATGTCTTGATCACACATGTTTTGAGCTTTTTATCTTTTCTTTCTCCCTACCTTAAAACTTCATGGCTAAGTTACAACCTAAACACAGTCCTCAAGGATTTGAGGTATACATTGCTTGCTCATTCACTGCTTACAGAATTCTCTTATCAATTACTTGTGTGATTTTAACATTGAGAATTCTTTAATGGAACTATGTCAAGTCGTCTCTCACTTTATATATTTACATCATTTTTTTATAGTTGTCTCTTTTGATTTTACATTACATTTACTCTTTTACAAAGACAACCTATGTGAGATGCCTACGTTCTTTCTTACTTCTGAGAGAATAGCCAGTGAGGTTGAATCAAAGCTTAAAGGATGTACCCGTGTTTTTATGTTGTAATATTTTTCTTATAATGTAATGATCACACACACACACAAAAACCTCTCATATGTTGTTCTAAAACATTATAATGCTTGTGTATTAAAGAGTAGGATAGACAAAACATGCTTGTGTTTTGATACATGTCATACTTTATCCTCATAATCCTCAGTTGCAGATCTATTTTGATATTTGTGGATACCATCACTAAAAATCCTCATGAGATACCATTCGTCCACTAAGAGTAACCAAAGGGTTTAAAGGCTCGGTGCATATGGTAAATGCACTCGTGATCCCTATAAAAATGGAGCATATCTTTTTAAGTGTGTTTATTTGTTTTGCTAGAGACTAGTAAAAAGTAAGTTGGGGGTGTGACTACATTGTAAAAATGTAATTACAAGTTCTTAATTTGTGTTTGTTAGCATTAAAATAATTATAAATAGTTGTAATTAATTTACTTTTAATCCTAATAAATTTTGTTGAGCATTTTGTTAGCTTTTAGATAAAAGAGGGAGCAAACTCACATGAAAAGAAAGGAGTATTCATTGATTAGAGCCCACCCACATGGACAAACATCTATTTTCCAACAACTCCACTGATTTCACTCTAAAAGTGTAATCTTTGTCCCTTAATTAGTTGTTTCTTAGCCCCAATATGTTTATTAGAATAGGTTTTTAGCAATAAATTATTCTAAATTGGTTGTCTCAATGTAATGTAGGTTTTTTGGGTGATAATGGAAAAAATGAGCTAAAAGTATAGAAGATCGTCCAGACGTACTATCAGGACGGTGATTTCACCGTCCGAACGCACAGTTCAAACATTGAGTCACTATTCGGACGCACGAGACACCATTCGGATGCTACGTCAAACGGTGAAGTTCCAGAGTCGATGTTTTGCGTCCGAAGCCATTCTAGAGTCGATGTTTTTCGTCCGAATAGCATTCGGACGGTCAAGCTAACCATTCAAACGGTTGAACAACCATCTGAACGATTATTCTATCATCCAAACAGTATGTCCGGACGCACTTTGGACGCCTGTCAAACGCAATTCAGACAGACTGTGCAATTTTACCCTAAAACCTAGCCGT
Source organism: Euryodendron excelsum (assembly GCA_033060915.1). Lineage (NCBI taxonomy): Eukaryota > Viridiplantae > Streptophyta > Magnoliopsida > Ericales > Pentaphylacaceae > Euryodendron > Euryodendron excelsum. The sequence goes on along the minus strand of CM065386.1, from coordinate 11,091,029 downwards.
GGCAGAAGGAAGAGATATAGAATTTTTGGGAATTTTCTAGAGCGTTTTGTGCGGCGATTTTTGGGAAAATCTGAGAGGAATCTTTTATTTTGTTTGTATTTGGTTTGGATTTTATAGTTAGGATTTTGTATTTGGTTTGAGGATAAAATCTAGGTAGATTCTTGTCTAAATCCTTATAATCTTCATCTTAATTTCCTTGTAAGTTAAACTAGATTTTAGTTCAATATATTCTAGATTTATAGTTTTAGATGTTAAGTGTGTATTTTAACAAGCTTCAACTATGGAATTTTCTAGCTAAATTCATAGTGGGTGCAAATGTGAATATCCTCCAAGGAAAGCATGAAAAGTAAAAAGGGAGTTTCTAAATCTCATTGAATATATTTATTGTGTTTTTCTCTATTTATTGGAATTGATTGTTATAGAAAACTTAGATCTATAATCATAATTAATAACATGTGATTTATTTCTAAGAAGCTCTCAATTGTGATTTCCAAATAAATTAAAGAACCATAGATTTGCAAAGCTAAATCTTCTGAATCAATGATCCTTTGGAAGATCCTTGATTTGAGTTAATCTAAACTTTCCCTTTCCAAATTCCATGCTAGAATTGGTTGATTGGAGCAATTGCGCCCAAACCCCCATTTTGTTCAATCTAAATTAAGAACAATTTTCACTTGAACTTCCATTAGCTTGAAATTAATTTAGTTTTAATTGTTTTAGTTGACATAGAATTATCAAGTTGATTAAATTGTGTTATCTAGATTTTAATTGCTTAAATTAGTATTTTAATTGTCACTTCCAACTAATTGCTCAGGTGATAGTAAAAATCCATCACCAAAACTTCTAAAGATTTTTGGTATAATTTTAGTTATCATAGATTCTAATTTCATCCTTGTGTTGCAATTTCAATTTGAACAATTCCTAAATTGCGCTCATTTTTATTGCTAGATTGGTACAAATTCCTTGGGAAAACACGATAATGAGGATTGCCTCCATTTAAACTACAATCGCCTTTGACGTGCTAGTTGAGGGCGAACCAAATTTTGGCGTCATTACTGGGCATGCTTTTGCTTTTGAATAAAAGAGGTAGCAAATTCACATAAAAATTCACATGGAAAGATAATAATTGACATGGAAAGAAGGCAACTCACATGGAAATTCACATGAAAAAATGAAAATTGACATAGAAAGATGATAATTGACATGCAAAGAAGACAAAAGAAGAAATTAATAATTAAAAAAAGAATAATGCATCAGTGTAGGGAATGGATGGCAAGAGGGAGAGCTTGAGAGGAGGCAAAAGAGAAAGATATATGTAGAAGCTTCCAATTATTTATAAAGTTATTTTTTTTAAGTCAAGTCTCTTCAATATTATGAGTAGCTAATTTTATTCTTGAAGCTAATTATGAAGATCATCCGAGAATCTTGGGATATTAACAAAGGTAATTGATATTTCTTGGTAATTAAATTCTAGACCTTTGAGAAAACTTATATGGGTTAAAATATTCGAGGCCCAATCCATATGTGTAGGCCCAATAAAAGAGAAATGAAGTTGGGCCGCGAGGCAACCCAAAGAATCAGTAATGTCAACAAGCCCAAGTAACCAATCTGTGCCTAGGCCCAAGTAGCTGATCTATGCCCAGGCCCAAGGTCGGCTAGCCCAAGCCGCTAGCAATATGAGGACATTTAATGCATAATTGACCCACATTTAATGCGCCAATGGCTCTATATGCAACTTCGACATTCACGTCTGATCAACCAGATTCTGGCACAACGGTAAGGCAGGACCTGAATCCAGTCAGTCGACGATGAATGATGAGGTCTACGCAACAGGTCATGATAACCTACTAGTAGACTTAAGGCTAAACACTCCAACAAATACACTATAAATACCGAAGCCTCCAAGAGTAAAGTATGGACAATTAACTTCAAGTATACACTGCCTTTATTCATTCGATTCTCAATTAAGATTGCTAACTTAATCATCAGAGTGTGATCGGCCTTGGGTTGACCCATTCTAACTTCTCTGTTCTTTTTTTAGCGCATTTGGGCTCATTGATATTGACTCGAGTGATCGGCCAGGCCTTCCCAAAAATTTCACTTACAACTTAGATTCTTGACTATGTTTATAATACCTTCCACCTTGACAAAGCAACTGGTATATACAAATCCATGGTATGAATCTATGGCGTTAATTTTGCTATTCTAGATTTAATTATTATTTAAATTATATTTTTATTGCTAAATCTTCCAAATCAAAAACTCAAGACGAAGCCAATGATTTGAGTTACAAAACCTCTGTTAATATTTCGAGTGAATCAGGTGGTCTGATCAATTAGATCCAAGACCATTTTTGTTATTTAAAGTCTAGTTTTATAATCATCAAACCTTCCAAAGCAAAATATTTTTCTTTTGGATACTATTTTTCTGTACCAATTGTCCAGATCTCCGCAATACTATTCTTAGTGGAATTTAAACAGATTGGCTTAGGTTCCAACTGAAGCCATTGTAATACTATGGTATTTTGTACGACTTAGTCAATATAGAATATTTTACCGTGGGTAAATTTTTAGTTCCAACTTTGCATATTTTGTTAACCGTTCCTTGTGGATTCGATCTCAACTTACCAACTTATTACTACATCACAACTGCACATTGGCGGATTTCAATCACATTATTTACAAATGATCTCAGAGAGAGAGACAGAGAGAGAGAGAGAGACGCAAAGAAGGAGATGACTGAAACCATCACCCAATCAAACCCAAATGAAGTAATTTCTGCCCTAATAAACATTAAAGAATGAATTATGAAAAAAAAAACCCAATTCTGCAATACACGAATTTACTTTAACCTTATTGAGGGTGCAAATGGCCAATCTTAATTATCTAGTATTAAAATTAGCAATTAAGCATATATCATAAATCTCACCAAAGCATAATAAAAGCAATCACACATAAAGACAAAAGATTTTTGCTTATGGAAACCCAACACGGGAAAAAACCACGTGAACCAACTCCTTTGGTTCGGGCAAGCCAAGCACTATATATGAATAGTTTACACAAGTTACACTTACAACCAAATACCAAACTCCACGGATACCGTTCGAATCGCCATAAACTACTATTTAAGTTAACTTGTTCGACTCCTCGATTTTCTGTTCTTTCCCAGTCGCTTGACTCTAGCATCAAATCACCACGATACTTTTTGTCACCTTTAGAATCCACCAAGACAATCTTCTATTCAATTCTTTAATGGTGGGAAAATATATTTTTTCTGTAGAATATTTGTTAAGTCCATATCCACCAATACGTCTCTCTCTAATCTTTATAGCCCACAAACCCTATCTCTTTGATAGGTATATCATCTATCTTTGGATTCTTTTATTCCCACTTAGTATGTCTAGATACATACCTAAGTCATATAAAAAATATTTGATCAGGAGTCATATAAATCACAATCTTTCTAAACAGGTAGTTTTAAAAAAAAATCGGCAGATTTTCTCACATGGCAAGTGCCATGTTTAGTTGGCTCGAGCCAACTTGTTGCATCCGCTTAGCTAGTGCCGTTGATCTTGCCATGTGTCTTGCTAACTTTTGCGAACTCTCTAGAATCTACTTGTGAGCATGGCAAGTGCCATTGATCTTGTCATTGGTCTTGTCATTGTTTAACAACTCCCTGGAATCCATTGGAACTAACATGGCAAGTGTCATTCCAAAGTTAGCTAGTGCCATCTGTGCCGTTTCACCCAAAATCATTTTCTAAACTCTGAAAACCTTATGTAATGAGTCTATCTTCTTCATCAGACCTAATATAGTCTAACAACATGTTTGAAACACAAATCACCATAAACCAAAAAAAAGAAAAACTAACAAATTAAAATCTGATGGTGGCATTGATGGCATTTGATACTGGGCTTATTAAAGGTGAAGAAGGCATCGATGTTGGATTGGCCGGTGAGATTTCATTGAATTAGGGCTATTTTCAGCGAGGTTTAGTGGGAGTGATAGCCTTGGGTTTAATGGAAGAAAAAGGGTGTGTGACTACATCATCATACTTATATAGTGTGACTACTTATTCATGTGATTTCATGTTTAGAGAGACAATACTTTTTTTTGATAAATTATAGGCATTATCTAGTTGTATAGTGGCTTTTCAAATATAAAATTGTTGCCATGTAAAAAATTTCACTGTGTCACAATTTGAATAGAATTTCATTTCACATAAGCAATGATAACGTGATGTGACAATCAACTTGGATAATTACTCATGACTATGGTGGTTCGGTATGCATTGAAAGTGGTTATGGTAGTTTGGGAGTATGGGGAGTGGTGAGTACTTGTATTGTGGCTGTAGTGGTCTGTGGGCAAGGGAGTGGTGGTTGTTGGCCTGAAAAGTAATCAAAAGGATGAAATGCATTTTTTAAATCTTAAAATAATAAATAAATATTAAAAAAATTTAAAACTAATGCAACCATAACACAATGCAGATAATGAATGCAAGCTAGATAATAAGATGTAAAACATGAAGGCAGCACAAAAAGAAGAGACAGATTTTGAGATGGTCATTCATCATGATTTATAGAGATTTCTTGCGAAGTCATTACGTTCAACTATTGAATTTATTCCGAGTATGTGAACGTTTTTTAGTCTAACCAAATTTATGCATGACCTTGTGAACACGAGCTAGTTGATTGCCTATTAAAAACATATCAGCTAAGCATCATAATTCGCGTGCTTATATTTTTTACTAGCCTCTCTCTTCTCTGGATTGCCAACTTCGATGGAGGCGACTTTGGCATGGGCATCTAACAGTACATTAACGACCATAGATAACAAATACATGACAGGAGGGGGACTTAAAAACCACCTCTATGAAAAGCTCGAAGAATGTCGAAATGAACTACAAAGAGCTAGAAGAAATACTACTCAAGAAAGGAAGAAAAACACAGAGAGAGAGAGAGAGAGAGAGAGAGAGATTATCATACATACACGTCCTAAACTGCCCCATCTTTTGTCAACCTTCAAGGAAAGGAAACAGAAATGGTCCTTCCCCTATTCGATTTTGCAAAAAAAATAAAAGGAAAATAGAAGAAAAGATGAGAGAGAAAGAAAGAGTGATTATTTTCCCTTTCCCTCCCTTTTTCCTCAATTTCCATCTCTTTCTCTCTTAGGTGGAATCAAACATGGAAAAGGAAAATCTCAGTTGTTTTCTCTTCCTTTCCCTCCCCTCCGCCAAGTTCCAAACAGGCTCTCCTATAATGCCTTCTCCAGAGGAAATTCTTTGCCCTCTCTTGTTCTTCCTTCTTCTTTGTTGCCTCCTTCCAAATGTGTTGACAAACCATTCGTGCTTCCTTGTCGTGAGACCCTGCCCAATAAGCAACCCGACTGTGAGTCCACTCCCATATCCCAGAGTTATGACAATCCAATCAATTTTACTTGGAAAATCTGAATCTGAATCTTTGTCTTCTTGAAAGGTTGAAGGTGGTGGTAGAGATGCCTCTGAATTTCCACATTTCTTTGATAAAGGAACTCCACACAATCCTGAATTCTCCTCAAATGAATTGTTTTGAAATGTATCAAATTGTGCCCCTCGAGGTATAGGCCCTGTAAGATGGTTACGAGAAACATCAAAGACTGCAAGAAATGTGAGTTGGGTTAGTTGTTGTGGGATCTTCCCTGAAAGCATGTTCTGAGATAGGTCCAATGATTCCATATTAGATAGGTTCCCCAAGGATGATGGAATGCAACCAATAAGTTCGTTGTTGGAAAGGTTAAGCAACTGAAGCCCCTTGAAATTTCCCATAGATTCTGGAATGTCCCCTCCGAATTCATTGCTCGACAAATCAATGGCTACAAAGGCACTTTGGATCTTCTCATATACCCTTTGTGTGCCTTTGTTAGTGATTGTAATTGAATAACTATAAACGTTTTCCATTATACTTTGACTAGAATGCGTTGACAATTCAAAACTTGTAAACAACTGCATATATGCGAAGCTTTCATAGACCATTTTCATTGCCTTCCACTTTTGAAAGTATTTTGATGGCAAGTTACCTGAGAAACGATTGTGAGAAAGGTCAATGATGCGCAGCTTCAGAAACTCTGGATCAGTATTAGGACTCTCAATAGACCCGTGGAATTTGTTATGTCGCAAAACAAGGACCTGTAACTCAGGAAGAGCTCCCAACCATATAGGAAAATTGTCCTCTATAAGATTATTTCCAAGAATCAAAATCTGGAGCTTTGTACAATTTGCCAATGTTCTTGGAACCTGGCCTTGCAATTGATTTTGACTCAAATCAATCATCTTCAATTCGCTGCCAGTCGTGAACATTTCAGGAATAGTGCCTTGGAAACTGTTACCACTTAGATTCAGCAATAAAAGCGAGCCTGTAATAGTTGCCAAGCAATGGGGAATTGTGCCACTGAAGTTGTTATTAGACAAATCTACTGCTGCAAGGAAACTATTGTTGCAGATCGATGGTGAAATTTCTCCAGTCAACATATTATCAGCAACATTGTAGAACTGGGTGGACTTTGGCGGAATTGGGAGTGATCCTTGCAGCCTGTTGGAACTAAGCACCAGAACGCGTAGAAATCCCCATGGAATGATTGCTGGATTCTGGTCAAAACCTGTCAGAATGTTGTGACTAACAGCAAAAACCGTCATAGTCTCTTTACTTGAATTCCACACCCAAGTTGGTATTTGGCCCCCAATTTTGTTATCGGCAAGGTTGAGCACGAACAATTCATCTTGGAAGTGCAGGAAACCTGGGAACTCCTTTAAGTTGCACGCTCTCAATCCTACAATGTTAAATTTTGGAAGGAAGGTAGCATTTGTGTTGTTTTTGGTGAGAACTGTTAATTGGTTTGAATTTAATTGCAAAGTACTGAGGTTTTGGAGCTGAAGAAAAATGTCTAGCTCCACTGTGCCATTCAAGTTGTTTAAAGAGAGATCAAGGTATTTAAGAGGCTTGAGTTGATAGAATGAGCGTAGAATTGGGCCACGCAGTTGATTCTCTGCAAGGTCTAGATGAGCTAATCGGGTGAGATTGGTAAGCCAAGATGGGATCTGATCAACCAGTTGGTTAACTGAAAAGTCCAAATAAGAAAGTTGGGTCAGGTTTGAAAGAGAAGTTGGGATCGGACCTGAAAAATCATTGTGACCAATTGACAAAGAAGTTAGCTGTGATACCTTTGCCAAAGATGAGGGAAGCTGGCCCGAAAAATTATTATTGCTAAGGTCTAGAACTGTAAGCTTGGTCAGATTACCCAGTGAAGCAGGAAGTGTGCCAGAGAAATTGCATTGACTAAAATCCAAGTAATTCAAGGACTCAAGATTACCAATAGAAACTGGTAATTTACCAGAGAAACTTGTGTTACCTAGACTCAAAACCATAAGGGGACTACTATGGTTAAATTCTGGCAAATGACCGGTGAGATTCATATTGTTTCTCACACTCAGATGTTGTAACTTTGGCAACAGCAAAATGCCTCTTGGGAATTCACCGTACAACCCACAACCTTCGAGAGCAACACCTGTCAGTGAAGAAAAATTTGCCAAGATATCAGGTACTGAAGAAAATAGGTTCACCTTGGTGAGATAAAGCTCTTTCAGTTTGGTGAAGTTCTGCACGAGGCTTTTCAAACCATGAGAAAAGAATGAGTCTGAATTGTAGGAAAGATCGAGGGATGCTAAGTTGGAGAGTCCTGAGATTTCTGAAGGTATTTGACCAAGAAAGAAAGAGGAGGACAGGTTGAGACTTGTTAGCCTCGAAATATGGCCAATTCCAGATGGGATTTCAGAGTAATTAAAGTGATTGTCCGCAAGGTTCAGCCCTTGAAGTTGAACAAGACTGAAGAGACTGCTGCTGGAATTGATAGAACCATAGAGCAAGCTGCTACTGAGGTCGAGCCCAGTCACGTGACCAGTGATCTTATCACACTCGACACCATGCCACGAGCAGCAATCACCGCCTTCGAGCTTCCATGACTCTACTTTTGGATAGGCAGAAGGGTTGCCAGAAGCAAACTTTTTAATAACAAAGCTATGTTTGAACTGCAGCAAGGCGGAGCTCTCATCTTCGTGGCATTGTGGCTGGATAGAAGAGGAAGAGCGAGTCCTTGACATGACATGAAAACATGAGAATAAGAAGAGCAAGCGCTTGAACCTGAAAAGATACAAAGAGGACTCCATATTGTCTCCTATCAATTTTCTTTAGCACTTTTCGATTAGCTAGCCATCATGGGAATGATGTGCTTTTATAGGTAGGATTCAACTATCAATCCGAAAATTGTGGACACCATGGAGAAGTCTACAAAACAATGAAGGCGGCTGGCTATCTCAGCTCCTCGCGCTGAAAAATCCTTAGCCAAGCTTGAGAGTTGAAATAATAGCCCCGGCCGCCATATTCCTTGAAGTCAAGTCAATGCCGTTGAGCTTGGGCAATTTAAAGATGCTGTGAATGGAATTTTTAATATCATCAGGCAATGCGGTTCAGTCAATTTTTAACCAGTTGGATGTGCACATCTCTAAAATGTTTATTCTAATTCAAGGGAGGGAGTTATCTAGGGATGCAACCAAAAAAAAAAATTAGTGGAGAAAATAAAGAAATTTTAAGTGAGTTAGAAAAAAGCAAGTGATATTGAGCTTGAGCTTCATTTTATACTCTTTCTTTGTGATAAATTTTATCTTGCTTACTAAAATAAAATCTCCCAAATGTTAAAACTCAAGCAAGTATAAGATGGAGCAGTTTGGAACATGGGACCTAGGCAATCCACAAATGTACTAGTCTTCATTAACTTTCTAATTCAACTGTGAATATTGGCTTAAGACTTTTGTGAAAGAGCCAAAGGAAATCATGTCCCATTGTCCCACAAGTTGGAATAAGACTTCTGTGAAAGAACCAAAGGAAATGTCCCACAAGTCGACATAAGACTTCCGTGAAAGAGCCGAAGGAAATCATGTCCCATTGTCCCACAAGTTGGAATAAAACTTCTGTGAAAGAACCAAAGGAAATCAGGTCCTACAAGTCGGCATCAGACTTCTGTGAAAGAACCAAGGAAATCAGGTCCCAAAAGAGATTAGACATTGTTTATATATAGAATAAAAAACAACAAATAACTAAAGCGATAAAATTTCACGAAATTGAAATGGAGAAGCTTCTATAGACGGCAAAGTCTCAGATAATATGTGATTGCACACAAGTTTATGGGATGTTGAGATATAGTTTTTTTTTTTGGCTTATAGCTTATAGTTTATTTTTAAAATGATGTTTGGCTCATCTCTAAAAAGCAGCTAAAACAAGTCACTTAAAAAAATTCTTACCAAACCATCACTTACAAAAGCAACTTATAAGTTTTTATAAAAAAATCACTTGAAAAAGTTGTTTGTAAAAATAACTTATAGATTAGCCTGCTTACACGGTAGATTTTTTTTTGCTATATAAAGTGTTTTGGCCTTTAACCTTGTGCAAGGTCACCATCTACCGATCATTAAACCACCCTCGTGGTTCCCCAATAAGCTTTTGTCTCGCTCCAAATTTGCATTGGAAGTCAAGTCATTCCGGTAAACTGGGAAAACACGCGAAAGACGGCGATATAATAGGTAATTTTCAACACAAAATTAAATGCCGGGGTCAAATTCAAAGTTCAAACCATACCAATATCAAACTCAATGGATGCTCAAATTTTCCAACATGCGGACTCCTGCTACAATTGAGAAAAATGGGATGGCTATGCACACGCATAGGTTTCTGGAAGTGATAATGAAGGCTTTGAAACATCACATGGACTAGTAGTTTTGTGCCTGTGCCGTGCAACTTATGCCGTTTCATAAATCACTGAACTTTCTATTAGGCGCCGCTTAAGTTTCCAACTTATTATCAAAGTCAAGTGTTTCTTCTTTCGGAAAAAAATAACAAAAAAAATGAAAATTTGTCAGTTCCTCTGCAGGCTCTACTTTCCAGTTATCATCTTCCGCTGCGATAAGTTTATGGTGACGGTCAAGATGGGAAGGTGGGAAGGATAAGTTTCCATCACGACTCGACCTGTGGCTATGGCGTTTGAACTGAGACATGCAAGCATCGTCGTTATCTTAGTCAAGCTATATCTACATCCCCCTAGGCTTTTTACCAGTCTCCGAAGCTTTGGTCATTACTCGTACTCGTACATAATTGGGAAGTTAACTTCTAAACATATAGATATATTCTTAATTTATTACCACGATAAGATCTTGATTCTATAGCAGAGTTTTTGAGAAAAGGACATGTCGCTGGTTTGGCTTATCGGTTCAATGGCCCATTCATTATCTCACATAGATTTAGAGGTTAGTAATATATAAAATAAAATAAAAATTATCGAGCTTTTGAACTTGAGTAATGGAAAAAAAAAAAAGGGCCTATTTTCGACAAACTCAGAATCAAGTTTGGACTTGCCGTATGGGTTTTGCCTAATAATATCTATTAAATTATTCATATAAGTTTCCACTAAGTTTTGCAAACGTTTGCAATAAGTTGTTGTTTTCTTTAAATTTTACAAAAGTCTTTTACTAAGATTCTTATTAAGTTTTTTAATCGATTCTTAATCATTTTTTCTCTTCCCGTTTTTCCTTGTTCTTTTTATTTTTTTTGTCGTGTTTTTTGCTTTTGTTTTCTTTAGCGTATCCTACTTTTGGGAGAAAAAATTTAGTAATTACGTAGTATTGAATGTTCGGTAGTAATTCTTATTAAATAATAATATGTGGCATTTGAATACGTTAACAACCTGAATTTATAGTGTGTTTAGGAGATTTTTAAGAAAAAGTACCATATGGCAAAATCTAATAGGTTATTTTTTTTAAAAATTTTCTACTACACTATAAATTCATATTACTGATGTATATATACACTACGTGTCATTTTTTGATAAAAATTACTACCAAACACTCAATACTACTGTTTTTCCTATTTTGGCTAGTATGATTTACGATGCATGGATAATAAATTAGTAAGTGTGGGGCGCTAAGGAGAAAGAAAGCAGTGAGGTTTAATTTTAATTGATAATGATGTGAAAATTACAAATACTATTTCATATTTCTTTAATTAGTTAATAGATGCTAAAAGTCAAAGGAAACTTTCTCCCGTCAGCTAATTTGATATGTTATTTAAGAGCTTTGCTAGGCACAGGCGCAATTGCACTTAGACTGTTATTTAGTACAGTAATTGGTGCTGAAAGTCCAAAGTTCAGTTCCTCCCATTATGATGGAACAGTATCATTATTTTCAGTACAATAACACTAGAATAAAAATTAATAAAAAAAAGAAACTAATTCTCTAAATGAAAGTCTATTAATTAGTCAAACCCTAAAAGGGGTAAAGCGCTTACATCTTATTTGTAGGGAAATTCGAGTCCTAAACCTAATTGTACTGTGATTATCAGAAATTACGGCAACAAAATTGGAATACTATAGAAAAAGTTATAAGCAATCTAACCTTTTTTAAAACAGCAAATTTGAACTTTTTAAACGAAAAAAAAATTGCCTAATAAGCAGTGAATATAGTGATTTCGACGTGACCGTTTCTCGTCAAATATGAGCAGTTTAAAACTTTCAGCCACTTGGAACAACGTTAGACACAATCTAAATCTATCGTCATAATCTTCAACTAGCTGTGAACTCGTACTATATGCACAAGGCATAAAGAATAAAATTTAAAAATAAAATATTTATAATAATACATAATAAATTTTATATTCTTAAAGTTAAAAATTTATCAAAAAATAATTTAAACATTAAGTAAAAAAGATGTTACTTATCATTAATGTTTAGATTATTGGTAAATTTGACTGAACTAAACAATGCTAAATATCTAACTTAATATTAATTCACTTTTATCTAAAACGCATAGATAAGGCATCCTTTAATTAAATAACAGAAAAATAAAAAGAAAATAATAAATAAGCATCATAGAGGTTCGTTAAGTTGATAAACTTTAGCCTAACTTTGTGCATATATATCAAAAAAAAAATTTCTCAAAATGACTGTACCATTCACGGCCAAGCTTACTAAAAAAATAAAATTATATTAGAGTCACATAATTAAAATAGTTGAAATATTTTTTATTTTCTTATTATTTATAACATACTTAAAAATTTTGTTTTATTTTAATTAAATGTTTTAAAAAATATAATATTTTGAAGGCATTAAAAATATATAAAAAAATTTTTAAATGGGTTCATATTAACCTATGCAGAATTAAAAAAAAAAAAATGCTTATAGGTCATTTCAGACTTTTCAGTTATAATGCTAGATAACTTTGTCACTTTTAAATACTTAAAGTATATGAATTACTCTTTAATTGAAAAAAATAAATATTATAACTTAAATTTCATTGGGACTTTCCAAAATTTTTATTTATTTTAATTATTATTTTTAAACATATTTGAAGAGAAGTCATTGATGAATATTTCAAACTGAAAGCAAATTGACCAATAATAAGACATTTATTAAATAAAATAATAATAAATGATTCACGATTAATAAATTTGTGACATGTGTTTTTTCTAATCATAGGAACTTAGATTAGCATATCTAAAAGAATTTTGATAAGCTTGTCATATTAATCAAAAGTCAATATAAAAAAAATTACAGATAATCCAATAAGTTCAAAAGTTGAATTAGGACTTTTGAACCGATAATATATGTAAAATTGGGGAGAAAAACTTTACAGTTATTTTTATTTTTGTTTTCTAGTTATAGTTTTCTTTGGAATTTTTTTATCGATCAAAATTGGAAGTCATATAGTAAGATTGAAAAATAAAATTTCAAGGATAGTTTTTTTTTTTTTTAAATAGTTCATTTATCTAGTCATAATTTGGTGACACAAAATTAGACATTTTAGAATAGGGACATTTATGGTAGTGTTTAATAAATTTTTATCTAAATTTTGATATGATAATTTAAAAAGTAAAAAGTAAAAATAAAGAGTTGAATGCTTTAATCTCAATGGCCTCATAACAATTGTAAAATTTTATACTATAGGTTTATTGGTATTTGTACTTCTAAAAAGAACAATTAAAAGGATTAAATACAAACTTGGATCGTTTTGAATTTTAATATGGCGGTGCTTAATAAATTTTTGTCTAAAAATTAAAAAGTAAAAATAAAGAGTTGAGTGTTTTAATCTCAATGACCTCATAACAATTGCAAATTTTATGCTATAGGTTTATTGGTATTTGTACTTCTAAAATGAAAAATTAAAAGGATTTAGATACAAATTGGATAGTTTTGAATTTTAATGAATAAATAGGACAAACATTTAAGGAAATCGAAAATAAAATACTCATGTTCTTTTTAATTTAAAGAAGAACTTTCTAAAATTGTACGAGAGAAATACAAGGAAATGTAAAGATAACAATTCTACTATTTTTGAATTTAAGGTACAACTTTTCAAAGTAATATAAATTACCTTAGTTTTAGCAAAGATTTACTAATCCTTAATAGAAAGTAAAAGTTTCTATATTTTGTGGTTAAACTAATACTATTATCACACATGTAATATTAGTTATTTAAAAATTCAAAAAACTAAGCAAATTAAAACGAGTCTTTCAACATCAAAAACCCAACAATCTATTGCTATAATATATAGTATGGGTAACTCACCGCCACTTGGTCTGCATCCCTTCAATTTAATTTAATTTTTCCTTTAGTAGGTAGCTCATAAGTTGCATCATTGACAACTACTCAATTAATAATTTGGAGTTGCTCTCAATAATATAATGATATATGTATTTTTTTTAGTCAGAGAATTAATCAACCTAGGAAAGGTAGTTCACCTTCTTCTCTTTTTCTTTTTTTTCGAGAAAGACCCAAAAAAAAAAAAAAAAATGCCTTCGCTAGGTGGGCATGTTTAAAACAAAAGCAAAACAGAACAAAACTATATAGTTAGGGAGTCCCCAAGATTAGGCTTTCAATTTGGAGTGTCAAAAGTTGAAATACAAATTTCAGTTAGTGATAGATTATTATATTTTAAAATTTTCGCTAGAGATATTTTTAAGTTCAAGTATGAGAAAAATATTAGAATGCAAGACTAAATTACTGCATGAAAATAAAACTAGATTATATTCAACCTTTTCTATGAAGAAAGAAAAAAAAAAAGACAAATTAGTGATAGGTGGTGCTCACACCCATATCTTAGGTTGTGAGTTCAACTCCACCCTTCCCCTTCTTAGGGTTTTGGCCACCAAGGTACCAACGAAAATAAAAGGACAAATTAATTATTGTGTAGTACTTTTTAACTCTTTTTTATCAAAAAAAAAAAAGTATATTTATAAAATAAATAAACCGACAGAAGATATGGAACTTAGGAACAAAAATGAATCCGTCATACGAGCTCAACTTAGAGACTAAGCTCATCTACAAAATGGACAAGAGAAAAAGAGTATGCATAAAAAAAATTCTTTTACACCAAAAAGAAAAACTATGAACTAAAATTTTTGTTAGATTGGTGCACAATAAAAACTTCAGTGAGTTGATTTTATTGAGTTAGTAGGGATAGAAAAAATAGTTATGACCTACTTCTCTATAAATAAATAAATAATCAATTTTTATTGGATTAAAGTCTCATGAAAGGTTTCAAATTGTGAGAAGTGTCATTAGAATAAAACTTGGCTTGGACATTATATATCTGTATATTGACACATATTATATATAGGAGAGTTTGCTAAAAGCTGAGGGACAAAAAAAGTTCAATAGTCAAGTGGTACAGAGTTTTTCATTTATTTATGCATATCAAAATTTATCCTATGACATTTATTTCCTTAGAAGCCTCTCAACTTACAACAAAATTAATTAATGTAACTTAAATAATAAAATATCACACATCATAATTTAATAGGGATGAGTATCAAAAATTTATACTGTTGACTTCATGCCTTGATTTTAATGATAACAGAACTTTGTTTAATGTATAATTACTCTACTTAGTGTGCAGATTATATCATGCATTAATTAGACTATGACTTGAAACTTGACACTATGAATATATTGAAGAACTTGTGAAGCTTGTCAAGAAAAATTGAAGAGTGTGTCGAAACCTTGAGAGAATGGAAGAAGCTATATTGATTAAAGAGCCATAGATGCAATCAAATTGAAATAATTCTATCTCGAAGAGATTGAAGGTACTAAAGATCAAGTGAAAAGAATATCACAAGTTTTGGAAGATCTTTTGGAAGATTTGATGAAGTCTCAACAAATCAAATGAAGCCATGATTGATTAAAGAAGGTCTTGAAGAACAACATGCATGGAAGGAGACATTTCAAGCCTTAGCAGACTAATCTGAAATATCATTGAAGTGCTTGAAGACCTTGGAAAAAGTTTAAGAAGTCCTGTAAAATGAAGCCTATAAAATTGACAAGAATCGATACATCCACTTCAGGAGTCGACAGGCTGGAACCTGAGCCTATGAAATTGGCAAGAATCGACAACTTCAATTACAGGAGTCAACACATGCATCCAGATTGCATGACTTTGGAAATGTACTTAAAGGATTCAACACCTTTAGTTACAAGAGTCGACACGTGCGTCCAGATTGCATAACTTTGAAAATATACTTAAAGGAGTCGACACCTTCAACTACAGGAGTCAAAATATGCGTCCAGATTACATGACTTTGAAAATATTCTTAAAAGAGTCGACACATCTAGACAGTGCCTTAAAGATACATGCTAAAACTTAAGGGAGTCGATACTTCTTTCATTAATAGTCAACACATGAAAGCAGATCGCTTAAAGAGCTGTGTTCAGAATAAGAAAGAGTCGACACATGCAGCCAAAGGGTCAACCATGCCACTGTAACGGTTATATTTTTAAACATTCTACAGCTTTGATCTTGTATTTAATGCAACCCCAACTATCTTCAACAACTAGAATCAATGCTAAAGTATATATACAAGACCCCCACAACATTTATATATGGAGAGGACTTACATTTAAGTAATGAATCGTATCTAAAGGCATAAACTCTAACTACTACAGTTGCTTTACTGATATATTGGGGCATTTACTGATCTTACACTTATTCTATCCACTCTTTGAGAAAGATACTTTGTGTAAAGCTCATTTACTCTATTTGGATGGGTTTGTAAACTTGTGAATTTGAGTGTTCTTATTAATAATACTTATAAATTTGAATGAAACTTAAATAAAATCACTTGAGTAGTTTGAGAGCTTAGGAAAAGCCCATGTAAGAAGTGAGCTAGGCACTTGGTCAAGTAACACCTGCTTTGTAGTTTTTCATTGCATAGTGGTAGACCTTTTAAGGGGGTTTTGAGGGTGAGAACATGGGTCTCGAGTTGTGTCTAAATCTTGGTAAATCATTGTGTTCATTTTGTACTCTGTTTTTTATTTATTGTCTGAGATTGCCCGATCACATTGCACACACAATTTAATTCTGCTATTAGATTATTTAATCAGATTGCTTAATCAGTTTTTAGTTAAAATCATTTGTGATTATTTTTTAAACCCAATTCACTCCCCTCTTGAATTACACTCTTGGGCCAACACATACTACCTTATATGCTTAACTTTTCCATCTTATTAGCAAATTTTATCTTTTTAAATAAAAAAAGAACTCTAGAAAACCTCAAGCTACCTCCCAGCTTACACACATTAAAGTGAAATAGATATCCCGTTTGTTCTAATTTTAAGATTTTGAAAGTAAAGAGTTCATCAATAGCGGCAATCACATAGCATACCTTATTAAAAGCTAATGTTTGTAGTGGAAAACATGAATCAAATGTTTAACCTATCATTTGCCCTGTTTTTAACTAGCTTCATATCTTGCAGAGTTGAGTTCGGGCTGTTATGTAGTTTGCAGTCGTGTGTTGCACTCCCTTTTGGACCCAATCTAATATTTTGAAGAAAAAAATATAAAACTACTATTTGATTAGTGACATTGTAATTAAAGATCATCTACACAAACAAATTAATATTATCCAACAATTTTAAACATTTGATTTTGTACAAAAATAGTTGACTTTCAAAATATGCTCCAAAAACTGTTTGAGGAATCAAAGGATTAAATTTCTTCCAATCAAACTGAATTTTTTGAAACTAACGCATTTGGAGAAACTCTATATAATGGTGGGTTCTGACTTTTGAAAATAAAATAAAAATAATATAAAATGGAATGGCGGCGCGTGACTTCACACCCCATGACAAGAACAAAACTCAACCCCGTCTTGCATCCCAGAAAGCTGCCTCAATTAAATTTTAAAGCAATGCTAAAGTCACCGGCTATTTCATTAGATTATCATCACGGATAGACACAAGATGATGGGTTCATATTATCTATCAAATATAGGATTCACTCACTTGTGTCTATCCATGATAATAATCTGGTAAACAAAACTAGTGACTGTAGAATTTTTCTAATTTCTATCGCCATAGGTCTCAATTATATAATCACATGTATTCTGTCTTTTTTTCTAGAATTACTTAGCCAAGAAAAGTCAGTTACCGTTCTCTTTACGACAACATGCGGCACCATTCGCCACTAGGGCTAATGAGAATAGAAGGTAGTAAATAAGATTTGATTTTAATGAATAATGATACAGAAAGTCACGAATATTTTTTCAATTTGATAAAGATCTTACAGACTGGTTATGTTAACGGATATAAGTAGTTGAAAATATATGTAGATTTTGAAAACTTTAACACGTAACCAACTTGATATATTATCACGTACTAGTGCAGTAGAAACTTCTGCAATCCATAATTTTGAGATCTTTGAAAAATTGGTGTTGAAAAACAAAGTAAACTTCCTCCCATGCACGGCTTATTTGCTCTGTTCCCTAAGCTCATGTCTTGCATCACATAAAGCTACCTCCCTTAATTTCTATTGGCGTTTTCATTATATAATTATATGTATTCTTTTTTAATTAGAGAATTACTCAAACAAGAAAAGGCAGTTTCGGTCCCCTTACGCCAACATGGGCGACTAATGAGGAAAGGAAGCAGTAAATAAGATTTTATTTAAATTGTCAATATATTTCAGGTTTACTTGATTAATTGGTGCTAAAAGTCAAAGTAAATTTCCTCCCATCCAGTGACGGATCCAAAAATTTTGTTTAGAGGAGGCGAAAAATATCATTGAACAATTGTTTATAAATAAGATAATGAATTTCAAGAAATAAAAAGAATACAATAACACTCAAAATTTTATATATCGATAATAAATATTTCTTACACAAAACAACGTTCAAATTAATATGACAAATTACAATAATCCCCTTCATTGTTTCATACTTTGAAACCTTTGCAAAATTAACTTCATTATCTATGGTGTTGAATATGTCTCTTTCAATATATGTCACTAAGCAATCATTCATCCACTCATCTTCCATGCGATTATGGAGTAAAGTCTTCATAATATTCGTTGTAGAAAAATCTCTCTCAATCGATGCAATTGCAACCAATAAGATCAATTCTAATTTCACAAGTAAATATACTAATAAATAGACAATATCCTTCTTCGTTTGAACTAATTTTTGATAAAACCTACCAATTCCTATCACTTCAGATCATTAGAGCTTATATTTAGAAAGTAAGTCTCAAGTTGATTATCAAGTACCATAAGTTCTAGTGAAAAAAGCTCAAAAGTATAAAATTCAGCAAATTGAAGCAACTTTTTCTTATCAAAGGAAGAGAAAGAAGAGCTTGGATCGAGAGATGTTGTATACAATAATAATTCCGTACTCACCTCATTAAAATGGTGTGGATCAATCCGTAATTTAATGGATAAATGGTTTGAGTTAAGTAAAAAAAATTTTGAAATGAGTATTGAGTATTGAGTTTGGTAAGATAAAATCTATATTTAATTGGGTCGGGTTAAAAAAAAAAATTCTTTCAAATTCCAATGGAAGCGACCGACGTCGCTTAGCCATGCGTCCGTCCACCAATGCTCCCATCAGTCGCCCATATTAACAACGTTGGGATTAAACTCATGCACAAACACACGGAAGCACATGCAAAATCCACACGCAAGCAAACCACTAGTGCCTACATTCACGTGCAAGATAAATTTGTTATATGTTGAGAGATTACAAATCTGAGATAATTTCAAATACCCAAAACTGATACCAACACATTACCCGTAAAACCATGCACGTTCGCTTCTTCACTCTTTCAGTGTTTCACGTCCTGGAGCCATGCACGTCCATTATTATGCTTTTCAATGGTTTTCGTATATTTTTTACATCTCTCTTAGGCTCGCAAAGCCAACTTGGGGCAAAAGCCAATTTTAAAATTTTTTTAAGTTTTCTATTTATAGGCAACACCTAAAAATCATAGTCCCCGCATAATTAGAAAAATACTACACATATTGAATCACTTAACATGTATGGGTCCATACAACCCAACCCAAATGCATAAACAAATCTCATAACTATATCCTCCCGCAGAATGTAAGACATACACCTAAATAGCTAATAGACAAGGCTGAGCTGAATACGGAGAAACATGTTCTAAGGCTTGATGACACTTCAAAGACTCGCTGATCTTAACATTTGGAAAATATGTTGTACCTCAATTACAAATTGGAATAACTACACTTTACACACTTGTAGTTTGAGCGAAAATTAAATGACTTACCTATGGTTTAAAAGTAAATACATAACGCTCTTATAGTTTAGATTCATCTACAAAATGGTTAAAACCCTGATATAGTTGGTAAAATGATAAAAATGCCCCTATGAAGGATAACCCTTTATTTTGACATAACCGGTAAAATCGTTTTTTTGATATTCCATTTTATATGGACAAAATGATTTGATGAAAGGTTTTATACGCACGTACATCCAACTTCTGATTTGATGAAAGGTTTTAAATCGATCTTTCACTTCTTTATAAAATCTGTCATTAGTTCCCATTCCGTTGTAAATATGGAGAAACAAACCTGTCTCTGGAGTGTTTTCTTTTCTTCATAGGAATTTATATGGAAGAGTAAGCTCTACAAAAGCAGTCAACCCAGCCTTGTTAAAATTTCGTAGCATCCCAACAAAAAGAAAAATTATATTAGAGCTGATCAAGCTATCTTTGAGGATCCAGTCATGCAACACGGAAATAGTGTTATTATGTGACAAATAACTGAATTTCAAATTGTTAGGATTATGTTATAATAAAGTTGCCTAACTTTATTCAATTTTCAGTTACCCTATAATACCATATATAACTGTTGGGTTTGTTTGCTCCCAATCCCACATCGGTTGGGAGTAGGAAGGGGGCAAGGGTGAATCCTTATTTAAGGAAGGTTAAGTTTTCTTAATTAAGTGCACCAGTCAATAGCTTAGTTATTAACTTTTGACTTTAGTAAAATTCTTCTTGAAGAGGTGAAAGTTAAAGGTTAGCTAATAGGATAGATTAGTGGATGTTAGCAAGGTGAGGAGGGAAAATTATGTGATTGTAACAATTTTTCACATAGTGTATTTTTCTTCTGGGCTGGTGATTTTTTTCCTATTTTGGGAGTTTTTCACATAAATCCTTGTATTGTGTTTTTCTCTATTTATTTTAATATTCCTGTCTTTCCTATTTCCAAAAGGGGTGTGTTTGGGAGGGCCAAAATTCTCAACAAGTGGTATCAGAGCTTATTCGGTTGTTTTTGTTTATTTCTTGAAATTCTTAGTATGCTATGTGGTTGCAGTTTTAACTGATCTTCCACATCATAAAAGATTTTCTTGAAATTATCAAAGGTTCCTTTTGGTGGGGTGGAGCTTTAGTGTGGTAGTGTGGATACGTACAGTCTAAGGAGGTTCTGTCTAGGAGATTGGGTTTTAAACGGGACCAGTGTGACCCCTCCAATCTTTCCTAGGAATCTTGAAGTTCTGTCTAGGAAAGATTTTAGTCTTTCCTGGGAACTTACTTAGTGGGTACTATTCATGTATACGGTAAAAAATTTATCAAGCTGATGCACAGGAAAAGTGGAAAGAGAATAAAAAAAAAAAATTATTGGTTGATGGAGGACAACGTGTTGATGTTTTGAAGACGATGTGGCCATTATCATTGCAGGGATGGAGTCGTTATCATTGCTGGTGAAGGAGCAAGTTTGCAACAGACAAATTTGCATTTTGCTTTGGGCAATGATCTAGTGTGGCAGGATCCGCTGTTGAAGGTTTGGCCGGCTTCGAAATTCATGGAGGGAGGTGTCCTTAAGGTTTTTAGGCGCTACAACGTCACCGGTGGGTGCAGTATTGCACTGTTTTTGGTCAAATTAGATAGAAGCAGTCAGAGATCAAGGGTTGATCGGTAGCATCTGGGTCAATTGATGGCAGAAGACCAGTCATCAATCAGAAGGGTGAGATTCTAATTGGATGGATTGGCAACCTGTACAGGCTGGTGGAGATCAAGATGAACAAATGGAGCAAGAGTTACTACAATAAGCGCAAGAGTACATGATCAAAATGTACAGGTGCGTAGGCGGACAAATGCAACAGATGTTGAATGTTCATAAGAAATCCCCAAGGCCAGGTCCACAAGTTTGTACACGGGCATTGGTTTGGCATTGATGCAAGGTGTGTGGTGAAAATTCATGTCGATGGCTGATGAACTTTCAGGAAAGCCAAATGTGGGAGTTACGCCATAATTTTTCAGTAAGGTTGTTTTTCAACATGGGCCGAAGTGAAATGCTTGGAATTGGTTTATTTTGAGTGCATATGCTTTTATGGTGGAACATGATAGCAGATACTATGAAGATCTTTATCAATGCGGAGTGTGGCTGTGGGATCAGCCAAAGTCACAAAGGTGGAGATTGCTGGGTTTGTTTGCTCCCAATCCCACATCGGTTGGGAGTGGGAAGGGGGCAAGGGTGAATCCTTATTTAAGGAAAGTTAAGTTTCCTTAGTTAAGTGCACCAGTCAATAGCTTAGTTAGTAACTTTTAACTTTAGTAAAATTTCTCTTGAAGAGGTGAAAGTTAAAGGTTACCTAATGGGATAGCTTAGTGGGTGTCGGCAGGGTGAGGAGGAAAAATTATGTGATTGTAACAATTTTTCACATAGTGTATTTTTCTTCTAGGCTGGTGGTTTTTCTCCTGTTTTGGGAATTTTTCACGTAAATCTTTGTGTTATGTTTTTCTCTATTTATTTTAATATTTCTGTCTTTCCTATTTCCAAAAAGGGTGTGTTTGGGAGGGCCAAAATTCCCAACAATAACATCTTTCCAATTGAAGGTATTTAATCACGTGTGGCCATTTGTGAAGAAAGTGTTATGGTTACGATCCATCATTAATATCATTATATGTATATCTATGTTTCTATATATGTTGCTTCTTATTAGGTTGTATTTGGATTTATGAATTTGAAATTAACATTTTAGTTTGTGTCTGGTAAAGTGTACAACACTTCCTCCCCTTGCTATTATAAGAGAACCCTTGATAAGGTTCCAATACCCATTAACAAAACGGTTTTCAAAACCTTTATCATCCAATTTGTCCATGGAAAGTAAGTTTAAATGGAGGTCCAGAATGTGCTTCACATCTTTGAGTATTAACTTGTTACCCAAACTGGTCTCAAGACAAAAATACCAATCCCCACAATTTTTGCAACGCTACTATTACTCATCTTCACTACACCAAAGTCTCCCGCTTTATAAGAAGTGAAAAAATCCAACCGTGGAGTAGCATGGCATGAGGCACCACTATCAATAACCCAATCCAAGTCTTGACTTGTAGTAAAAAAAGTTTCATTATAAGCCAATAAATTGATCAATTGTTCATCGGAAGAAACCGTTGCAATATTCTTATTCTCTTGCTTGTTTTTACATTTTCCTTACTTCTTCTTCTTCTTAGGAAATATGCATTCCTTCTTTATGTGGCCAGGTTTACCACAATTGTAACAATGTATGCCATTTTTAGACTTGGATCTTCCTTTGGATTTATCGTTTTTGTGAGATACTCAATTTTTAGTCCTTCCTCTATTGTCGGAGACAAGCACTTGTGGCTGTGAACAATCAATACTCTTCCTTCTAGTTTCATTCTCAAGAAAACTAGACTTAGCCATGCTCATTGTCACTACCTCATTTGATGCCGAGTTAGTGAGAGTTGTCACGAACATCTCATAACTATCTAGAAACGAACTCAAGAGGAGTAGTGCTTGAAACTCATCATCCAGTGGCGGATCTATTAAGGGGCGAGTGGGGGCAGCTACCCCCACTGACATTGCAACGTCCACTATTTTTAAAATTGTATTGTTTATATTTATGTGACCCTAGGGAGTAAATATAATGTAGTACCCCCACTAATTTACAAACACTTACATTTGCCCCCACTGAATTTACTATCTTGCAGCAAAATCAAAAAAACAAATCACAGCTTTTGTATAGAGGCGGCTCCCCTTTTTTAACAGCTTGAATATAATTATTTATTTACTTATCAAAGAAAATGAATTGTTAATTAGGAAAGGATTTTATATACAGTTTTGTATAAGTTTCGTCCCCACTGAACAAAAATGTTGGATCCGTCCCTGTCGTCATCCAACACTATTTTCACGATTATAAGTTCATTCACCAAACTTTTTATCTCATTCAAGTGGTTCGTTATTGGTGTCCCCTCTTTGTACTTCAAATTGACAAGCTTTCTAAACAAATAAAGTTTGTTGTTGGCGGTTTTCTCTCATACAGATCTTCAAGGTTCTTCTATAATACATTAGCCAATGTCTCATTCTCCACATGATGATAAACATTGTCATTCAACTATTGGCAAATGAAGCCAACACATTGTCGGTTCAAGAGTTTCCACTTCTCATCAATCATATCCTTAGGCTTGCTATCATCAACCTCTAAGGGAGCATGCAACTGTTGGGAATTTATACTAAAAGACATGCTTTATGTAATGACTTTAGTATTTATTAATAAATTAGTTATTCCATTTTAATGAGAATCTGTGTGAAAAATGTTTGCATTGTGTTATTTATTTAATGATTATGCATGTGTGTCTCTTATTCTATATAGTAGATGATTTGGTGTGTAGAGTACGACTTACACACGGAAGTCAGATCATCGGTTCTTATGGAATATAAGTTTATCGTTTACAATCTTAGATGGAAATGAACACACCATCAATAGGACTATAGTACAAGGTTTTAATAAGTCTGTCTTGACTATAGGGAACGGTATAGTTCCAACTCCTTGCACTAGTACACTTTGTGTGTATTGAACAGGACCGTATTGAGGTAATTGTTTTTATACTAACTATATAAAACAATTAATACCTCATGATTATTATGAGTGCTTATGCTCTTAATCCTAATGTAATAAATAGACACGTGTATATAGTATTTATTGTTTTGATTCGCAGAAGAGTGAGATTCTTTGTGGGTCAATAAACTCAGTGAGTTGGACAATAACATTACGTGTATGGTGAATATTTATTATTGATGGAATCCACGTCCCCGTATAGAGATTGATGATACCCCCTTAAGAAAGCTTATAAGTTTTGATTATGTCAAACCCTGCAGGTGGATTATGAATCCGACATATCAAATAAGTTAAGTGGAAGGTCTCAAGGAATTAAATAAGTCTATTAAATTTAATTGTCAGTAATTTAATTTAATAGACGGGTATATATAATCTTAACGTAGGGAGATAAATAAGCATTTAATAATATGGAGCTCGAAATATAATTTCTAGTATAACAGGGAGTGTAATTATAATTCGTTAGTGGTATAAATTATAATTTACGTAAATAAGGATTAATCCTGGTTGGATTAGGAGTCCTTATTTGCATAGGAAGCCCTAGTTATACTAATCATATGGTCCCTGTTTTAGCCTATACATATACGCGCTCTAAGAGCTGCTAGAGTTAAACTC
Organism: Euryodendron excelsum; assembly: GCA_033060915.1. Lineage (NCBI taxonomy): Eukaryota > Viridiplantae > Streptophyta > Magnoliopsida > Ericales > Pentaphylacaceae > Euryodendron > Euryodendron excelsum. The sequence continues at coordinate 11,066,197 of CM065386.1, read as the reverse complement.
TGCACATAATTGAGAGATACACGTTTTTGTGAGAGAAACCATAGCAGCGGCGAGCCTATTCTCTATAGAGCAAGGCGTGTACGAGGAATACAGCAGAAGTCCGAAGGTTGTGTTCGAGCGGTTGCTTCGTGCTTAGTACTGATTCTTGTTATTCGGAGTCAAACAAGAGAAATCTCGAATGTATAATTCTAATCACGTAGATTAGGTTATGCTAATCAAATCAAAATTTTTAGTAGTATGCGTATACACTATAGCCAAGTCGTGGGAAATTCCGCAGTCCCCAACAGTAACTACTTGCAATAAAGCAAGTCCAACATCATGCCATTCCATGTTCTCCAATTGTTACCATTTAGGCTTACCATTCTACTTGTATTCACCTCTACAGCTCACTTAGAAATTTTATCAAAAACCTTGTAGGTACAACCTTGGCTCTTCATAACACTTGTTGAGAAGTACTCTCTTCCCCACCTAAGCAATCTATAAGCAATATCTACAAGTACAATGAACAATAGCAAATAACTACAAAATAGAAGTATCAAAACTAAGAAATTAAGAGAGCAAGAACACCAATCATTTATGTGGAAACCCTTCAAAGAAGGAACAAAACTACAAGACACCATTGGAATCCACTAATCAATGAAATAAGAGTACAAAAGGTCCACCACAACAAGATGTTACACCAACAATACAAGAACACCTCTACAATAAATACATAATGAAACTGAGTACAAGAGGTCCACCACAACAAAATGTTACACCAAGAACACCTCTACAAGAAATACATAATGAAGCTTCCAACTTATAAAGCTAGTAGAACCCACTCTCCAAGAAAGAAACCCTAATTTTGTTGAAGCAACAAACACCTTTGTAGATGAAGAAGAACAAACCCTTGTGCCTTGAACTCCCAACTCAAGAAAACCCTTGTATTGAGAAACTCTTGATGTTTATGTAGGAATTTTCTAGACAATCTCTCTTACTCTTTTCACTTTGTCTATACACCTTATTGGCCTGCACTAAACCAATACATATTACAAGACAAGGCCCATGCACAACACTTATCATAATGTGAGTCATTCTCATGGGACTAGCCCAAATACAAGTAGTAGGCCCAACAAGTACATCCCTCTTACCCTTCATTTCAAATCCACTCACCCAACAGGAGCCTTAAGATTGTTGATGAAATCCATTCTAGAAGAGCCATCAAACCTCTCTGGCTGAAAGCAATCAGCATCAGACTAGTATTTGGGATCTCTTCCAATTGCCCATATATTAATAATAATTTGGCTTTCTTGGGTATCTCATAGCTTTTATAGCTTTCCCTTGATTGTCTTGTTGAGGGTTGTCCAATGACATATATGGAGGTGATGGCCTTCGTATCCGGGCAATGTGGGACTTTACTCACACCCTTCCTCACGCAAAGCGTGGAGATGTGAGGCAAGAGAGTGATGCGGATCGTATTGCCGAAGATTATTTGAAAACGCGGCAACGGCGATATACCCGGACCGGTGGTCGGTAAACTTCAATCGACCATAACTTTTGACTCGTTACTCCGTTTCGCCATTATAATATGTCTTTGAAAAGGTATCGATGAGCCGGAGAAAGGAAAAAATTGTGAAATGATTTTCCAACCTAGGAAATTGCGAAAAAAATGCTTCTAAATACGGTTTTGGGACTATTTTGTGTTTTGGGCTTATTTTTGTGGGCTTTTTGTCAGTTTTCCTTTTAACCCGGTTTTGTCTCGCGCCTAGGGTTTTGTGCCGCCTATTTATGTTCTTGTTTAAGACATTTTCAGCAGCTTTTGATGAAGAAGAAACTTATGTGCGATTTTTGGCACTTCCCAACCATTCGGTATTTTCTACGAAAATCAACAAGTGTTTGATGCCCTAGAACCTAGCATTCGTGGTGAATCAATAAGTTGCAGGACGACTCTGAATCCGGTATTCGTGGTGAATCAACGGATTAGAGTTTATTTTCTTGTTCTCTTAATATCCGCTGCATCAAAGAGTGAGCCTGAACGGTTCCCAATAGGAAAAGGTCCTTCGGAACCCAACTTTTATACTATGTTAAAAAACTCATGAGCCTAACTCAACTTTAAAAGGGTTGTCCAATGACATATGTAAAGGTGATGGCCTTCATATCCAGACGATGTGTGACTTCACTCATATCCTTAATAACTAATTAAGGTAACTCAACTTTTTATGTCTTTCTCATTGATTTTCTTCTTTCCCTTGAGGACCTTTCGTGCCTTGGCTTGTGCCTTCTCCATCACTCTTGGGTTTTTCAGCATTTCAGACATTACCCATACTATGGTTGTTGATGATGTCTCAGTCCCTCCAGAGAAGATGTCCTGAACAAGATTGAACAGACATCATCACTACCACAAAAAGGGGGGGGGGGGGGGGGGGGGGCGGGCTTACTGGCCCTTCAAAAAAAGGTCAGGAAAAGGCCAAAAACACCACTAAAGGTTTTGCCAGCTGTGTTTTCCAAAAGCGACGACTAAAGCAATGTCGGGAAAACTTTCCGGTGTTTTTAAGGGCCAGGAATTCTCCCCGACACTTAGGCCAGCATTTGAAAAATGCCGCAAATATTACCCTCGCCGGCATCATTTTCCGGCTTACATGAGTTTCTCGACAGTTTGAAAATGCCAGCAAAGTTTCAAAAGGCACCGGTAAAAGTAGGCATTTTTATTGCGTTTAGAGAAAAGCATCGGGAAATCCCTAAATGAAGATTTCTATTCCAACAATGGAATAGAGAGAATCCAAATACTACAAATTGTGTCATTTTAACCAGCTAGTTCAAAGATCTGCAGGAATATGCTAATACATACCAAAATGCTAGCTTTGATGTTGGTGGTGGTGATAGGAAATTCTAGATCATTACCCTCCTATAGTTTTAGAAGCACATCAACTAGATCTTCCTCTCCTGATGTAGCACCATTGGTGGCACTTTTTGCTTTATGCTTATCTACTAAATTGTTGAGAACTCTATCCAACTTAAGGTGCAATTTCTCAAACACAGGCTTCCAGCTAAGGAATCCCAGAAACTTTAGGGATGGGAACAAGTCGTGCAGGTCAAAGCCTCCAGCCAGCATGCTCCCTTCCTTAATCACCGATAGGAATTCATGATCATATTTGCACGTACTACCAAACGCCGCCCTTGGAATAATGCAATTTGTCATGGAAGAATATCTTCTCGCTGAGACTAACCGGATGCCCCTGGGACAAGAAAATGGATTTGACAAGATTCCATACCTCCTCTTCTCTTACTGATCTGAATGACCCAACACGTTTAGCACTTAGGAGCTCCGATATGCAAATTTTTTGCAGTTGTCTCCAGTAATTGCCATAAGGGGAGAAGACAATTCCTGCATCACCATATACCACAATAACTGTAAGCCAGAACTGTTTTGTGCAAAAATGAGCTCATGGGTCTTCAATACCTCTTTTGCTGCTTTGGGTGATGAAATGACTAGAGCAGAAACCTCCCCTTGCTTTAGGTGCATGATGGGTCCACATTTCTTGGACAAGTCTCTCAAGAGATGGTGTGGCATTACTGAAGCAGCCAACTTGAACTGGTGCAGCTTTCCGATAAGGGGGAGCTTCTTTGGCCCTGGCAGCAGTTTCCGGGATTTGAATCTCTTCCAGTGTTTCAAGGCCATGTAGAGGAAAATGAGGAAAGTGAAGAAGACAGGGAAGGAAGGAAATTGAGGCATCATGGAAGTTAAAAGTTTATTTCAAGTAGGTATAGGTTTTGTATGCAGAGTAGTTTATGTATATATAACAGCATGATCCTTTGAACTTTGATTCTAGCAATTTAATTTGTTTTCCTGTGTATCCTATATACAACACATAAGGCTAAATAATTGCAACAAATGTTTTATCGCAGTAGACAGTAGGGATCTTCGAATGCAAGGTTTAGGTTGTATGAATAAGTCAGCATCTACATACCTAGGTCATATGTAATCTTTTTCGTCTGAGAACTGGTCAATCTAGGAAAGGGTTCTTGTCTTTGTTTTTACGCCAACAGGGCGGCTGCCCACTAATGAGAAATGAAAGCAGTAAGATTGATTCTATTTTAATTGATAATTATGCAAAAATGACAAATTCTATTTAATATTTCCTTTTAGTTGGTGCTGAAAGCCGAAGTAAACTTCTTCTGATCATCTCATTTGCTCTGTTCTTTAGTAGGGTCATGTGTAATTATATAGTCACATGTACCTAGCTAGAAAAGGCAGTTCACTTTCATTTTTTTTTCTTCTCTCTTTTTCCTCTTGAAGAGAAGAGGCAGCTTCCATGGACCAGGTGGCAATTTTGGTGCTGGACCTTGGGTTTTGGATCTCTTCCAGTTTTTGGTGTAGTAGTTGGGCAAGTGGAAGTTCATTATTTGCAGTTCCAAATAGCAAGCCAAGGCATATCCCTCTACCAGCACCAAATGGGGATATAGTTAGAACTCAAAAGTTTCTGCCTTTCAAATCAATGGAAGAACCAAGGGAGTAAAGAGGAAACTATGAAAACAATGAAATACCATTGGATCCATGCTTCTCTTCAGGCTGAACAATTTGCAACTGTATGGATTAACCAACAGGAAAGAGTTACTGCAATGTAATAGAATACCAACCCGTCAAACCCCAACAGAACTGTTGCATCACAAACTCTATTCATAAAAACAACTGTGGTTAACTTAAAAGCTTCCATAGATAGATAATCAAGTACAAACAAAAACCGTTCTGCCAAATGTGGCTAACATGCCCAATTAATATTACAAGACATTCTGTATCAGGTTTGCATTGCCCATACTCAGTAAGAAGACTTCTAATAAGACGATATTGCACATAAGTACACAACCACCTTTGACCAAACTAAATTACTAAACCCAATAATACTGGAAAGCTAACCGTGTCATGATTCCTCTTCACAAGCTTCAGCAGCAGATATCTCAGAATCCAATTTGTTTATCAGCTGATCGCTTACATGTTTAGCCACAGATATCATGTCAAGAATGACACTTGGATCTAGGCCTGCACCCCCTCGTTTAGTCAGCCCACATATGCGCCCTTGCCTATTTATAGAAAGAGAGATAGCAGAGCTCATTTGGGATTCCTCTTCTGATGTTGCATCTACAATATGATGTCTACCCACCTACAACAAGGGAGTGCATAATTTAACAACTAAATAAAATATATATGCAGCTTCCAAAGGAAGGGGAAAAAAATATGAAAATGCTACCTTTGTTAATGTAACTATAACAGGGACCCCAGCTGTGTCAAATTGTAAAAATTCCTCATCGCTTACATCAACCTCTGGCTGTCCATCAGAAGAGGCACTGGCAGCAACATGGACTTTAGGGATCCCCGTATTACTCAAAGCAGCCTGAGAGTACAATACAGCCATTAGCTAAATGCTATGTTTCTTGCTGAGAAAAAACAAACAAACAAGCAAAAAATCTAAAGGAATATAACCTGATGAATTACCTTACAACTGGCGAAGTAGAGAATATAAATAACAAATTACTTGTGTTACATACTCTTATCAATCAATCAAGCACAAATGGCATAGACAGAGACAATGTAGAAGTGAACTGATTTAAACGGAGGAAGTTTGAAGCACTAGGGATGGTTGGACTTTTGATTTCAAGCCATCCAGTCAAATCATATCCTCAAGCTCACATGAACTTCAGACCTCATTAATTTGTGGATAAATGAGCCAAGTATTGTAGAATTTCAAACTTTGGCTCATGTATCCCTCAAGCTAATGAGATTTTTACTTGAGCCGATCTTGATCCAAGCTCCAATATATTGGTTTTCCAGCTTGTAGGATAATCATTAGCTTATTAAGCTTTATATAGCTAATCGAGCTCAACAAGCTTCCAATCAGATAACTTGGCTTCTCCAACAACGTCAATGAAATTCACCATTCTGTCCAAAGCCAACACAATACTCTTCAACACTCTGCTTTATTCACATGATAAAAAGAAGTGAGGTGAATAAATCAGATACCTTGATCGCAGCGCCCAAGGCATCTAGAAGATTTCCATCTGAGCTAACCACAAGGCCATCAATATAGAGATCCCAACAAACCTTTCCTTCCACAATTGAGAGAGATGAGAGATCAATTCCAGCTCCTGAGACAATATTCATTAAGACCACTATGTTATCAACCTAAGTGCAGCAGAAAACCACAGATAATTATAGGTAACTTGCAGGTGTTAATTGCCCAAATATAGAAACATGCCACAAAAGATCTTTGTGACTACTCTAGCTTTCTTTGTAGTTGTACCTGCTCCACTTTTGCCACCTAAGAGACATCGCTGAAGAGCTGATGAGAGTTCTGCTGACAACTCCTCACCTCCCCTGCCCTGCACAATATGAGGCACAAATGACTAGGGATTAGCTTATAAAAAAATGTGAAAACCCCTGTAGAAACTATAATCACAATCACCAAGAGAAAAAATATGATGATACTTCTACTTACAGCACAGGATCAAAGTAAAGACAGATGGTAAGGAACAAAATTTAGGGCTCCGGATCCATCCAGTAATAATACCATACATGTCAAAGTAAAAAGAAAAGGATTATTTATCGTAAGTAGTTAATGTTTATTTAGTTAAACTTCTACACGACCCTTAAAATTATTTCCTCATTAGTACCAATTTCAGCAACTTGACGCTGGTCAGAACACACAAATTATTTTCAAAAAACTGAAAAATGTCTCCATTGGTATTTTAGCATTTTGCTTGGAGAGGAGTGATGTTGAAGTATACATGATATGTGTATTGTCTACTTCAACTCTGCCTACATAACTATCAAGATCCATATGCTATGTCAGTCAAGCCACATAGACTCCAAAAAGTTTCTTCTTATACGGGTCTTTTCTTTTGTCTTTCCTTAGTTGTACGCAGGTGGCACCCAGTTGGTGCCTTGTTTTTAATTAAAAAATCCCACTCGGTAGCTTTTTCTTTGAAAAAACTTTTACTTATCAAAAGAAAATGGAGATATAAAAACTTGCATCATGTGATTCCTTCAAGTTCTGCATAACTTTTCAACTGGACTTTAGAATAACGCAATTCCCACTTGCAATTTTAATTACATGGGATTATGCCAAAAAAATAAATCATGACCATCCAATAGCAACTACATTAATCAGAACGCAGCGGAATCAAGGTAAAAAGAAACCTCAAAAATTGGCACCGCCGTGGGACTGCAATCAACAAAAATGGAAACCTTGCCTCTGTCAGGTTGCAATGGGTTTGGTTTTCCAAGTTCAGCCTACATTTTAATGAATTATTAGTCAATAAAATAACAAATTATATCCGTAATTTTGTATTAGGAATAAAAGAAGCAGTCGGCATCATTAGAAAAGTAAGGCAAGTACATTAATTTGTGAAAGGATATGAAGCAACTTTAGTAAAAACCATGAAATACCTTCACGCTAGCAATAACATCAGTCGCACCCATCTTTACTCTTGCTGAACCATTGGCCTGTAGTGAAGCCATAATAAGCAACTACTACATATGATAAATAAAAATAACAATTCTCTTTTGCCAACCAGGAAAGACCATCTAAAACTAATGCAAAGTAAAGAGAAGAATTGATTTCAGTGAGAACATGCTTGACCTGAGGAATCACTCCAGTTTCAACAGAAATGGGACGGTAAGTTAGTCGTTTCCGACCATCAGTACGAAGGTCTTGAGCAATGCCGCCCTGTATGAAATGCTTTTCTCCAACAGATAGTCCCACCATTCCTGCTAATGCATGAAAGAATGATAATGAGAACCATCTATGTCGCAATGTTTTGAAAACTGGACACTTGAGCGAACTAGAAAAAGGACCGGGTCACAGGTCAGTGGTCCAACCTTGGATTCTAATCAAAATGGAGTCGAACCATGATGTTATAATTACGTCATAAATATTTTTGAAATTATACATAAATAAAATAGGTTTAAAAATTCTAAAAATTTACCCAAAACCTAAAAATAGGTATTCTCCTCTTTTTTTTTTTTTTTATTGACTAAAAGCCTACATTTCTATTTGGTATTCACCTCTTTACAGTTTTCATGAAATTTTGTGTTGCTAATCCCCAACCCTACGGGCTATAACCAATCACCAAAGCATTCATTCTCAGAAAGTTAGTATAAACAAGTTTTTTGGCTTATTGATCCCAACAATTATAACATTAAACAATTCTCAACAGCAAAGGAGAGAGACACAAATATCAATACCAACAACAACAGGGTAATACCAAACAATTAAGAGGGTAGTAACTATGAAGGAAAGAGAGAAGCAGATAGTGAGACAAGTAGAGAGAGAATACCTCAGGTGCCGGAATCCAGATAATGCTGTCGGTGGTCGCCGGTGGCCGCTGAGGTGTCGGTGGGGGACTAGGCACTGGGCATGTCGAATGGAATTAGAACGAGAGAGAGAGAGAGACAAGGAGAGATAGAGATAAGAGAATACCTGGTCGTTGATTACGGTTTCGCCGAAGGATGTTGCCGTTGGTCGCCGGAGGATGCCGGAGGCCTCTGAAGCTGTGATGGCGACGACGCACTAAATGGAGGCGCTAACCAGAAGGAGGCTGAAGCAGCGAAGTCGAAGCGGTCGAACAAAACCCTAACTTCCCCTGAATTTTTTTTGCCCCGTTTTATAGTGCTTAAACCGGCCGGTCACGATGGACCGGGAACGGTTCTCACGGTGACTGTGACCCAACGGCCAACAAACATGAACATAGTTCAATAGACACCAAAAAAACAAAAAAATGGCTATGCAAACCAAAAGGCCATTAAGTTGCCAAAAAAAACAAAAACAGATTGGGAGAAACCTTTTACAGACCCAAGGCCCTAAACCTGTTAATGCAAAATACAACTTTATTCGAGGTGCTCCTCTCAAGTTCCAAACTTTTTAGACATGATTAATGTTTTGGAGTTATCTCATAAACTTTAGTTTAGTAATTATTCAATTTATGTAAGACAGGGATTACACAGGTCAGGGATTAGTCGGGGTATACATAAGCTGACCAGAACACCTAATTAAAAAAAAAATACAACTTTGTTCTATGAAGTATTTAAAAATTAAATATGGCAAGGGGTTCGAATGGCATATGTGTAACTATCTATCATGAGTTGGAAAAAAAATCTAGTGATCAGGTAGTACTAAGTATTTGGTAGTAATTTTTATCAAATTATGACATATAGTGTGTGAATATGTCACCAACCTGAGATTGTGGAATAGTGAAAAGACTTTTAAAAAAAATACTACATGGCAAAATCTGATAGGATATTTCCTTAAAAGTCTTTCCACTACTCTACAATCTCAGGCTACTGGGTTATTCATATACCACGTGTCACCATTTGATACTGATTACCACTAAGTACTCAATACTACCTGACCATTAGACTATTTTTTCATGAGTTGAGATAGCAAAGCTTTGCAAAAGACCCGAATTGCTCAAACTCTACAAAAGTGACATGAATTATTTTCCCAATCAAGATCATAAAAAGTTTAGGGTGTGTATGATACTTGAGGAGAGAGAAGCAAATGAAAATATTCTTCCCTTCTATTGTATGATTTGTAGTGTGAAAAGTTAATTTTTTTTTACTTTTTTTTTTAATTCAACCAAGAAAAGATATTTAATTTTTTCTCTTATTTTTCCCTTTCTTCCTTTTCATTTTTTTTTCATGAGAATCAAACACACCCATCGAGTTATAGAGAATCATGTGTTGTCATATGACTCGTATCTTTTCCGCCTTTAGCCATCTATACCTTCGAGTTCCAATTACAATTTTTCATAAACCATTACATTACCTAAAATTCCACCGCTCTTTCTAGTACAATTTTATGTATATAATTCTTTGTTCATACTTCATATTAAATTTATCAAAGCCTTTTAGACAATATAAAAATTCGTAAACTTTTTAATCCATTTTAAATGTGAGCTTTCATTTCCCTTGATGCTTCTCAAATTACAATTTTACTTGTATTTCTCTTTAACATTTTTTATTTACATTTATCAACCCAATAATTCTAGCTACGAGTGTGGAGGAATACAATAGGTAATTGGTAAAAGTTCTTTGAGACAATATAAACTAGTGAAAAGAAAACCCCTCATATGACACGTAGCTTTTTAAAGAGGGGTAACAATTACTCCACCTTTGTAGTTTGAGCAGCTCCTTATCTACAAAATTAGAAGAATTGTGACATATTTAATAAAATGACAAAAATATTATTGGACAAGATAATATTTTATTTTAATAATCTATCATTTTAATATTTTATTTTAGAGAAATAAATTTACAAAAGTTATTCATGCAACTCACTCACTTAGTTCTAATAATTTTTATCCATTTTACACTTAAATCCGACCACATAGAGTTGTGTCTTTACTTTTGAAGTTTATAAGATGTGGTTTTCACTCCAACAACAAGGGTAAATGTGTAATTACCTTATTTGAAAATTTCTCCAAAACGAATTAATTTTCTAGAAAAGTAAATATTTAAGAGAAAAAGAAAAAGTAGAGAGTTTTGTTTACCCAATGCATCCGTAGTTCACCGTCTCCGAACTGCGCATCATACTTACATACACCTTCACAGACCTCTACGCTGCGCTTCCGCAAAAACGAAATTCAAATTGCTTCTCTCTCTTTTCAAAGGAGGACTGTGAAATTGTGAATAAGAAGCATTAACAGTTGCTGTTGCTGTTCAGAAATTCCTAGGGTTTCGCAATCCCAGCCCTAGTCAGGCACCATTTCGGACCCAAAATGGGTCGCTCTCGTGCAGTCCCCCACTCCGCCGATGATGATTCTAACCAAAGGTCCGCACAAACCCAGCCCCTTACATTCTCTCTGTCACTGTAAATACACTTGTTTTGGTATTTATATACACGCATAAGCACCAATTCGGACCCAAAATGGGTCGCTCTCGTGCAGTCTCCCACTCCGCCGATGATGATTCTAACCGAAGGCCCGCATAAACCCATCCCCTTACATTCTCTCTGCCACTGTAAATAACTTGTTTCTGTATTTATATACACGCATATGTATGCGTGTATATATCAGCAGGCCTGTATGGGGGAATTTTGAAGTTATTGTTCTGATTCTTCTTGAAGCTGCATTAGGATTTTGGATGATGGAACCATTTTAACTTGTAAAGCTAACCCACATGAGAGAGACAGTTTCTGGCGGAATTGAATGTGTGTTTGATATTGCTCTGCCATTTATATGTTTTGTTTGGCTGCGATTGCGACAGCAAATTTGATTTGTTCTTACCAGTTTGTACTGTGAAGATATGGGTTTTCGAAATGCATATTGTGGTTGTCGAAGTGAAGAAGATATGACTTATGAGATTGGCATTGATAATTAGTGAATTTATAAGTGTAACTTATCGGATTCGTGTAAATGATTACAATTATTCAAGTGAATGAAGTTTAAATTATTAGTTTGGGGTGTAATGTTGTTTCAATTACTTATAAGGCATGACTAAACAAAAAAGTACAGGGAAAAAAAATGTAGTACTTGTTAGCATTCACATTTTGCTCTCTTCTTCAGCACATTTATTTAGTAATATATATATTTCTCTGCTCTGTGTTTAAGTTTAGGTGCTTATTGCAAGTTATCATTTTTCCCCTTCTACGTCAAGTTTTTCCTCTTCATTTGCATTCCTTTTTCTTCTTGAGTTAATTTAAAAGCTTAATGTTGTTTTGATTGGAAGTGTCAATGCAATGGTTACTTCGTATCCTTTCTATGCAGTTTGTATAGCATGCTGCTTCATCTTTTACCATGTAGTTTATTTAGCATGTGACCATAAATTACAATTCACACCTTTTACTGTTGGTTGTGCTTTTATTCTATATTGTTGTTCCCTTTTTCTGGTGGTCCCATATGAAATTTACTTTTTCTTTTTCCTTTTAATCTTCAGTCGATCCAAGAGAAAAAGGAATGCTTCAAACGTGGAGAATTTAGAACCAGCTACTACAGGTACCATGTCTCTATAATATCCTCACATAATAAAATCCAGTTCATTGGATTTCTTTTTTGCTTCACTTTGGAAGAGAATTTGGAAATTTTATATTGAATGCATAACTTATAATTGGCATATAACATGTAATCTTACTAACTATAAACTGTTTGATTTCATTTGGTAATAGAATGTGCAGAGGATCTAAGAAAGGACATAGAATAGCTAAAGGGAATTGAACCCACGTCATTAGCTTAGAATTTTGGGGATTTTAGTTAACATTGGTTCAACATTTTAGTAGCTGTAATTGGAAATCAGAGATGAAACTGCAGATTTGTTTGACTCCTTTGTGGAATATGGATAGATTCCTAGAACTAAGACGTAAATGAAACTGCACCAAAAAAAAAAAAAAAGACCCAGAACATCCCCTGGATAAGCCTACCCATAAATCCATCCAAGCTATTTGTTTGAATATGCTCGAAGTGACTTACTTTCCATATGCTCTCTTTGCAATAAGATGGAAGCAGCAAAGTTACAAAATTCATGTTGACATGACTTGACAGTAGCCATATGTGTTCGTTTTAGGTAAATAGTAATATAGTATCATTGCTTAATGGGTGGTTTGACAGTTGCTTGTATTTTGAGAGCAAAATGGTTAACCTTTTTGATTATTCTAATTATTGAGTTTCCCAAAAACATCTTTCATTTTCCTTGTCTTTTTCCTCACTTAGTTATGAGTGATGTGTTACCTTCTCCAATAGCCAAGGATGAAGATAATTCTATCTCATCCTATTTACAATACATTACTGAAGGTAGTGACTATGGAAAACTCTTGAGGCCACATGTTCCTTAATGCTTATGCCTTTTTTCTCCCCTTTAAGCTTTAAATACTACCTTGTAGTCATATCCTCAATTATTTGCTTTTCTTTTTTCTATAATATTTTCTATGAAAACTCATTTTTTCCATTGTGGTAGGTCAAGGAATGAGTGAAGGGAAGAAGGCTTTGTACCATTGTAATTATTGCAACATAGATATCTCAGGAAAGATCCGCATTAAGTGTGTAATGTGTCCTGATTTTGACCTTTGTGTGGAGTGCTTTTCTGTTGGAGCTGAGGCGACTCCTCACAAAAGCAATCATCCGTATAGGGTTATGGTTAGTGACCATATTTCTTGCTACTTTCTTTTATGCGCAAGTTATTTACTGTATATCAATCTTTAGTTTTTGGTATAACCAACCTGGCATTTTCACTCTATCAGAATTTATCTGGTTTTTCCCCCTTCATCTGCTTTTTAAGAGAAGTAATTATGTACTAGGTGTACTTGAAACTTAACTGATTCAGGTTTGTTGGCTATATTTAAGTTACATATTTTAGGTGCACTAGACATGTGATCATTATGGATGTCTGAAGTAGGGGAGTTACACAGACACGGACACAGACATGACACGACACGGATATGCCGACACGACGGTTTTAAAAAAATGCAGGATACGACATGGAGGGGACATGACAAAAATATATGATTTTATATATTTTTTATATGCCATGTATAAATATATTACTCACAGCTAATAAAAAATACAAGATAATACTAATTAAAATTAAAGAATCATGTCTTTCATAGCTTAATTATCAACATCTCATTCCATAAAAATGATAAAGATCATAATTCATAAAGTAAACCAAAATATCATTTAGCAAAATATTTATCCAAGGTAAAATGAAACCAAAAATCATTAACAAATATCAGAAAATTTATATAGATGTCATACTAAAAAGCAAAAGTAATTCAGAAATTTCATACAAAGAGATACCAAAAATCAGAAATAAACCAAAAATTTATACCAGAAATAAAATCATAAATTTTATACATAAAAGAATTATAAATTATAAACTCAAACCAAAATAAAAGCATAAAAGAATTATAAATTATAAAACTTTTTTGTCCTTTTTTATTTTTTAGATTCAAGTTTTTAAAATTACAAAATATACCACATCTTTTATATTCAAAATTTATAGTAGAGCCCCCGCCGTGTTCATGAAGTGTCCAAAATCAGACACGCATGTCCGATTCATGTCCACCAAGTATCCGAAGAAAAAAAAAATTGGACACGTCTAACAACGTGTCGGACATGGGTTGTCACTGGTTAATGCGTGTCTGTGTCCTAGAGGTGTCTGACACTCATATGGGGGTTTCGGTGGAGTGTCCGTCCATCCTAGTTTCTCTCAATTCTAAGGTCATATATCATCATTTGTGATTTAAATTTTATTGATTTCTAAGAGCATCTTTTAATTGTTTCCATTCTTATTGGATGTTTCGTGTTCCTGGTTCCTCACAATGAATGATTATGTTTTTAAGTTTTCCATTTATTTTACATATAAAAAACGAATAGATTTATTTCCCTTTGTATTTTAACTTATGCCCTATTTGGTTTTTGTCTATTGCTCAAATAATGATGTTGAGATTTGTGAGTGAGAAGACTAGAGCATCATCATAAATTGAATGCATTATCAATAAGTTAGTTGTACCATTCGAAAATAACAAGATTAGGGACTTTCTGAGATAGTTTGTCACATGCTATTAAGACTGATTTTTAGCTAGTAAGGAGTAGTATGGTCTAGGAAGCACGGACACTCCGTTGGAGGAGCCGTTCCCGTGTTCGACACTTGTTGGACACCGACACGCGTGGGACACTCGTCGGACACGTGTCAGACACTCCATTCTACGTGTCTAATTATTTATTTTTTATTTTTACATTGGACACTCCACGGACACGGCTTAGACACGTGTGTCTCATTTTGGACACTTTAGGAACATGTGGGGTCTCAACTATAAATTTTAAAACTAATTGTTAGTTCGAAGAAGAAGAAAAACAAGTATGCTATGATGATGGATAGTTAATTAAATGTAATGATGTTTTAATATTTTTTGTAGTTTATGACTTTATAGTATTGTGTATTGATAGAACAACTTTTTTGTTGTTAATGTATGTTAATGTGTTTTGTTTACTTTATATTTTTTATGGAATATAATTGATTAATTATGAATTTGTTGCCGATTAAGTAGTGAAATGTGTTCTTTTTTTTATTTTTAATTCGTGTAATCTTGTATATTTTTTACTTCTTTTATATAATATTTATATGTATAACATATAAAGAATATAAAAATATAGTCTTTTGTCTTGTCCCTGCCGTGTCGTGTACAGCATTTTTTGAAAATTGTCGTGTCGGCGTGTCCGACACTCGTGTCCGTGTCCGTGTTTCTTAGAGTATAGTTTTAGTTTATGGCACAATGAGGACAAATTATGGTTGAAAAGAACATGAATAGACGTTTCAAGGAAGCACAGGGTGAAATGAAAATTTATAATAAAGTTCCTACAACCATAGTTATCAGAATCGAATCGATGGCTGAATCGGTCAAGCCACCGGTTCAACAATTCACTAGTTCAACCGTGGTTTAACTGGTTCAACCAATTATATAATAAAATAATAATAATGAAAATATATTTAAATAAAAATAATTATTAAAAAATTATAAATTAGTTAAAAGATACTCTTTTTTATACAATAACTTAACATAAGTATAAATAATAAATATTTAAAAAATATATAAAAATAAATAATTATAAAAACATTCAAAATGACTTCTTTTTTTTTTTTCCAATTTAATATTTTTAAATTATTGCTTATTGGTATTTTTTATATTTAAAAGAAGTATCATAAAGTTTAACAATAATATGTATTATTAAGATAATAATGTGCATTATTTGCATGGCCTTTATTATTATTTTTTTTTAACTTTCTTTACCCTCCTCTTTCTTCATCTTTATATATTTTATTTTTTTTTAGTTTATAGTTTTTACATTTGGATTATTTTTTGATAATACATATCTTGATATATCTAATTATAATATAAAAAATATCTAAAGATGAGATAACCCAATGTAAGAAAGAGAGAAACGTACCTTATTTACCTAGTTATTTTTTTATCCTCCTCTTTCGTCCCTTTTTTTTTTTTCTTCTTTTGACGTTCATTTAAAGTTCTTACTTTTTTATTCTATGTTTCATCAAAAGACCATAAAAGACATGTTTTTAAAAAAATAAATGGTTTTAAATCTTGTGAAATTTTTGATATTTTGATTTTTTCAAAAACCGGCCGGTTCGTTCGGTTCAACGTTCATATGCATTTCCGGTAAATTAATTAAATTGTACCGGTTCAGGGCCCGGTTCCCAATTGAACGGGTTCGACCAGCCGGTCCGGTTCGGTTTTTATAACTATGCTTACAACGCAGGGAGAAAAAGGAAGTTCCATTTCAAACCTAGGATATTACTCCTAGTTGTAGGGTTTTCAGTCTCCAAAGTGTTGTTGGGGAGCTCTAGATCTTGGAAGGTTTTGTCTTAATTCATGATGGATCTTTAAGAGTATAACTAAACGATTTGGATATGTCCTTCGTTATTTGGTGCAATGCCTTTCGGCAAGTATGATGGTCATTGAACTAGTGAGAGATCACCAAAGTGTGGAAGGATATGAGAGTTGAGATAGTTTGGAATAAAATAAAAAGAGCTATAGGGCGCTCCAGAGTCGAGAATAGGGCTTCAGGGTCCTAACTAGTTATCATCAGTCTTCTGTATGCACAGAGGACCTTTATTTATAGAGCATTGGACCAAGGAAGCCACACGTGCCGAAGTGGGGATAAGGGGACATATGACCACCTCCGTTGATCCAACAAACTGGAGGTAATGATCAATATTGTTGGTGGATCTCTAATACCTGGAGAGTTTTGCTTTTCTCATATAGGACATCGTTGATGGGGGCACTGAAACTGTCATAGGCCTTAAGGAGTTCAACAGCCATAACAGCAGAGACCGGATGTGCTTTCCACGTCACATATCTTTATCATGTTTGGAGTTGTCTTTTATAGCGATCTTTCTTTTTGGCATTGGTTAGAGTGCAAGTTCGTCGAAGGATAACAGAATAAGACACCTTGACGAAGTTGCAAGACCTTGGTGATCCTACAGGGTCATGGGTTGCTTGGGCTTCCCATAACTGAGGTGTCGTTTCTTAGGGGTTTGGTCTTGGCCTAAGCTTATTGAGACGTCCTCTGGATTGAGATGTGCACTCGATAAAGGATTCCTAGGCCAGGTCGAGGGGGTGGCCGAGCGCACAAGCTATGTACAAGGGTTGGGGTGCTTAGATGGAGAATAAGCAAGGAACAAATTTTTTATTTGTTTCCATTGACAGGGCCGAAACATTTTCGTTTGTTAAGAGACCGAAACGAAGCACTAGTGGTATATTGAAACACTATTATTTCTATCAAAACACACTAAAATATAGAAAAAGCATCAAAACATAATGCTATATACCGAAACAATAACTTGTGTCAATCTGGATTTAAAACTTTTCATTAATATTGTTCAATATTCATTTTGAAAAATACAAAAGATTGTATTTTACTATTTTAATAATTGTCACTTTGAAATGTTTGCGAACATAATGAGACATTTCCATTTTTGAGCCAACCAAAACAATCTCTCGACATAAAATTTTAATCCTTGAGAATAATGGTTTTTCAACAAGGATAGAAAAGGGGTAGCTATCTTGGGATTGCAACATATTTCATTTTTTTGTTTGCCGGTTTGCTTAAGAAATGAACATAAACATAAAAATAAGATGTTTAAGGAATGAACATAAAAAAAAAAAAAAAAAAAGATGTTCCCATTTTGGTTGCCCATACATATTTTTGATGGGTTTGAGAGAGGCTATGTAACCTTTTGAAGCTATTGAAGCTAGGTGGCATAAATGTGCTATGAGTAGAGGGCCTCAAAGGAATTGGAGTCAATGGAGTATGGTGGATAGGGGACTGTTGGAATTTGGAATGCTTAATTAATTGTGAAGGAAGGAGCAAAGGTGATTGTGAGAGTGCGAGAAGGGGAGGTGGATGCTGAGTAATGCCTCGTGAAGATAAAATTTGCAATAGTAGATTTGTGGATTGTGTTCACTTAGGGGTGGAAGGGAATGCGGTGGAGTTCTATTCATGTGGGATAGGAGAGTGATGGAGCAAGATGAGTAGGATATAGGGGATTTTTGCCTTTCTTGTCTCCTTAAATATGTGGAGGATGGTGTCTTGCCCCATCCCGGGTGGTTTAATGATACCATCCCTAAAATGGTATGTGGCAAAACCAGCTAACTCCCATACATAATCAAGGGCAAATAATCTGATTAAAAATAAAATGAAAAGTCAAAACTTTGCTAGATATTAAGGTATCAAATCTTAATATACTCGTTAAGACATCACTAATCTCAATTACAAAACATCAAGATATCAAACATTGAAATATCAATCCACAACCCACAACATATGTACAATAATTTACTAAACATCTCATTACAAGATGACAAAATATACATTGAGCACTACTCACAAAACTGCACCTCTCTAAGACTTCAGTTGCTCAGTGAACCACTTCTACTGCTGCACACTTGAAATGTGTTCCCATAAAATGGGTAAGCTAACCGCGCGCTTAGTGAGTATATTAAAACCACATAAATAGTAAACAATTAAAACAGTTATGGATTAAGATTAAGCTCAACCATATTTTCTGAAGAACATTTTAATAAAAAACCATTCATGTTAAGGATATAATTTGATCTATCAATGAAAGATTATCGCTGTGAAATCAAACTATAATCAACATCCGTTTTGGGTTCAATAAACTCATTCCATGTAGCCAAGGGTTGATAACTTTCAACCAAAGTTATGACAATACTCTTACTCTAATTATCGGCTCAACTATTGATGTTGGCAGAGTAGGGGCCATTCATTATTTTCCCAATTATAGGGATCCTCCCCTCCCCCACTAAGCAGGGAAGTAAGGCATACACTCACCTATTAAGCTCGAAAGCAAGGCAAACACACTTCTCTCTGAAGCCTGGAAGCTAGACAACAAGGCTATGATAGCATGAATCCATCGTTGCATTTAAGAAAACATACTTGATCCAATAACTATAATATTTCACAAAACCATTTCCACAAATAAAACCATTCGATTCTAAATAAAGAAACATAAGGGTGTGTTTGGTTTTTGTTTTTTGTTTTTTCAAAAATAAAAACATAAAAAAACACTAAAATAAATGGGTTTTCTGATTCTAAAACATTGATATAGTACTTTTAGCTGAATGGTAATCTATAAATGTCATCATTAGACCATAAAAAACAAAAAACAAAAGCAAAAAACAGAAACAGACAACAAAAAATAAAAACTGACAGCACTTCCAAACAGACCCTAAGATTCATAATAATAGAATAGTTAAATTTTCAATTCATATAATTTTATATACTCACCTTACAACGATTGCCGTATAATTCTAGTTCTTGCTAATCCTTAGATGGAACTGAAGTGGGCGAAGGACTCTCTTGACCTAACACAAGCCAAAACACATGATGCAATGAGTAATGGATTCACATTCTCATATCTACGCATTTGAATGCAAAGTTCATTTTCCACGTGTATGCATTATCATCAATGCACATGGAATGCACGTGTGTGCAAATTCACTCATTCTAGGTTAAAGAACTCCTAATCTCATTAATATGTTGAAAAATAGCTAAGGATTCACTTAAAGTGATAAGAAACCGAAAATGTAGGTTACCCGATAGTGAACATCTTAAAATAGGTGTACTCTTTTCCTTATATTTCTTAGAGTAACAAGAATCTATTATTGAAAATAGTGTCATTAGAAAATAGACTTAGAGAGTTTTGAATTGATAGGTCATAGGTCTAAAATAGATTTGGGGTGAAGAAAATACACCCACTTGAATATGAGCCAAACAATCTGAATATGAAAGTTGCTGACATCATTTTTAAGGTAACTTTAAATTGAAATCTAAATCAATCTACAAAGATCTAGGTTATGAGTCTTATATCAACGAAAAGCTATATAAGCCTAGTTTCTAAAGAAACAAATGGAACAAGTTTTGGAATTTCTTAGAGAGTTATGACTGTTTTTTCAAGTGCGATAGTGCTGATTGCAGTATGCGAATTTTAGCCCCAAACGATTTCAAATACCTCTTTCTCTCCTAATATAGGATTTAATACATAAATCACTAACATGGAAGTGTTTAAAGAAGATTTCTAACGCACAAATGAAAAGAATAAGACATAATATGTCATTTCTTACCAAGGTTAAGAATTACACAAATCACTTTCTCTACTTTCTCTTTTTTTCTTCCGTTTTCTCTCTCTTTTTATTTCACCTTCTCTCAAAGCAATCAGATTTCTAACAAGCTCCTCACTTCTCAATCCAGCTCTTATTCAACTCAAGACAAATAGATATAGCTTGTATCTAATGCAACACATGGCACACACGCCTTATTGGTGAAGTGCACACCTAGGTGTCACCCTCACAAGACATACTAACAAGCACCTCTATGACTAAGTAGGTGAACTAATCACTTAATTAATACTAATTAATTTATACTTAAGTTAATTAATCGAGTTTAATAG
Organism: Euryodendron excelsum; assembly: GCA_033060915.1. Classification (NCBI taxonomy): domain Eukaryota; kingdom Viridiplantae; phylum Streptophyta; class Magnoliopsida; order Ericales; family Pentaphylacaceae; genus Euryodendron; species Euryodendron excelsum. The sequence goes on along the minus strand of CM065386.1, from coordinate 11,045,748 downwards.
CAAATAAAAATGCAAGAAAATTGTGAACATTAAACTATGCTAATTAAACACCTTGATTAGGCTAATCCATACTTAATGAAATTATATACTTATAATGAATGCGTGAATGTCACAGATGGTTTCAAATAGTCTTTACGAGAGTTTATGGATTGGTGGAAGACGTAGATAAAGAAGAGTTGTTGGAAGAATTGGTGGGTATCGCATTGAGATGGGATGCCCCTTGGTGTTTGGGGGGTGATTTCAATGTTGTTCACTTTCCTTCTAAAAGGTTAGGTGTATATCTAGACTTATGAGGATGTTTTTGTTATAGATCTTTCTTAGATGGGGGCACCTTTATATGGTCCAATAACCAAGATGCTCCTTCTGTGTCTTGGATCTGTTTTCGGTTTCTTCTGATTTAGAGGAACACTTTCCAGACACAATGCAAAGCTAATTGTCGAGACTGTTGTTGGATCACTTCCCCATCTTGCTTGATTGTGGAGGAATTAGGTGGTCAAAGAGCCCTTTTAGATTTGAGAGTATGTGACTTCAAGTGGACAGATTAAGGAAGATAGTAGAGGGCTGGTGGAAGGTAGGCCAAGATTGGTATTAGCAAAAAACTTGAAAATGTTGAAGGACGATCTCAAGAGGTGGAAAAAGGTTGAATTAGGTTATCTTGGGGTTCAAAAGGCACAATTTTGGAAGGAATTTTGGCTATCTTCTAGATGAGGCTGAAGTTAGGAGGGACCTATCGAAGGAGGAAAATCAAAGGCAGGAGTTGAAGAATGAGGAATTTGGGAAGATTGTGCACATGGAAGAGATTAGCTAGAGGCAAAACTCTGGACAATTGTGACTCGATGAAGGAGACATGAATACTCGATTCTTTCATAGGATGGCCAATACACATAAGAGGAATTCTATTCTAATTCATAGAATTGGCTGCCTGAGGTAGATGGGATGAACTTTAGTAGAATTTCGAAAGAGGAGAGAGCTTGATTGGAGTGTCTTTTCTTAGAGGAGGTTTTATGGCCATGAATCTTTCAACAGAAATAAGCCATTGGGCATGATGGGATGGCTATTGCCTTCCTCCAACACTGCTGGAACATGGTTAGGGTTGAGGATGTAGGATGTTCACCTCATTTTTTGAAAATGGGGATTTTGAGAATGTCTTAATGCATCTTTTATGGTCTTAATCCCTAAAAAGTGAGGGGGAGGGTTGAAGCCATTACAGACTTTAGGCCTATAAGTTTGCAGGGAGGGGTGTACAAATTGTTGGCTAAGATGCTAGCCTTACGCCTAAAGGAGGCATTACAGAAGTTGGTGTCAAAGTCTCAAAATGCTTTCAGGGGGGGCCGTCAAATCTTGGATACGGTATTGGTGGCTAAAGCTTGTGGACTCTAGTAAGAGGCTGGGTTTGATTTTGCAAGTTTAGTGTTAAGAAAGCCTATAATCATGCAAGTTGTGAATTCATTTTTTATGTGTCTGATATGATGGAGTTGAGTGGCGGTGGACAAAATGGATTTGGTTCTGTATCTCTAGTGTTGGGCTCTTTTGTTTTAGTGGGTTGCTTGTCGGTTGGATTCTCCAAACCTGGAGTGGCTTGTATCATCAGAGAGACTCTCTCTCTCTCTCTCTCTCCTTTGTTCTTTTTTTAGGCATCGAAGTTTTTTATCAGGATGATGGATAGGGTTGTGCAAGGAGGCTATTTCAAAGGTTTTGAGATGGGAGGGGGATGGTTCTCCTTTTGGGGTTTCTTATCTTTTTTATGTGGAGGATACTATTATTTTTTGTGGGGCAAGTGTGCAATAGTTAGGCTACCTTCATTTATGCTCCTGTGCTTTGAAGCTATGTCAGGGTTAAGGTGAATTTTGGAAAGTCGACCTTGCTTCCAGTTGGAGATGTTCCTAACATTTATGCCTTAGCTCCCATTTTTTAAGGTAAGGTGGAGTCTCTGCCTTGTACTTATTTGGGCCTACCTCTTTGGTCTTCTTTAAAGGCAAAACATCTTTGGGAGCTTGTTATTGAGAGATTTCAAAGACAATTGGTGGGTTGGAAGGGACAATATTTGTCTATAGAAGAGATTCTCTCTTATAAACTATACATAGTCGAGCTTGCCCACTTATTTTATGTTCTTGATGACTATACCTTCCTTTGTCATGAAGCAACTTGAAATTTACGAAGGGATTTCTTGTGGGGTAGTGTGAGTGATGAATTCAAGTATCATTTGTTGGATTGGGATACAGTGTGTACCTCAATCAGAGAAGGTGGTTTGGGAATTTGTAGGCTCAAAGTCTTTAATCAAGTTCTTTTAAGCAAATGGTTGCGGAGATTAGCTTGTGAATGGGATGGTTTTGGAGGAGAGTGATGAAAGCCAAATATAAAAGTATTTGGGGAGACTAGATTTCAATAGTGGTCTATATCTTATTACATAGGGTTGTTTTAGGGTATCTGAAATAGGTGGTGTGATTTTCGGATTCATATTCAGATCGAGGTTGGTAATAGAGAGAGGGCCTACTTCTAGAGACATTTTTGGTGTGGGAAGAAAAGTTGGAAGCAAGGACCTAGAGTGAGGGAGTACCTTAAAAATGAAGGCAACCAAACTTTTTGGGATATTGCTTTTTGTAGGGATTTAATGATTGGGAGATGGAGGAGTTAATGGTTCTTTTGGGTATGCTTTATTGGATGCCCATATTGGAGGAGGAGAGGACGTGGTGCAATGGAGGAGATTGCGGCCAAGGCAGTTTGAGGTTAATTCATTTTACGCTTTAGGGTTTGTTTGGAACTTGTGCAAGGCAAAGGAAAGAAAGTGAGAGAAAATGTACGGAAAAGAGTTCCTTTGCCTTGTTTGGTTTGATAAAGAGAATGAAAGGAAAGTGGAAAACGCATCTTCCCTTTTTGAAATGCAAAGGATAGGAGGAGGAAAATATTAGGGTTACTATTGAAAAGGTATTAGGATTACTATTAAAAAGGAAAGAGGAAACAAGATGAAAGGAAAGTGGAAAGAAAAACAACTCTTTTTTTTTTCCTCTCCCTTTCTTACTCTTCCCTCCTCAATTAGAAACCAAACAAGGAAAGAAAAATATAATTTTCCCTTCCATTCCCTTTCTTTCCTCAAGTTTTAATAGGCTATTAATGGGTAACGGGGATTCTTCTTTTTCTGGGAAGGAGCTTGGGTACTCCATTTAAATTTTTTTTGTTTGGACGGAGGCTTATGGTAAGGTTCTCACGATTGGACAACTTAATTCGGACAAAAGTGCACATCAATTTGTGTTGTATCTGCGAACAAGACATGAGGAGTCTGTTGATTTCTTCCTTATTCATTATGTGCTAAGTAGAGACCTTTGGTCTTTGATTATGTTTTTATTCAATATGAAATGGATGTTTCCAAAAAATATGGTTGGGCTTATCCAATCTTGGAGAGGGAGCTAGGGTGGGTGTAAGAAGGAAAAAGGCTTTGTCTTTGTGCCTCTGGCCTTTGATGTCGATCAAGTGGGGAGAGTGCACCACAATCAAAGGACTTTTGATGGTTTGTATGCTCCTCTGTGATGGTTTTGGAGAAAACCTTTGCGGAAGCAATTTAAAAAAAAAAAATTTGAGATCATACTCATGTTTCTTCATTGATCTATGCATAAACAACAGCATGAAATGAAGATTACACCTTATAGGGTTTGGTTGCACACCCTAAACAGTAAGAACACTTGAAGAACTTAACCCTTCTTGACCTAGGGTCTTTCCTCCTTGATCACTAAGGCATAAGAGGTGGCAAGAGTTGGTAGAAACTCACAAACACACATACACACAAATCCTAGTTTTGCATCTCTCTCTTTTTCAAGACGTGTGGCTGGCCACCCGTTAGTATATATATACTAATGCCTCTCTAAGTGCAAGGAGGGGATCTCTAGGGTTTCCTTATTCAAGTTTAACACCAAATTGCTGAAATTGCACATCAAGCAATTAGTGAAACTTCCTTAACTCCACTAAATGATGATAGTTGACCTCCTAGAATAAGAAATTACGTTAAGACCCTTATCCTACTAATTACTGCAAAGCCAAATCCCTACTGAACAAGTATTCGTAAATAAAAACCATGCTAGTAAACTTTCAGCTTAGTTTATTTATATCTAAACCTTGATTAACCAACCCATCATCCACTAATCACTATTGATTATTTATTTTTCAAAATGTCATTTTAAAAAATAAATAATAACTTTATTTATAGTAAACATTTTTAGGAAAAAAATCCGACATGCCTACAGTGATTAGACCGATAGATTGAATTAAGGGAATACCTGACTCGTAAGAGTGTGGTGACTACCTTGAAATTATAAGTTTTCGAGTTCCAACATTGTACACCCAACCTATCGAGGTATTAACTATATAGAAGTCTCACTCACTAATAAATCAAAGTGCACACCACCAAGTATTTGAGTCATTTAATCCCTCGAGATTAAGTCTCAATTTGTAATTAATAAATTTGTAAGTAGTGACACTACCATTGATAGCTGTGGAAATGTGTTTTTACCCTTATCCAGTTCAATGTACTCCAAGTACACTAACATATTAATTCGGAGTCAACTACTCTAACACTCGAGACTAACCATTTTGTCGAATAGAGGTTACATGTGTTCCAACCAAATGAGTTGTCCAGGCTCACTATGACTGTGAACTAAGTTTGGAATTACAAGTAGCGTGATCCTATCTCTTTGTGTATAAATCACATCCACACACGTGATCCACCTTTAAGTGTAATTCTTGGACCTTACACATCTCTTGCATTTGATATAATTACCAACACAGTAAGAATGAATGTAAACAAGAGAGAGTATTAAAAATACCATTAATCAAAATGTTATAAATATAGCTTTAAGGGCCCGTACAATCCAACTCTCTGTCTAGTTTAAAGAGTAGAATTTTGATTCTTTTGTGTAGTTGGTTTTCGGTTAGCATTGATCCATTGTCGAACCAATTTTTAGACTTTGTAGAGTCTGTTGACTAAAGATATAGATGCCATAGATATTACTTTTGATTCTTTCTTTATGTACCTGGGTGGAAATTAGAACCCCCTTTGTGCCTTTTTATATGTTCTATTTTACTTATTAAAAAAAGATGTTCTCCAACTTTTTGTTTTCTACAGGATAATTTGTCATTCCCACTAATATGTCCTGATTGGAATGCTGATGAAGAGATATTACTCCTAGAGGTATGCATATGCATATTTATTCAAACTTGGAATTAAATTATATTCTGTAATTTATCTACTGGAAACTTCCACAGATAATCCTAGTTAATATGCATAATATTGCATTTGGTAGTTGGACGTGGATGTCTGGTACCTTATCCTAAAAGTTCTTCACAACTTCTTTCTCCAGGGTATTGAAATGTATGGATTGGGGAACTGGACTGAAGTTGCAGAGCATGTTGGAACAAAAAGCAAAACACAATGTATTGACCACTATAATGCTATATACATGAACTCACCATGCTTTCCTCTTGCAGTATGACATGAACTCTCTCTTTCTTTTCAAAGACTTCAAGCTGAAACTTACAAATCTAGTTATAATTCTCACGCTATATCTCCCTAGGACATGTCTCATGTTATGGGAAAGAACAGGGAGGAACTCCTTGCTATGGCCAAGGAGCATGGTGAAGTCAAGAAAGGTTAGCTTTTTAATGATTTAAATATCTGTTGTAGCTCTAATTTGGAGTTGGGACTGTATTAAATTTGACTTGCTTAAATGATATATTAGAAAGGAGATTGACATAATTAGTTTGTAGTCAACCGGTTCTGGTAAATTTCTGGCCCGCCTTTTACATGCTTATGTGGGTCGTCTTCTTTAGGCCAATTCAACTGACCTATTAATTATCCCCTGTTTTGTTCCTCCTATTTTCATAGTTGTAGCAGCTTATTTTCATTTCCTCTTTAAACTCAAGTTCAAATTGATTCCTCTGATTTACCGGTTTGCATGGTTTATGCACATGCAACAGGCATGCACACTCTATAAGCTCATCAAATTGTAGTCCCTGGTTTGTTTTTGCGGACTACTAAATGATTGTGAGAGCCTAAGAAGCACAAATAAAAGAAGGGGACACAACATAACAAAATACAGATAGGCCAGCAAGACAATTATAAAAAATCCAAGACAAGACACGATATGGTAGTGACACAACACCAAATGAATATACATATATAAAATGATACATATACATTAATGTAATAACTTCTTCATTTTTTACGTTACACATTTATTTATATTTTATTATATTAACGTAGTTGGAAATCACTTTTCACATTATACATATAAATGAAGTGTGAGCAAAAAGTCCTAATATTTATTTATACAAACAAATTGAAAGTTTTAGGCTTTAGAGTTCCTAAAATCAAAAAAATCTAAAGTAAACGAAATTAATAGATATAAATTCACATAGTTTTAGTTATAATCATTGGCTCCCAAGTTATCTTTTCAAATTTGCAACGTATTTCATGTGTGTCAAGCAATGATACTTACATCCCCGAAGTGTTTGAAATGTGTTCGGTTCGTAAAAAATTAAGAAAATAATAGGACAAGTTTGGATGTGTGCCTGACTCGTGTCAAGAGTGAATGACAAGGACATATGACTTTCTTAGAAGTGTTTGTGCTTTTCAGGTGAGAGCATTAGATCATTAGTGAAAAGTCCAACTATGGTCTTTCTTTGTTTTTGGGGTGACATATGATATATATTTTAGCCCTAATTAGAGACTGATATTTGGCTTTTTTCTTACTTCATTCTGCCTCAGGATTACCTATGCTTGGGGAACCTACTGTGAAAGAAGAGCCTCCACTATCTGCAAGAGTCAAGTATAGCTGACTTAACATTCTGGGTCCTTTTCCAAACAGCTTTATGATCCGCTTCTCTAAACTCCTTTTGACATGCTTGGACAGGGTTGAAGATCAAAGGAAGGAAGGTTCAACTGATCACTCCTCATCTAGCTTAACTTCAGGTATGGCAAACGATAATCTGGAGACATATTGGTGACTCGTCAGGCTGGCTCATCTCCATTTTTTTATCGTTATGAAGATATAGTGTTCATAACATGTGCATTAAGATAATTCTCCCCTACAAATCGGAGATAGGTGCTGGTGCAGATGCTGGCAGTGGTAACACATCCATTAGTGCAGTTAAGAGGCCATCCCAGATTAAGGATGGTCGTGATGGCATCAAAGTGGAAGGTAGGATTTCTTATTCTATTTCGTCACCCATTTCATTATATTCTGTTATAGTACTCATTTACTGGGACACCACTTATTTGGATTGGCATTCAACTTGACATAATCTGACCTTTTCTGGTTGTGGGACTTGTTGCCCTGGCGACCAGATGATAACAGGTCTTGGGTTCTACTTTGTTTCCAATGTGGTTAAATTTCCATCTTCTATTTCATGGTTGCAATTTTCAATTTTTGTGGATGTTAGAAGTGAATCTTCGCCATAACCTGTACCATATGAAACATATGCTGGTATTCGTGAAGACTTAAGTTTTATTGACATTTTGCAATGTGTTTTCCAAAACCAAACGAAACCAAACCAAACAAGGTTCTATATATTCTACGAGAGCTACTTGATATGGAAACCATCCATATTTCATCTCTTTTACTAGAGTAATGCATAACTTTATTTCCTTATACAATATTGTTGGTAGATTCTCATGCAGACAGGAGCATTGGAGAGAAAAAACCTAGGACAATCGCGGATGAGGGGCCTTCTTTGACAGAGTTGAGTGGATATAATTCCAAGAGGCAAGAGTTTGAAATTGAATATGATAACGATGCAGAGCAGTTACTGGCAGACATGGAATTCAAGGATACAGACACTGATGCTGAGTGTGAACTAAAATTGCGAGTGTTGCGTATTTACTCAAAAAGGTATGGCATTGTTTTTTCTCCTTTGTTTTTGCTATAGACCTGTCTGTTTAAATGGACATTTTGCATGTAAGAAACGAAGACATTCCCCAGGCCAAGATCAAGTCTAGAAAGGGACTTCATAAATTTAATCCATGCGTGGTGGCTGACTTCACTCTTAATACATCTGTAGGGTCAGCCAACCTTATTCGTGAAGAAACACTTGAGAATAATGTATTGATCCCTGTAAATATATCAACAACAACTGCTTCTTTGGGCATTTAGTTATTCAATGTTAGTTCTCTGTTGGAGCATGTATTGACCTGTATATGGAATGTGATGCTTTGGTACCACATGCCTCCAAATAAGACGTGAGATATTTTGGTTGTGATAGCATTTATATTTTCCTGTTTAGTTTCTTTTCTTACCCATGATTTAAATGAACCTGGAATTGTTGGCAGGCTTGATGAAAGGAAGCGCAGAAAGGATTTTATACTGGAAAGAAATTTACTTTACCCTCAACCGTTTGAGAAGAACCTCTCGCCTGAAGAGAGGGAAATATGTCAGCATTACAGGGTGTTTATGCGATTCCATTCAAAAGAAGAGCACGAGGAACTACTTAAGAGTATTATCGAGGAACACCTGATTTTGAAAAGAATACAAGATCTTCAGGTTTGATGCTTGCCTGACTCTTGATCTCAGTATACTATTCGTTTAATCAGTTCAGGAAAGGAGGGTCAGCTGCTTTAGTTTTCCTACACATTGAGGTTTGAGCCTGGTGCCTGCCCCATGGTAAACCGAAGTTACCACTAGGCCATAGACACTAGTCGTAAAGATGTTACCTGTCTTACTACTTTATGTCTTCAACGTGCTTATCTACATATAAGTTTTTGCTGATGCTTATGGATAACCAGAGGTCAAAAGACTAAGCATAAAGCATTTAAAACTCATTTCAACTAAAGTGGGATAAATCATTGATTCCCTTCCAACTTTTGCTGACATCTATGTCCTATGCGCATTCTTTACTCATGTGCTTGTTAGTAATCAAGAATTCGGTTCCTCTTTCTTTCTGTTACCTTGGACATTTAGAATTGGTTAATCACTGGAGTGACTGCAGAACTTCTAAGATATAGATCTTGATCTTCCATATGATCCAACTTTGCAATCTTGTTATGGTTGATTGAGATGTACACCTTCTTGGTAGGCCATTTCTACCAGCCATCACAGGAGAAACATCCTGTTTGGGATTCAAAAACCTGTATTCTATAATTGCTGTTTCGATGGCTAGCCTAATAGGAACATCATGAACTTCAAGCACTGGCCATACCCAGATTAAGGTGGGGAAAAAATGATATGAAAATCACTACAATGCAGAGGGCTAGGATATTTTCTCATGCACTATCCACCCACCAATTGGGAGAAATCAAATTAGAAGGAAGTTCGGTTATCGGAGCACTCAAAATGTCTTGAAGGGGTAATTAATCCCAGAAAAAGAGTCTTCGAGGGTAACTCATTCTTTCAAAGTTGTCCAAAACTAATTTCAAAGTACTGCCAACTTGAGCAGCAATGTCTTGGTTATTATGCTTCTTCTATTACTAAAGGATTCCAAATTAGGATCTTTTACCTATATCCCTAATATCTTTAGCCAGCACTTATTTACGTTAATCCGCCATTTAGTCTGGGGAAGGAAATAGATTTTTGAGATCTGTGTATAAATGTATTGGCTTTCTTAACAAAGCTTTATCTGGGTCTTTGCTTTGCTGGCCCCATATTTTCAACTGTCATAGGTGGTGTCAACTGCCTTAGCAGTATGGGCGAACCTTAAGGCCTACAGGTAGCAAAAATGTAAAAGAGCAAACATTCTCTACGCAGAACATGTTAGTGGTTCGACCACAAAGTTGAGTGAAGGCTGCTTCCTTATTGAACCACTAGTTAGAAGGAAAAGTGCATTGTCAATCCTATTTAGTTACAATAGCAGTTGACAAACTCTAACTCAACCCACAGGGTCATCTACATGGATCTTGTTTCACCATTCTGCTCTGCAACTTTAGTAGATTACATGCTATCATGTATTTCCTTCTGATCTTAACCTACTTTCAATTTTGGTTTCATCTTCCCTTGCAATCCTGGCAGCGTGCACAATGTCACTCGTTTCGTTGCAGCCCATGTTACATGGACTCAGATATAGGTGTCGGGTGTGGAATCTGTGGATATGTGTTTGTATGGATTCTTCAAATACCTATGTCCAACGATGCCAGGACATGGCTAGATAAACATATTTAATGGTTTTTGCATAGTAAATAACATTTTATGTGTAATATGGGGGTTTTGTTCATTGTTTATGGTAAAGTCAATTAATAGACATGCTTGCTAGATGCTTAATGCACTAGGCAAATTGGGACATGTCCTATGCCTTTACCGAAGTGTTGAATGTCCAACACGAGTATTTCACACGTTTAGAAGAGTCCATGTAACGGAGGCTGTACCTATTGAATCCAATTATTTCAACCCTCCAAATAATAGTAGCAGCACCTGTCATCTTTCTGCTTGGCCAACTTGGCAACCCTCATAAATGTGTTATCTTGGAGTAGAGTCAATCTTCTCATTATGGACAAATTTTAGTTAGGAGCAGGAAAGGCCAAGAATTGTATTTAGTTATTCACTAAAAATTGGTTCATGGAGGGGATTTGTGGATTTAGTGTGCATGAACATATAATCTGTGGAGATTTGTAAGAGCATAACTTGTAAACTCTGGCCAGATTTTCGAGCTTCTTTTGAACAAGCATCATCCTCACAGTCGTCTGTTATTGGAATGCACAAGCTACTTGCTCATCTTCATACCAATCCCAGGATATCATTTCTTGTATATTGTGTCAGCCTCAAACACATTCTTTTCACCCTATAAATGTCTGATATGATGTGCATACATAGATACTTCTTGTCCGATGTCTATTTTGATTGATGTTTGTAGAGTTCCTTCCCTAGTATTCAGATAAAAATAATTGTGCAGGAAGCTCGAGCTGCTGGCTGCCGCACATCTGCTCAGGCTGAAAGATATATTGAGGAGAAAAGGAAAAAGGAAGCTGAAGAAAGTGCTGGTAAATTGAAGGATAGTGCCCAGGCTGGTCCTAGTGGTAAATTCTTGCAGAGGGCTAATCATCTTAAAAGTGAACCTGATAGCAGCCCCCAGGGAAATGCACAGGTATCCTCAATATTGGATTCCGTTGGCAGGGACTCTTCTTCAAGTACTGTAGGACAAGCTACCTCAAGCTCCTTAGCTAGTTGGGACATCACTGGATTTTTGGGGGCTGACTTACTTTCTGAAAGTGTAAGAATGCTGTTCTCGGTTCCTCTCCTTCTATATCATAAAAAGTTGGCTCTTAAATTTTGAAATTCAAAATTTATGTTCTTTGCTTATTGGATAATTTGTTTTCCAGAGCCTAACCAGTAATGTCATGATCTACCTAGGTTTCTATTTCCAAGTTTTTGGTTTTTAATTAATGCATAGGCAAATTTTTGGATCCATGGTTCTGGATTATGGTACAATCCTGAAAATTATGCAGTAAATGTCCCCTCCCCTACGCTCTCCCTCTTGGCAGCTGATTTGATTCTAGATATTGAATCTACCATCATATTTACATGCAGGACAAACAGCTTTGCAGCGAGATCAAAATCCTACCTTCACATTACCTCAGCATGCTGCAAACCATGTCAACGGGGATTTTAAATGGCAACATTACCAAGAAATCCGATGCCCATGGTCTGTTCAAGGTTGTTGACCCAATCAAGGTGGATAGAGTTTATGATATGCTTGTGAAGAAGGGTATTGGTCAACCATAATTACGCATACAACCCACATTTTGTTGAAATCTCGTGAACCTCGGGTTCTTGAAAGTGCAGCTCATTTGCTCATGCATCTCATAAGTATAGCTACCCGCAATTTATGATGTGCAATGTACTTCAATGACGTCTCGGAAATGTTTGTTACGGTGGCGGTTTGCCGGCAGGACGATGGGTTGAAATCATAGACCCTGGCCTATTGGAAGTTTAAAAAATATCATAACTTTGAAGCAGGCATTCAGTCATTTACTCGCCAGATCCTTCAACCTTACAGTATATATATCTAGAGGTGAGAAACTACTAGTATGAAGTCGAAGTAGAACCTTTTTCTTTTTCCTTTTTCTCTCTTTAAATTCCCCTAGGGAATAAGATAATTGAGAGTGACACTGACCGACGGTTAATTACGGAAATGTTGAGTGCTAGAAATATAGTAGGAATGGCAAATGACGTTTGTTTTATACACATGAAGAACTTACAGTTGGTTGCTCGAAATTTGAAGGGACTAGATTTATCACTTGATCTTGATTGCTGAGGAACTTTTTGAGATTCTGAATATGTTGCACGAAACTAGCTGTTGAATTGGTTTCCAGCAAGCTGTAACTCTTTCAGTGATGGGAGAGTAAACAGACAAGGATGTATTCTGCCTTCAAGCAGATTTGAGAGACAAGTCAGTGTATGCAATATTGGGAACGTTTTAGCCATGATAGTGGGGACAAAACCACAAATTTGTTTCCAAACAGATCCACTTCAAAGAGTTGAAGTAAGGAATTATAGAGCAATAATAACTCATATTGTCATTTTCACAGGGAACAGAGCTTCATGATAAGCTGCAGAATCTTAATGAATTTCAATGAAATGGCGATGTAATGAGATAGGGACTCATGAAAGTGACAAATATCCTGTAAGAAGCATTGAGCTCCATAGTCCATATATCCTAATGGATAATAACAATCCAGCTTGCCAAACATTAAATTTGTATGGGACTTATTTCGTCACTCTTATTTTCAATAAATTCCAAAGAAAAATCTATACAAATTTTCAGGTTTGTTCAATCTTAAGCTAATAATCAACAACAGTTAAGTGAGTACATTAACTACACGAATAAGGACAGATTTAACTGAGCCCTGATACTATTATCAAAACTCTCCCTTCATCAGCCTATACTTGCATCTGAGCGTTTACCTTGATAGTACTATTATCAAAACACTGCTTCGGGAAGCAAAAACACCTAAAGCAGGGATCACCCACCTCCATAATCTATACAGATTTTCTCCTATCTGAATTTTTATCTGAAATGTGGTGGTTCCACTCCGAGCTAGACTTTGCATGCATGTAACCCAATTGAAGTTAGAAGGGTAATCAAAACTTTTTGCTTTGTTCTCACCTGAATCTGCGACTGCAAGGTCCTGACGGCACTGCTAGATTTCCTCTGCTGACCACCCCCTACAAACAAGAAAATATATATATTTCCCTAACTTATTCGTTTAGCCTCATTTTGTGCCAAGCTCTTATACTCAGAATTGGGAAAATTGAAAGCAGAAAAAAAAAAAAAAAAAAAACATATACAGTGCATAAAAATAAAATTAGCATCTTTATGCTGTAATTAAATTCTTTAATGCTTTAACGAATTTACCCACCAGCAGGGGGTTCCAACAAGCTGGTTCTCATGGTTCAGTAGTATATATATATATATATGCAAAGTTGGGAAGAGAAGCTTGGCATCTCTACATAATAAACGCTTCGTTCGAATTTACCAAGTAGGGGGGTGAGGCGGCGAGGAGGAGGAAGAGCAGAGACGGAGACATCGGAGTTTCTGAAAGACGGAGGCGAAGGAAAAAAAAATGCATTTATGGGTTTGTCTTTCAGATGTTTATGGGATGTTTTAGCGTGAGACTCTGATTTAGCATACACTGCACAGTACTTGCACACACACGGGGGAGTTCAAACTTCAGAGGTTGTCGCTGTCACCGTTGCATACGAGCTCTGTGCATGTGTATATACAAGAATATACGTATATATGTATATATTCGTGTATATAATCTTTATCTCTACTATTTTAAATGGCGGAAGCCTAATAAGTGTTTTCCAAACTTTATGTTCCAAAATTACCCCTTTCTAAACTATATATTTCGTTGTGATAGCAATGCGAAGTGACACGTTGTTTCCTTACACTTGTTGTTAATATCTCTTGCTTATGAGTAACAATCCGAAGAGACAACGTATCATCAAATTCTCTTTATAATGAACTGAATAATAATATAAAAAGCAAAAAAAATAGCGTATACTAAAATTATTCTAACAATTGAAGTAGTTGCAGGATGGCATACATAAAAAGGAATAGCGTGACAAATGAAAAAAGAAATTTGTGTTAAATATCATAGTTGAAATCTACGGATAAAACATAATACAATATTAGTATATATATATATATAATTCAATGTATCATTAAAAATATAAGTAGTTCATTATAGTTAGAGTTCAAATGGTGCCTAATTTCCGTAATTGCAGGAGGAGAAACTATCGATATAATAGATAAAAGTAGTTAATTATAATTTGAGTTCAAACACTATCCAACTTTCATACCTGTATTAGATAAATATTGTATACGAAATCTACCGATATAATATAATATAATATTAACACAAATTATAATTGGAGTTTAAATACTGCCCAACTCCCATAAATTCACTAATATACGGAATATAAGAGTTTTTAAAATAGTTTTAAATATAATTACTAATTAGTAATCAAATAAATAGAATACCGTTGGTACAAAATTTAAGCAACTGGAAACGATTATTTTGTACCTTCGACACACCCTCAATCTTATGGATTTGACTTCCCTTCAGACTTTAATATTTAAAATGTTACAGACTCTTTATTTCACTATGCTCAGAACTAATCCCTATCTATATATACACAAATATTTTCTCTTGAATTACTACATCCGTGTTTGCACTTGCCGCGAATTCTGCCTATAATTGTTCTCTATCTAGATAAACATTATCTACATCGATGTTTGCACTTGCCCGGAATACTGCATAAACATAAACTTGTAAATATTATATCCACATATGTCGCTTTAATGCTATAAAGATTCCCAGATTTAAACTATTTCTCTCTTTTGTTCACTTGCAATTTTATTACAATGATTAGATAACTCATCTACAACATTTTAACCAATAGAGAGTTTGTATGTACTTTTGGGATTATTTTCTTTATAGAAATGTGCTCGTCTTTTTTTTTTTATCCCTTATGCCTCTGTTTATTTTTTAAGTTTCCTTTGGCTATGAAAAGACTAAGATCCGGGGAAGAAATAAAATTATGAAGAAAACAGTCATTAATTCATATTAAAGGGATAGGTATGGACAAACAAAGAAGAAGAGCAAATCCTGACAGTAATTCCTATAGGCATGTCCACGATCTCTTGTGGAAAAATTGGAGAAAAAAAAAAACAAGTGGATAAATTATAAGATAGTTTCACCGGGGAAGAATTTACTGTTTGGTTGGTTCTTGGCTTTGCCAAACATCACTACACAGAAATGTTCACGTGTCCGTCCACCATTGGTTTTTACTTTGACAAAAATCTAGGTGAGAGAGCCATACACTATATTTTCTTTCTACAGGGAGTGGTATCAGAAAATAAAAGGTACAGATGGCGGGAGAGTGATTTCTTGGATCAAATAAACCACAGAAAATTTTCTTTGTTCACATGTGTAGGGACCATTTTTTTTTTTTAATGTAAATTCCAATCTTTTATCTCATATTTGAGTTTTGGACACCCCTCTTATGAATTCAGCTCCTCTTCAAATTTTAATATTCAGAATTTTACAAGCTCCTTATCTCACTTCACTGAGAGGAGCCAATCTCTATCTATATATACACAAATATTTTCTCTTGTATTACTACATCGGTGTTTGCACTTGCCGCGAATTCTGCCTGTAATTGTTCTCTGTCTAGATAAACATTATGTACATCGATGTTTGCACTTGCATGCCAGGAATACTGCATAAACATAAACGTGTAAATATTATATCCACATATGTCGCTTTAATGCTGTAAAGATTCCCAGATTTAAACTATTTCTCTCTTTTGTTTACTTGCAATTTTATTACAATGAT
The DNA here is from genome assembly GCA_033060915.1 of Euryodendron excelsum. Classification (NCBI taxonomy): domain Eukaryota; kingdom Viridiplantae; phylum Streptophyta; class Magnoliopsida; order Ericales; family Pentaphylacaceae; genus Euryodendron; species Euryodendron excelsum. The sequence continues at coordinate 11,029,934 of CM065386.1, read as the reverse complement.
TGGATAACTCATCTACAACATTTTAACCAATAGAGAGTTTGTATGTTCTTTTGGGTTTATTTTCTTTATAAAAATTTGCTCGTCTTTCTTGTCTTTTTTTTTTTCCTTGTGCCTCTGTTTATTTTTGAAGTTTCCTTTGGTTTGAAAAGACTAAGATCCGCGGAAGAAATAAAATTATGAATAAAGCAGTCATTAATTCATATTAATGAGATAGGTATGGACAAACAAAGAAGAAGAGCAAACCCTGACAGCAATTCCTATCGGCATGTCCACCATCTCTTGTGGAAAAATTGGATAAAAACAAAAAAAAAAGGTGGATAAATGATAAGATAGTTTCACCAGAGAAGAATGCACTGTTTGGTTGGTCCTTGGCCTTGCCAAACATCACTACAAAGAAATGCTCACGTGTCCGTCCAACATTGGTTTTACTTTAACTAAAATCTAGGTGAGAGACCCACTATATTTTCTTTCATCGGGGAGTAGTATCAGAAAATAGGAGGTACAGATGGCGGGAGAGTGATTTCTAGGATCAAATAAACCACAGAAGTAGTGGTTGTCTTTAAGCGAAGAAAATTTTCTTTGTTCACATTTGTAGGGACCATTTTTTTTTTTTTTTAATGTAAATTCCAATCTTTTATCTCATATTTGAGTTTTGGACATTTCTAAACCTGAACATTTCTAACTCTTGGATTTTGGTGGGTTTAACGAGATCGTCTTACCATCTTCAGGGTTTGATGAAATATCCAATGCAGTTGTTCTTTTCTCTTAATAGTGACCTTGCTCTCTTTTAATTTTAATTTTAAAATGGTAAAAATTTGAATCTCCAGTATATATGAAGTCAAAGAAAGTGAACCACTAAAAGATACACAAAATGTGTTGAAAAAAGTTTTTGAGGCAAATCTATACAATCTAAAGGAAAAATTGTTTGCTACCAAAGGTGCACAAGTTTATCTTGTTAAGTTCAAGAAAAACTATTCGTATCATGCACACGTATTAGTCAGCTCAGAGCCAATGAAGTTAATGATATGCAAAGATTATCGAAATATATGCCTACTCTCCCAAAGGTAAGTGCACCTCTTTTTAATAAAATCTTCAAAATTTTTAGCATACTCTCTCTTAAGGTTATCATGATTAATTCTTTTAATTGACAGTCAGAAAAACATGCCACAGTTGCCCATATGTGTGGATCTATGAAGATTATGAGAATACTTATGGAATATCTATATGGTTCAAAAATTTAAGGTAAAAGTTCATGTACTTATTAAAAATTTGCATAAACGTATAATATAAATAATGCGTATGGATAATATTACCTTCTTCATGCAGGGGGTTCATTGAATTGGAAGACAACTTCAAGGCCGTTTACCTTTTGTCTCTTTTTCTATTTTATCTTTATTTTTTGTACTAAAAATAATACTATGCAATATTTTTTTATTATATCATGTTTGCCGGTTCGGAATAATATGATATGTAGCATCACGTTATGATGTTTGCCAGAAGGGAGCAAACATATATACTTAATTTTCTTCCTTACAATTCTTTTGCACAAATTTTTATTTAAAGAAATCTATTGGATCAAGAATGCAGATTAGATTCTTGAATGGAGAACCAAGAGAGCCTATCCATAAGAAAAGTAGAAGGAAGCAAAAAGAAACTCCAAGTATTATCGAACACATATATGACACTAGCAAGATGATGGTGATGATTATGGGGAATATGGGTTTCCTACTATTTTATATACAAGATTACATCTTGAATGATTTTAATAAGAATCAAAATTTGGAGAAGTGAAACGATTTAATTTCATACAATATTCAAATAAAACCTACCATGTGCAAATCACGTGTACCACCACTAGCATATATAAATATTCAATAGTATATGTTTACATACAAGTATATATTTACTCTTACAGACTTACAGTAAGTTATATACAAAACTACAGACTTATTAGATCATGAGTTAAAAGTATCGGTATTTTCATTTGAAATGAAAAGATTACAGATAACTACGTCATTTTGTATAAAATTTTGTTTCTATAGCATTATTTATATAATTATTAATACTACGATAGTATCAATATATGTATATATAACTCTATAATACATGTATGTATATATATATATATATATATATATGTCTAGATTGGGTTGAGCTCTACTGCCAAATTCGTTTTTGTCAAAAGACATTGCTTTGATCACTTGTACAGATAACATTTCTTTTATGGAATTGTTGATCTAAGGCGATGGTGCTCCTTTAGTCCTCTATAATTACCATAAATCTTCTCAACCTGCATGAAGGCAAACACATAGGCAAAGGCAACACAGCGAACGGTTCTCATCTCCTTGCTAATCAAAAGGAAAATTATTTGCATCTAGCAGCAGAGCCAGAAAATTTATTTAGGGGGCAACATTTAATCAAAACCCAAAATTTTTGTACAAAACTTATTTTTGGTAAATTTTCTAAAAAAATCCTAGTTTTAAGAATTAAAAAAAAATTATTTTCTAAAGTTCCCGAAATTCATACATAAATAAAAGCAATGGTATTTTTTGATGGCCCCATCTTTTGTTTATAAGAATATGAAAAAATTGCAAAGTTCCCTTTTTCGTTTCCAAAAACAAGGAAAAACCATAACCAAAAAAGATATTTTAGTTTCCTTTTTTTTATAATCAACACTAAGCCACCTGACTTCCATATATTTATATATAACATCATATATAAAACGATATTTAAAGCAAATTAACATTTTGAGGTGGTATTCATAAATTAGAGGGGGAAAATTAACAGATATTCTAAAATTACAAGTGAAAGGAATTTTTTTGGAAAAAATAAAATGGGTAATTACAAATTTTAAGGGGACCAATTGAAAGAAAATTTTAAAGTCATAGGTAAACACCAAATTTTCAAAAAAGTTGAGCGGGCAGGTGGCCCTCTGAGCTCACATGGCCCCGCCCCTGTCGGCAACACAATGGAGAAACAACCCAGCTTCCATCCCCATGGGCTGCACAATGGGGGTGGAGTTTTCTTTCTGTACCCATTAAGCTTCCCAATCTACATGGAAGGGAGATTCACATTCAAACTTGAAGTCCTTGTATGACTAATAACAAAAGAGTTTATCAACTTAGCTTGGAGCCTGGGACTACCTTGATTAACGCCTATATATTTTTATAAGAAAAAGAGTATTGGTAACATTCATGCATTAATTAAGTTTAAGATGCAAAGTTGGTCAAACAATGAAGTCATCAAGCTCAATAAGGTGAGCTTGTAAGAGAGGAAAAAAACAAAAAAAAAAAAGGAGATAATGCTGCATAATTAGAAAATTTATACAATATTAATGTAGACAACGATGTGGTTGAATAATTTCTTTTTACTTTAAAATAAAACATCCATCACGGTACCTTTTAAGTATTAAAATGCCGTTACGGCATGATTTCTGGTGGAACTTTCTGGAAGAAGCAATTTTCAAAAACGAAAGGTTGAAAGAGTCCTGCAATTTAAGATATAGTCCTGACCCAAGTTTAACACACGGTGAGTGAAATCGGTGACTGAAGAAGATGTGAGGTGATCAACTTTGATTTTGGAGAAATAGGAACTCACATGAATTCCTCCATAAAATGATCTTACAAGTAGAAGAAAGTTCATGAGAGGGTTATAGGCATTATTTATCAGCAAGATCATCTCTTGATAATTGCCTTTGCCTATGTCATTAACAATTGATAACGATTGAAGTTTACACAAAGGTGTGCAATTTAATCCTACATATTCTGTGTTGAATATCCTATAGTCATAATTTCAGAAGTGATAAGGAATTTCGACAGCTTACCAATGCATAATTTATCATATACTTGACTTTGGAATAATTCATAGCATGAGTGCGACCTGAAAATTGGGATTTAAGATATTTTTCGATTGCATTTGGTGCTAAATAGAGACACGTTGCGTAATTTAATTGCCATTGTGATGAAAAATACACTCTCCTTTTAGTCACAAACTCAATAATTCAGTCACCCAGCTTAATTAAAAAAGAATCATGTTACTGATCTTTTCAATTGAGACCCTGCACACTCTCCATTTACCTTCTGCTTTGCTGCTAAATTCTTCATTTCCTGTATGTCACAGAGAGAGAGAGAGAGAGAGAGGAATTTCTTTGATTCCTTGAATGCTTATTTGTTGGTGGCCGTATATCATTTGCAAGTCATTTTATCTTGACCTGTAATTTCGGCTTTTTTAGGAATTAATCCTTTGGAACCAAATGGAGTCAGCCTCATTTGAAACATCTAAAATGAGGGATCAATTTGTTTTACTGTCAAAACAAAAAACAAAAAACAAAAGTTGTGATGTAGGAGCATAGAACAGATAATTTCATTTTTCAGTTTTTTCATTTGCCCAAAAATTTCATTTAAAAAAGAATAAATGTAAGAAATTCTATATACAATATTTGCAACATACAGGAGGAAAAAATCTTTTCCTTAATTAGTGCATTTTTCTTTCGGGGGGGCGAGAGAGGGAAGAATCAGTGACAAGTGACAAGCTACGGTAGTAACTTTTTATCAACAGTCACTAATGCTTGTGGAGATTGAGAAAAATCAGTGCTCTTGTAGCTCCGCATCAATCTTACTCCATCTCTTATATAATGGTAGATTCTCTCTTGCCAAGTGAGGTCTGTTGAATAGCTTGATATGTATTATTTAAATCCTTACTTAATATCTTAAATTTTTAGATTAAGTGGTAACTTAACATGATATCAGAGCTAAGTTTGGGAAGAAGTCTTAGGTTCAAGTCTCTTCGTATGCATTTGTTCCCCAATTACTTTCTGTTTTTCTCTATCTCTATTTGGTTGTATCTCCACGTGTAACGGTTGCACATGACGGAAGGTGTTGGAAAGTTTAATATGCAGGCCCTTACTTAATACCTTAAACTTTTAGATCAAGTGATAACTTAATAATGTCAAATACCTCACCTAACTAATATGAAAAGAGTAATGAAATGTGATAGATGTTTTTTAGAGTACTGAATAATTTCTCAAAAATTAATGCGAATACACTATAGGCCGCAACCAAGATTAGATATATATATATATATATTTTTTTTTTTTTGATACACTAGAGGGCCAAAGTCCTGAGAGGCGGAGGAAGAGTCGTATCCATAAACTCATGACACAAGTGGAGACGTCACTATCACTGGACTAACTCCACTCCTTCAAAAGATTAGATTTCCCACCTAAATGTTGTACATATCATTAATTCATCGTCTAATCAACTTCCCAAAAGCGGGATAAAAGCAGCTTTCGCTTCCGTATGTAGCTGGCTGTTAGCGAGAGGTCAGCAATTAAGCTGAATGTGACGGGTGGTGTTCCGGCAGTGCCGAAGGCATTTAGGTGGAGGAGGAGGTTAAACATGTTGCAAGACGAGTGGCAAAAGCAATAATCTCGCTGTGCTAATTAAATTGAGATCTATTCTCAAACTACATGCCTTGGTTTTTGTTTTTTTTATAGCCTTTATTAGCATGCATAAGCAGATAAAATCATTTTGATATAGCATATGTAGGTTTGGACTCCCAACCTTGCCTCAAGAAGCTTACTGTTAAAGAAACACCTCAACGAATTTTAGTATTTGTCTAGCCATTTAGCTTACTTTTACTTACATATCACATTATCATAGTTAAACCATAATTATCAAAATTGGAAAGCGGAAGCGGAAAACGGCCTACAAGCACAAAGATCAGTGATGTTGTCATGAGAAGTGTGAGAAGTCGATATTTCAAGTTTTCGAAACGCTTTCTCTTATGCTCCGTTTAGAATTTGAATTTTTGATAAGAAAAAAAAATGTGAGAAAAAATAGAACAAAAATAAATAGTAGTTTTGTTTCTTTTTTTTTTCACCTTTTCATTTTCTTTTGCTTTTTTCACTAAAAATTCAAGTTTCAAACGAAACGTTAGCTTTTCAAGAGTTTTTATAAAGTATTCCAAACCTATGTTTCTTATCGTTTTCCTTGCTTTTCCGATGGTTCCTCCAAATTTTCGAAATATTTTTCAAAAATTTTCAAATAAGTTTTGTACCCGTACCGAAAGCGTATTTTTGCTTCCTCTTTCTAAATGTGTTTCCCGGCAATTATAAGAGGTTGGTTTATGGTGTTGTTATTATATTTAATTTCCCTTTTATATGTAAACATCTATTAAAAATTCGAAAAAAAATGTTTTCCGCGTGAAAATTTAAAACACGAGTGTAGAGACAAAATGAAAAGTGGGTTCGTAGGATAAGAACACATTTGATCACTGTTAACAACAGTGCAGATAGATTTAAACCCAACTTCCTTTTAATCCTGGCAAGCCCTGAATTTGCAGCAATTGAACCCGTGCGATGATTCGGGATTCCATAAAAAAAAATTACCTTACTGGAGTGAGTAAAAAGGTTGTCCCAGTTAATAGGTACCTTCCTTAACCGTCTCATGATTCCGAGTTTAAGCTCCGACCTCCCTGTTTCTCCCATCCCAAAAACAAAAATACATCACTGAATTGGCTTTCCAAAGTTGCACAAAATTTTTAGACCCTCACATCATGTCTTTGTCTTGTACGCATACGCGTGTTAGTTTCATGTCCAAGTGATCAGTACATAAATGATAACACTCAAAACAATTGAAGGACCTTTTAGCTTCTTGTGCGTCTGGCTAGAAAATTGCAATCTTCATTCAACAACTTATGACAGACATACAATTCACCCAACTCCCAGCTAAATCCATTTATGGAATGTGACGCATACATATTTATTCCGAATCAGGATAAGTTATACAAACAAATTTTTTGTATAAAATTTAAATATAAAATCGTGTGACTCTGAGTGATCCTTTTATTTTAAACCAAAATGCTCACTATTTTTGCTCAAAATTGCCGTTGCCTTATTTTTTCGGTAAAGTTTTGTGTATAAAAATTATGTAAGAATAAAAGCTTTCTTATTTTCTTTTGAGAAGAATAGACAAAATTTGTGTAGAAAATTCAATCAGAATGAAGCAGTGATGACATTTTGTAATAAAAAATTATTATGACAAGTGTTTTGTTTTAAAATGAATTATTCTTATTCAATCACACAGTTCACATCATATTGTACAAAAATCATGAATCAATTTCTATTTATATAGAATTACTTTTTTTAAGAAAAAAAACTCTCTGATAGACACCATTATCTAATTTATTAACTCTTCTAAACATTGGCTAGTTACCATGCAACAATATCGTTCATTGATCCAAGTTTCAATTTATATTGAGGTCAATTTGGTATGAGTTTCAAGTTAATGCTGTCAAAATACAAGTTATTAAAGCATGCAGAACTGAAACTTCACCTCTTTAACCAAAAATGCAACCATAGTATATTTATTGATTTCATATAACTTTTCAAGATCAGTGTAGCAATGAGATCTGAGCATTTGAACAGCGTGCTAAAGAACAAGCCAAGAACGCATTCGAGCGGCCAATGTTTGAACGGGTCTTCCAGGTGTTTGAACATAATGGTGTTCAAAGGATTATGAACTTCCTTTCATACTCAGTTTCAAAACCCTAATTCGTATTATGTACAATTTGCACTTTGAGGAGATTTCTAATATTATAAATAGAGTATAAGCCTATAAGGGGTTGCTTTAGAGAGGATTTAGAAAATATCTATTTCACATATTGAGGTCACAGTGAGAATACTATAAGATTTTACATTTAGAAAAATATCTTTGAAGTTTTGAGTGAGTTTCTTCTATTGAAAATATTAATAATGAGTCTATATTAATATTTGAAGGTGTTTAATAGTGTTGTGGATTTAACAATTAATCAAGGAACTAGAAGTCGTATCAACGGGCAGATAGGTGCAAGCAGAGCATATTCGAAATTCTTAAGGAGCAACACCTAAAAGCGAGTGATAGGATAGTGGGTACTTGTAAGTTTGAATTTGTAAGTAATTTACATAGTGTATTGATTACCAGGCCTAGGGTCCTGTAATTTTTCTCAGTTGAGTTTTCCATGCTAAAATTGTATGTCCTGTCATTGTCTAGTTACTTCTGCATATTAAGTTTGACATGCTATTATTACATGCATTAGTAAAGAAATAGGATTAATTGTGAGCGTTGAACTTATTCCCAAGCCCTCTCAAGTCATGGCCTTCGGCTAAATCCACATCTCAAAGGATAAACGCTATTTCAAATATACATATATTTATATATGTGTGTGTGTGTGCGGGCGCACGTGTGTCTATCTCTCTCTCTTATCTCAGCAGCCTTCAATAGGGAAACAATAAGTCCTCAACCAACCGACTTTTCCGTCTATATAAAGAGCATATGCTAAGATGAAGTTGCCAAGGAAGTCCATTAGGAAGTTGGTTTCTTCGTAAAACTTCACAGGTAGATACAATCTTTGTGTGTTCTTACATTCTTTGTTTGGTTCAGTAACCTCTTGTAGCCTTAACACTAGCTTATAGTTGGCTTATTGTGCAGGTTATGTAGAGTGATCCAATGGAAGCAATATATGAAAATGGAGGAATTATCCCTATTAAGAAATCGGAACCCGTCTTAGTTCAGCCCAACTCAAAAACCCGTGACGGCTTCTATTTTCTCTCCAACCTTGATCAAAACATCGCAGTTATAATCCGAACGGTGTATTGCTTCAAGCCAGATGAAAAGAAGAGCAGTGAAAATGTTGCTGATGTTATTAAGCAAGCCTTGGCTGAAGTTCTAGTCCATTTTTACCCCCTCGCCGGAAAATTAACAATCAGCTTCGATGGGAAGCTCATTGTGGAGTGCACAAACCAAGGCGTGCCTTTCGTCGAAGCTGTAGCAGACTGTAACATGGAGGTGCTGGGTGATATCACTGTTCCTGATCCAGCCATGTTAGAAAAGCTTGTTTACACCAATCCTGGAGCCAAAAACTTGTTGGAAATGCCTCTTCTTTCTGCACAGGTACAAAATCACGTTTACATATGTTGCAGCTTCCTGATTAAGGTATTTTCCTTTTTTATCGAACCACTGTTGGTCATATTTCCCTTTATCGAGAAATTGAAGAAGCCATACAAGGGTACAAACTATATGGTACCTAAACTATATTTATCCATGCACAAAGGCCTACTCCTGTGCACCATATGTGTTTGCACACAGAGTGGATCTAGTTTTAGTTTTTTATATATAGGGTTGCTTTTTTGTTTGTTTATTTTTATCTCAAAGTTAATTCTATTTTATTCTCTATTTATGCAAACATAAAATCTTCTGAAAATTGTAGTACGTCAGTTCTTGATTATCTGATTAGTCAACGGTTGCAAAGCTGGGGCCTAAACTAATACGGTTAATTATATTTTCTACCCTTATACTTTCCACTAAATTTTATTTTAAGGCTTTTATTTTTATTTATAGTAATTAAGCCCTTACACTTATAATTTATTATAATGTCAATTTTTGGCTAAAGTTTACATAAAAAATTGATAAAAAAATTCGTATGTGACAAGCACATGCACTTTTTCAAGGAGCAAAAAAAGCAAAATTCAACCATTTTCTTGTCCAAAGACTCATGTTTATTATACATGAATCGAATTGAGAACTTTTATATGAAGCCTAATTTCATTGTATACATAACAGAGTTGATTATAGACATGATTTTAGAGTGATTTGAGAAAAATTTATAGTAACTTATCAAGAAAATGGCAAGATTTTACATATTTGCAACTTGAGAAATGTCACGTACTTGTCAAATGAAATTTTTTTTTTTTTTTATCTATTTTCAAAGCAAAAGTTAGCATAAAGTTAATATTCCAACAACTTAAAAGTGTAAGGATTTAATTATTACAAATAAAGGTTTTTAAGTAAAATTTGATGTAAAAATAAGGGTGCAAACTGAAATTAACCCAAACTAGACGAACACGTGAGGAAATGATGGTTGGGCATGATCAGAAAGGGCTACGTTGCTACAAAATTGAGTGGTTCAGGTTGATAATAGTTCGGCCATTCTGCGTTCCCTAGCCACTAAAAAGGTGTATATACCTACAAACTTTTGCGTGTTTTTCAAACACTAAGAAATAAAGTTTATTAAAAAAAAAAAACGGAAACTAACGTAGTAGAGGGGTACTAGCATAGTGCTACAGTAATGGATTTGTTCATCAATTAATTTGGTGATTACTCTTCCTTTATGATCTCTTTTTCTATATCACCTTACTTTTTGTTTGGTTGTGTTATTGTTGTTTTACTGGGAATTTACAGGTAACAAGGTTCAACTGTGGAGGTTTTGTACTTGGAATGACAATTAACCATTGTATGACTGATGGAATATCAGCTATGGAGTTCGTGAATTCATGGGCAGAAACAGCCCGAGGCTTGCCCCTAACCATCCCACCATTTCTGGACAGAACCATACTGAGCTCAACACAAACTCCTACGATCAAATACCCCCACGACGAATTCTCCGACATAAATGACATATCAAACATGGCTAGCCTCTATCAGGAAGAGCAACTGGTCTACGGTTCATTCATGTTCGATCCTGAAAAGTTGACAAGCTTGAAGGAAATGGCAATGGAGGATGGAAGGATTCAAAGTTGCACGTCCTTCACATTGCTTACAGCTTTGGTTTGGCGTGCCAGAACAAAAGCACTAACGATGAAACCCGAACAAAAAACCAAGCTCCTCTTTGCCGTGGATGGAAGATCCAAGTTCAGCCCACCATTGCCAAAAGGCTATTTTGGCAATGGGATTGTTTTAACATGTTGCCTTTGCACTGCCGGAGAATTAACTGAAAAACCGCTCTCTTTTGCAGTAGAACTCGTGCAAAACGCGATTAAAATAGTCTCCGAGGACTTTATCCGATCAGCCATCGACTACTTTGAAGCAACTAGAGCAAGGCCTTCTTTAACTGCCACTCTTTTAGTCACTTCATGGACTAGACTTGCCTTCGACACTACAGATTTCGGCTGGGGAGAGCCGATAAAGTCCGGTTGCGTGAACTTGCCGGAGAAAGAAGTGGCTTTGTTTCTCTCTAGTTACAAAGAGAAGAAGAACACCACTTTGCTCTTGGGCTTGCCAGTTACTGCCATGAAAACTTTCCAGGAGCTGATGCCAGTTTAGTACAATATTAGGAAGAGTTCCAATGAGCTTGCTTAGGTTTCCTGCAAGTTCTTGACCTCTTTATTTTTTTTTTTGTTCCATATGAATTTGTGGTGGTAAAATCTGGGATTTAGGAAGAGTTCGATGGAGATACACCTGCCATGTTCTGACAAGAACTTTTTAAAATCAAACTAGGCCAAAGCAACGAATGAGTTTGCTCGGTATACCAATTAACAGCCTGTTTGGAACTTGGGGAAAGGTAGGGAAGGTAAGGCAATGGAAAGGAACGGAAAGGAAAAATGAGGGAAATGTATTTTCCCTTCCTTGTTTGGTTTTGCAAAGAAAATATAAAGAAAGTTAAGGGAAAGAAGAGAGAGATTGGTTTAAAATCCCTCATTTTTTCCTTCCCTTTCCCTTTCCTTTCCCTTCCCTTCTCTCTTAGATAGAATCAAACGAAAAAATGATAGCAAACAGTTGTTTTCTCTTCTCTTCCTTCCTTTTCCCAAGTTCCAAACAGGCTGTAAAAGTTAGATGTGTTCTAGTCTCTGAAAAATGCAGCCACATGATTGTCTGGACCAACTCAAACATGGCATGACAATGTGGTATAATAATTGGTGGGTGATAGGATGTAAAAGCAGAGAAAAAAAAAAGGCAAAAAGCAGAAGATAAATGTCCTACAAAGAAGGTTGTGAACAGGGCCTCTCTCTCTCTCTCTCTCTCTCTCTCTCTCTCTCTCTTCAAAATAACCATCACATGGTTAGTTCACAAAGTTCCCACAAGGACCAATAGTCCATTAATCGATCAGTAACTTCATTGCACATTATTTATACATTCACACATTCAGCAATGAAGACTTACTTCCAAAATTGAAGTCACCAATTTTTCACACTTGGCCACACCCACTAGACATGGAACCTTAATACACTACCCATCTGAGGGAACATTGCCCACAGTTGGCATTATGCTTCATGCATTGAAAGAATCAAACTTTAACCAACAAAGACATTGAAGAACCTGTCATTAGCATGCAAAGCCCTTGGAGAGTTTTGACTATTCATGAGTCGTCGCCACTAAGATCTCCCCATCGCACATTGTGCCTTGCAGCAAGATAATGTGCTCCAACTGGTCCTCTGCTACCATAAGGGTAGAGCTCTGGTGCAATCTTCTTCTCTTCTAATTCTTTCAACAAAGGAGTGAATAGAGCCCAAGCAGCATCAAGCTCATCACTTCTAATGAACAATCTTCGCTCTCCTTCTATTGCATCTAAGAGCAGCCTCTCATATGCATCTGGTATTTCTCTCGTATACCTTCATGTCCAAACCCAAGTCTAAGGGAAAAATCTTTGAGAAGATCATAGAAACTTAAGGCATGTAGCTTTTTTTTGTTAATTTACCTCCAGTTTGTGATTTACCTGTTCATTGAGCTACCTTGTGTGGAATTTTCACTGGTCATGAGTCTTTCATCAACTAAAGAGTCTCTAAGATGAACCAATGTTCTAAACTGATTTTAAAATGTTCTATCACCCATAAGTAAGACTCCTAACAGTCCAACCAGATGTTACATCTAATTCATCTTCTGAGGAAACCAAAAGAGAAAGGATACAATATACTAGATCTAAACAACTCAGAGCACCAAGCGGGAAATTATATACATATGGATACAAAACAAGGCAAAAAGATATATGCGACTCTATTAGCATGCTCATGGCCAAATGAAGTATGGATGTATATTTAGTCAACCATAACTTTCTTACCTTGCTCTGTAAAGCAAATTGAGGTCACTACGGTCCAGTCTCATTCCGAGACCAGGAACCTTGTTGTTGATCTTCAGATATATGGCTTCATCTGGTTGTACGCGAAGCACTAGCTCATTTGTAGTCTTATCCAAATCAGTTCCAAAGTTCCGCTTGTACAAATTGCCCGGGACATGTCTGAACTGAACTCTGATCTCTGCACTGGATTTCCATTGCAACAACAAATTTAAGCCTTTTCATTACTAGATATAAGAGTATTACAAGGACAATATACAGTTAGGATCCTTAAGAAGATGAAAGAAGTAAAAGATCTACCAACCGCCTAGTGTGGAGAGCTTTGCCTGCTTTCATCAGGAAAGGAACCCCATCCCATCGGGCATTGTTAATAAAGAGTGCTAACGCTGCAAATGTTGGAGTGAGACTGTCCTTTGGCACAGTTGGATCATCTGTATACGCAGGATAGGTGTTTCCACCCTTGCTGTGGCCCTTATACTGGCCTACTACCACATCTTCAAGTTCCAGTGGTCTCATTGACCTCAAAACCTTGACCTGAATCAAAGTCATGCTCAATATTACTGGATTAATTTATAGGGTTTTCAACAGACAGATTGCTAGCATCATATACACAAATAAAGTCTACCTTTTCATTCCTAGTGTCCTCGGCATCCAAGCTGACAGGTGTCTCCATTGCAAACAGAGCTAATATTTGCAGGAGATGGTTTTGCATTATATCTCGAATGATTCCATAATTGTCAAAGTAGCTTGCAACAAGAAACAAATATAGGTAATCTCACTCTCTCTCTCTCTATCTCTCTCTAAAACGAAATACAAGCTTTATAATTACAAAATCAGCAGAGTATAGAAACTCACCCCCCTCGTCCTTCTGTACCAAAATCTTCTGAAAATATCAGCTGCACGTTACGGATGTAATTCCTTGACCACAGAGGCTCAAAAACAAGATTTGAGAAGCGAAGAACTGATAAGTTCTCAACAAGCTCTTTGCCCAAGTAGTGGTCAATCCTGGAATAAAATTAACAAAGTCAATTTCCCTCCATAACTCCATAACCTTGTCTAATTAAAAAGCAACCAAGCAGAATATACCTGAATATTTGGTCCTCAGTTAGATACTGCTTTAGACACCTGGTGAGCTCTCCAGATGAATCTGCATCACGACCAAATGGTTTTTCAACAATGACCCTTGTCCACCCATTCTTTGAAGAAGCTCCAGTGCTAGCACATCTCACCACATCCACAAATATGTTTGGAGGAATTGACAAGTAAAACAGCCTATTCGACAGTCTGCCTTCCTGAAAAGAGTAGAATAGACACCAATGGAATTTAAAATTTGGAGGATTGCAAATTTCATGACTCTATCAAGACGTAGATGGTTTAGGATGCAGTCAGTACCCAACAGAATATATTCTCTGCTGCTTATAATTCTACTTAATGCCAATGTACATAGAGTTTACATTTGGTACCGGCCCCCACCAACTTTCTCATAATTGATGAAGCACTTGTTTTTCATCTCAAAAGCCTTGTAATAGCCTTTTTAGCAATGAGAATGCAATGTTTTGTTTTGTTATTTTCTTGGGGTTTTCCATCAATCAATTTCCATTGTAATTGCTTGCATTTATGCCAACAACTTCCTTCTTGCGACAGATCAGTGAAGACTTAAGCTTGGTGAGCATGCCAGACAAGACTTGGCAAGTGCCAAACGTGGTGCATTTTGTGGCCTCCTTGCCTACAAAGCCGCCCCGTGACAGTTGGTATTTAAAAGCGTAAGCCGATAGAGACCTCTTTATGGAGGTTCAGAGATTTGTGCATTGACTCATGCTATGTTAACCACCAATTACTCTTAACACCTATGATGCTTTGTTAATGTATCAGTATGCAAAATGCGACAGTTAACAGAGATACAATCAAACATCAAATTTTTGTATGCATTAGCGAAGCATGGACATTACCTCTTTATCTTTCAGCTTGCAGTCCAATTCTGAGAAATGCTCCTCAGAGTTATATTGACCAAAATGGTAAAAGCATCGTTTTAGAAATTGATCCATTTTGTCGCCACAATTTTCTCTGTAAGTTCTCGTCCATGTTAATGAATCCATGTAAACATAATTGGATTAAATAGTGCACAAAAGAGGAATGACAGCATTATTGCACACCTCTTATCAATTCTGCAAGTTAAGGTTCTGCTAATCATGTTCCTCAGCTCCTCATCAGTCATTTTTGTTCGAGCATAGCCGAAAACAGTGAAATTCTGCATACATACATAAATATTACAAGAAACATAAGAAAAAATCAATTGCTGGTTGCTGAGTCACAATAGCGGCAAATGCATTTTACTAATCTGACATATCCTCAATTTTATACATCTAGTCCTATAGTAAAAGTATGTTGGAAAAAAATGAAAAGTAGAACCTCTGGTAGCCAATCTTCATAATAAAGAGCAAAAAGTGCAGGGAAAATCTTCTTCTTGGCAAGGTCCCCTGAAGCTCCAACAACAGTTATGCTGAGAGTGGATTCTGTTTTTCCTGATTCTGAGGGACCAGACCTCTCCATCACTAATGGCTCACTATTTTCTCTTGACAGAGGCTTTTCAGCTAAACCTAGTCCAACATCCCATCAGAGATTTAGCACTTAGACATTAAGGGAAAGAGAGGAAAGATCCATACACAATACTTAATAGATAATAAATTACATGGGAGAGTGAGGACCAAAAGAAGCGAGCCTAATGTAAGACAAGCGCCCCAAGTTCCAAGAAAGTAATTTTGGATTTTTTTTCCCTCTCAAAGTCTAATCAGAATTTCTATTATTTCTAAATGAGGGGAACCAAATGCTCTTCCTGGGGCCGTTCCTAACTCTGAAAAAGTAGAATTTTGAGGCTCAAATTGCATCATTTTGGGGGGGGGAAATCCCGTTTGACATACTCCTTCCTCCTAGATGTTTCTGAACCCAATAATCTTTCAGCAGCATAGCAGTTGCTTTAAAGCCATTTTAGAAGATTTGGAGAATTGTAAATATTTCCTATGTAAACTTAACTCTTCCGGGAGGCTTCATATTTGTAAGTCTATAAATATGTCATTGCAGTGTGAATTATTTGACAATGAATTGTACTATTATTTTTCTTTTGTCCTGTTTATTTCAATCTTACCATCCTAGGGTTGTGAAAGAAGTCCTTCCTCTTCTTTAATCTACAGGATATTGACATATCCCAAAGGAAAGTATTCTCTTCAGGAACAGAGCCCAAGCAACTAACAGGGAATCTAAAATTTGTGGAAGAATAAATATGAATGCAATTAAGCAACAAACAAGCTAATTGGAGTAATGGACAAGATTTGCTCAAACAGATGATATTCCATTAAGTAAGAATCAAAAATCAGAAAATGAACAACGTTTGAAAAGATTAAACAAGTGTTTATCAAGAACACATACGCAGTATCACATTCATATACATGTGCAGATTATAAGAATATATAAACGGAAATTTGAGGAATTGAGAACTAACCGTCCTGCAAAGAAACAGCATTTAGAGGATACCCATTTGAGGATTTGAGCTCAAAATGCTTCCTTGCCTGGATTTTTGAACGAATCTGAGATACCCATTTGGAGGAATAGGTTCTTGCTGGGACAATGATGAATTTTGTGTGGAGACGTGTCTCATGCTTGAATGAAGAGGCTGAGTAGGTGGCTGAGGATGAAGAACAAGTATTGAATTGTCTAGCCATGAAATTGATGATGATCACACACACACAGAAAGAAAGAGAAACTTATTAGATTCTCTTTCCAAAAATTAACAGGGAAGCATTCATGTGAAAGATCAAGATGTTTGAGTTTGCTATATCTTCTAATATGCAAATAAAAGATTGTTGTTGTCAGAGAGTATGCAATAAATTTATAATATGGCCCTTCAAGCTCTCTAAAAGGCCAGTAAAGACAATGAAAACTAGCCTTCAAATGCCAAACTTTATCTTCTTTGTGTGGTCGAGGTTTGAAATATGTTTTCCATAGTCTTTCTTCATCTTTTTTTTTTATTTCTCTAAATTTTATGTATGTGCGTCTTTCCATAAGACATGGTTGGGCCCTCCAATTCTTCTTAAAATTGAATGCAGAAAGGATTGGCCTTGTATTTGTAACTTATAACAAAATGCATTTTGATTGAGTTAGACATTTGAACCAGGCCTTGAATTGGGCTTAAGTTGTGCCTTGAACAACCGGACGGGGGTGACCCAACCCGGGCCCCTTAATTAATAGAATCAAATTTTATTTTTGTTGATTTAGGCTAATTAATAGTCGAAGTGTGCTAATAGCATCGGAGTGGTCCTACACAAAAAAAATAAATAAATAAATAATTTTCATAGAGAATGCAGAGCAGTCAAGAATCTCAGAACAATGGTTACAGTTTGATAATGAAGCTATGTTAGAATGGTGACCGTTGGTTATTTGGTCAATTCACTATTAGCATACTTGGATATTCAGCTGGTTTTGTCAACCTTGAAGGTAGGGGCTGAGTTTTCGTTGTTGCCTTGCTAAGAAATTTGTTTTTAGAAAATACATAAATTAATAAGAAGAAAAAGAAAATGATCAGTCATGCCTTGGTTTAGTCATGCAAATTAAGTAATATACAAAAAAAATGATATATAAATCTAAGATCAGCACCTTCATAGATTCTTGTAGCTAGGTAGCTTATCCGGTGATAAGGTACTAAGACAAGTTAAAAATATAAATTTAATCTCAACTCATGTACGGTTTGCTATTTTTTTTTTGAAAACGGTGCATTATGAAAATAAATTAAATTTGAATACATTTTAAAACTTATAAATTTTTGAGTTCCACTCGAACTTAATTGAATAATCTTATATAACTATATAAAAAATTAAATTACTCAAACTCGGCTTAAAAGACAAACAAGACAACTTTAAACATATTTTTGACCTTATTAAATTTTTAAGTTAAACTTAAACCAACCAAGATTCAATTCAAATGTAAAACTCTGTCAAAGCGATACCTCTTTATGTGAATTGCAATCTAGAAATTGTTAGGACCCATTTGGTAAGTCTTTTCGATCTAGTTTTTTTTTAGCTTATAAGTAAAAAAAGTCAATTTTTTCTAGCATTTTTACTTTTTGCTGTTTGCTTTTTTTTTTTTTTTTTTGCTTATTTTTAACTTATAATAGCAAAAAAGCAAAAAAATCTAATTTTTTTTTACTTATAAACCAAAAACATTAAACTAAAAAAATTAAAAATAAATTGTACCAAACGGACACTTAGTCTCGAGATTCATAACTAGTTCGAAGCATATGATTTGGTAGCATTAACTTCAGTCACAAGCCGCAGAAGACTTCGGGTCCGTTTGGTAACGCTGTCAGTTTTTATCTTTTGCTGTGTGTTTTTGTTGTGTATTTTTACTGTGTATTTTTTATGGTTTGATGATGAACGTTTATAGGTTATCGTTGTGCCAATAATACTATACTAATGCTTTAATAAGAGAAAATACACTTATTTTAGTGTTTTTAGTTTTCTTTTTTTAAATTTTGTAAAAAACTAAAAAAAAATTTAACAAATACCGTTTTTTATTTTTTTTGAAAAAAAAATAAAAAACAAAAATAAAAAATGTTACCAACCGAGGCCTTCCGTTTCAGTTTTCACAAGAAATGTCACTTTTCTTTCATGGTCTGATCCGACCTTTACCAAGTGACTTTGTTGACGAGTAAATTGCAATACCTAATGAACTTCCTCCATCTGAAAACCCATCGAAATGGACAGGAGTTAAGACTATATTGACAAGACTAATATTATTTAAATAAAAAATTTCATACATAATTTATTATTAAAATAATATGATTAGATATAAATTATTCACTTCAGAACAAAACACTTATCATAATAATTTTCAATTGTAATAATATTACTATCACATTATTTTAATAATATTTTCTGCACAGTTCTTTGAAGAAGAAAATCATGTTTCTAAGGATAATCATAGATAGATATATAGTCATATACCTATATAACATGTTTTTTTTTCAATTAATTTCCTGAATAATGTGATATGATCAATTGGATCCAACCACCGGAAGCAAATAAATTAATTTTCTTAATAATTATTGTGATGTGAAAGTATGATCTTTGATCACAGACAGCTGAGTGAAAACACCATATCCCAGTCTCTCTCTCTCTCTCTCTCTCTACCCATATATCAGTTGGCTGATAAGTGTCTGATTTTTAACATTGTCTAGTTCTTACATACATGTGGAGTGTGAACATTTGGAGTTTGGTTCAACAACCTTTTTAATTTGTATGTATTGTATCTATATGGTGTGAACAAAATTAAGATGACCCTACCATCATTCCTAAATTCAGGCCGCGTTGGCAGGTTGATCCAGTTGACCATAGACCTCCTTTTCCCCTCTAACAAGTCCACTCCAGCCTGAAATTTAATTAATGGGTAGATTGTTCTACTGCCGCGTTTGTTTCTCGGGATTGGAGGAGTGAATAAGGATCTCGGAACAGTTAATTTCAGAATTACAAATCCCTCGTGGAATAAATTTATGTAATAGAGCATCCAATCCTAAATACCCTTATTGCTTATCCCACCGCTATGTGATAATTAATTTAATTTTATGTATATATAAGATAAAAAGCTATTTCCGGATTACTTACTCCTATTTTTTTTGGCGTAACTAAACGCGAAGTGGTCGAATCTCACACTTTTATCCTACATATCCAAGTTTGTTGGACCTTAAATAAATTTTGATGTAATTTGTTTATCTTTTTGAAAAATTACAAGAACAGTATATATTCAGTATAAATCTAAAGTGCTAGAAAGCTAACTTACATTAACATAACCAGCCAGAAAAAGGGTTAGTTGACTGACTTGGGTCACTTGGGTCTGTCCCCGCAACTACCCACAGTTCTAAACACTTTCTCAGATTCATGAAGGGTTAGTTTTGTAAAATCAACTCACACTCCCGTGTCAGCCCAAGGATTATAAGTACCCCCTAGTCCCTAGCAAAAGGCAAACCAAAGTTCGCAAAGAGTCCCAGTTCCCTAACAAAAATTTTCTCCCTTTCTTTCCCTGTCAAGAGAGCATTTTCCTTTTGTTGGCATATGGAACATATGGATCAAGTCAAGCACCATAACATCCAAACTTTGGGTCAATTCAGCCAATTCCACTTTTCAAAGAGATCCATCCAAATTCTAGTCTCCATCTCTGCATTTTCCATCCTATTGCTCCCCTTGTTCAGTCAATTTATTAGTTCCTTTACCATGCAACTCTTCAGCTACACCACTGACAGGAACTACATATTTCTCTTTTGCAATGGAATTCTAGTTTTCCTGATCAGAAACTCCGGTCTGGCCGGCACTTCTCCACTGGGTTCTGATACTAATCACGAACGAGTGAAGCAGAACGTCGGCCCTCAGCCATCGGTACCTGAATTAGCTGAGAATAGAGCAGTGGCTAGAGAAGAAGCTGTGGAAGTTGAAGACAATGAATTTTCCACTACAGAAGATGAAGATGAAGAAGAAGAGAAATTTGTCATTATTGAAGGAGAGGAAGAAGAGGGAATGGGATTGTTGAGTGCAGAGGAACTAAACAAGAAATGTGATGATTTTATAAAGAAGATGAGAGAAGGAATCAAAATTGAAGCCCAACAAGTCATCATGGTTTAGTTTATGATACCAGAAACTTGTAGTTTCCTTTGTCTATATGTATATATTATTTTGTTTCCCCTGTCTCTGTGCTCTTTGTGTAAAACTGTCTCCAAGCAATTCCAGTATTAGTTCTATTATAACGTATCTTGAGATGTGAAACTTTTAGCCTCACAGCAACCTGTTTGTGAAAATTTCCTCTCTATACTCTCCAAAGAACAAAAAATTCCTCTCCATGGACATAGAAATCACTCGACACAACAAAATTTAAGACCGGGCAATTGCGTGTACTTAATTGGCTGGTTTAAAGGCCTCTTTTATCGACTAAGTATCATTTTATTTCTTTGTAGCGTCACTTGTCATTGTTCAAAATCTTCCGAATGCATCATCTAAGAGTTATCCAAAAGTGTAATTCTGAACTTTCAATGCCAGCCATGTTAACTTCGACGGAGTTCTTGTCAGAGTCTCGGCATACTTGTCAGAATCCTCGGCCGAAGATGCCCTTCTCGACGGAGAATTTAAATTTTCTTGGTGCTATCACAACCAAATTCAGCCTTTTTAATTTTTGAATGTCTTTTTTTCCTACACCAATTGAGCAAAGTACCATTTTTTGGGAACTGAATGACAATGCTAAGGTAATTATAGAGTTAGTGACTTGGCGCAAATCATTCACCAAGTTAATTTAGACTAGACATGCAATGCATGTGCAACTCTTCAAACTTACAATACGTGAAGGAAAAAAAAAAAACCAACGTTCAATTATATAAAAAATTTGAAGTCAAAATTACTTAATTGCTTTAACTGATAAACTGAAATAAATCTATAGTTAAAATTACCTTTAATTGCTTTAATTGATAAACTGAAATAAACTTGTAAAGTTATATTTTTGGCAAATAAAAAATATAAGCAGCTTCCACAATAGTCCCTCGTATATTAGAATAAATTTTAAAGCCGAAGCCACATTTTACCAATCACCGAGTGCCATGTGGCAGTGCGGCAGCCCTTCAAAGGTTTATTGCTTTCTTTTTTATTAGTGGATTAAGGCTTAAGATGCAACTAGACAGGGAAATCAAAGAGAATGCTTGCTCCAGATTTGATAAAATCATTGATTTAACTTTTTTGTCCCTGTACATGTCTTTTTTTGTAAGATCCTTCATAGAATATTTATTGTGCTTTGACTTTGTATTGCTTTATGCATGTGATTTTGATCCGTTGTTCTTCAATCATTTTAACTCCCATATGGAAGAAGGTCCCAAGCAATTACCTTCTTGACTTGGGGTCTTGCAGAAGAAGACAATGAAGAGATAAAATAATCCCATATGTCTCCCCTTTCACACAAGGAGAGAGAGAGAGAGAGAGATCTTGGTTCTAATTAATTACACTTTTTGTCCTAGAATAGGATTTGCCAATAGTGGTCTTGAAAACACATGGATGGATCCATAACCACATTACCAAGATGTTCAGCCATACATACAGATTTCTAACTCTGTCAGAGAAGATTGATTGCATCCAAACACATAGGGCCAAACATTTACTCTAAATATTCTCAAATCTTCAAGGTAAAAATGTCTAGAAACGTAATAAAAACTACCCAATTTACTTTCCTTTGTTCATGGCAATGCAATGGCTCCCAACCCACACCACCACAATGAACAACAATAAAAAACAATCTGATTATAATGACCAACATGACATGCCAGCTCCTACTCTTTCTGAGCTTTATGACAAGATGTGGTCCCCCCTTAAACACGCAAAATAGCACGCCTGCAACTTTTTCTCTTCCATTTTACCTTCTCCAAGACTTGGACGAATATGGACAGGAAAATCTGATGAAACTGTAAATTACCTTCCACTTGGGAATGTTTCCTTTCACCCAAACACTCCCAAATAGACCAGTTAGAGAGTTAGCCCTAAGTGGGAGGCAAGAGTCCAACAAAATTCGACCTGTTTCCCGTAGATTATTACCCACAGTCAGATTTGGTCCCCACTAGTTAACAAGATACCAGCAGAGGTGATTTAAAACTCCACACCATGTACCTTGGACATTTTAATTTATGCAAGAATGCCTTCAGATTTGTAGAAGTTGAGACAAAAAGCTTCCTCTGGCTCGATGTGACAGGCCTGTGCCGGCAAACCCATAAAACAGTGGCCCTTGATGGCACACCACTCATCCACTATACAAGAGTAGTTCAGATTGGACATAGTGATATTCATTGTATTGCAGCATCAGAACATAAATGAGTGGATGAGTTCAGGGACATCTAGATTGGAGGAACCTAATGAAGCAATAAAACATCTTTATTGTGAGTTTATTTCATCTAGCAGTGGAGAAAAGAAAGTTACCAAAAAGGTCCACATTCTAGCAGAGAATAGCTTATACCTTAAGATCAAGTGCAGTGTAGTGTAGAACAATTTAAACCACATAAAGGCATGAAGGAAAGAAGCAGCAGATGGGATATCAAAGGAGCCTGACTTGAGATCTTGTCGACCGGCAAAGTTCAAACATAAGAAAGCCTTATCTAGACTATAGAGGCTGCGCAAACTTATTGGTTTTCACCATCCAGCATTCAGGTCATATCCCAACTCCCAACTCACCTGGTCACATTTACACGAATAAATGATTAGAAAACATATATCCATTAATCTAAAGTATTTCAAAACCAGCACAACTGAATATTTAGACACAGAATGAGCTACGGTGTCTGTCAACTGCCGTAGGGTGAGAAGCAAAAGAATGAGCAAGCCATTGAGGCTCAAATTTTATGAATGTCACACACCAAATATATGCACATGTACAGCGAGTATAATCTATTCTGCCATCTCCCTACTGTTGAAAGGTAAGTCTTGAAAAGGAAGCCATTTCATTCTTCCTAGAGAAAATTCATACATCAGTCATACCGAACTTGAGCTTATGCTTCTCTCAGAGCTTCATCTCCAGCTTTAGCCACCATGAACATAGCTGAGACCAAACAGCAATTGGTTTTAAGAAATTTATACACACACACACACACACATATATATATATAAATAAAAGCAAAGCAAAATAAAACAAAACCAACATGAACACACCTGAGACCAAGCACCAACTGGTATAAAAAAATATATACATATATCTATATGTATATATAAAACAGAAGCAAAGCAAACTCAAACCAAAAATGAAAACCAAAATTAAAAATTTACACAAAATTTAGAAAAGGAATGACTCATTATGAAGAAAGGTAAGCCAGTTCTATGGTGTTAAATTGCCTCCAAAACTTTGATAAGTGTAGGTATAAGTGTCCAGCTCTCCTCCGTACAAAGACACCTAAGCGACTTATAATCCCTCCATACCACTCATCCTCTCACGATTGGCTCCACGTGGCAGCCTATCAAGGCAAGATATGCACCAAGTCAGCTCACTTACCGAGGACAGCGCGAAGAGCGCCTCTTCCGAGCCAAGACATTGAGAGTCCCTCACCTACAAGTGAGCTCGGGACACCTTGGCGTTCGCCCATGACTTTGCGCTCGGCATCTCCTGGCTCGGCCATGAAACCTCTCCGTCGAGCGCATCTCCATGCTTAGCATAACTCTCCACACAAGCGTATTTCCATAACCTAGGTTGGAAGCAAGATCTACGGACCTCCACATGGGATCATTAGGAGATAAGTGGATTGAAGGCTAGAGTTGAGGGCTCGCCGAGGGGCTTTGCCTCTGGTCGGTTTTAGAGAGAGAGGTATCTCCAAGCAAACAACAAAGCGCATTTAATGCCTGAATCACTGTCGCCTACAGATTTACAGAGTTGACATTCAGAATATCAGTCTTCGAGAAGCCTCAAACTGAATAGCCAATCAACAAAAGGCTCCGTCTTAGGTCTGAGGAGCCAATCACCAGATATCTCGACGGCTGAAGACCCAATCATGAAAGACCTCTCTCACCTATATAAAAAGAACCTTCATTCTCCATTAACAAGACATTCATTCCACATTGAATGCTCATCACCAACCCCTTGAAAATCTCTCAGTCTCTCCAAGTTCGTTTGGGACATTGTCACCCTCTCTCTTTTTAGGACCGCCTCAACTCTCTCTTCTCCACCTCCGGTGGTTCTTCGCCTAAGATAGCGCCTACCGTTAACTTCTAAGAGGGTCACCCTCTACAAGTTTGACCATTCACCCCTCACTTTACTCCACACACAGTAAGCAAGCACTAAAGAAAATTAACAAGTCTGCAAGAGCTCAACCTATGCAGAAATTGCAACCAGGCGATCAAAAGAATCTCTCATAGCCAAGGACCCCTAAAATAGCTCATAGGACAACCTGCAAATAACCCAGTAGAAATACTTCCAATGCACACAAATAGTCATTCTATCTATTGTATCCATATCTGTTGATTCTTCTTCAAACCATGGTGACCTATTTGACTATTTAAGAAAGACAAGAAATTCACAGCCAGCAAATATAACACAAACGTGGAGCAATGGCTTAATATCAACACATAAAATAACAACAACAATTTAATATAAGAAATCTTAAGCATTTCGATCATTTAGAAAAGATCTGTGCATAATTGTTAATTACTTTTACATGAAGGCCAAAATAGAAGCTAGGATGCGCTGATTAGCCAATATTTGCATGCTCCTACCTGCAAAATGAGTCAGATTTCTGATCACATAAACTCAGACTGCAAAACAGACTAGGGGTGGTAGAAAGCTGACAGGAGCCCCAAAAAAAATAATCCAGCACTTTCCAGATTGTCAAAGTGAATACACAATTAAACAACAGATAACACTCAACCTCTGCAAATTCACCTGTTTTAAAGCAATTGGGAAAAATGCATTGCAAAGGAAGTTTCAATTAAATTTTCCCCCAACTCTTTCCTTGTTACCACCAAAAAAATTATTAGAAGTATAATACCCTAAAACATTCGATTTGAGATTTTTCAATTATAATTTGAATGCAGAAGAGAAAAAAATCTAAATTAAGGAAAAGATTACCCAAAATGGTATCTTAGTCATTCTCATATCTCCAAACATCATCCAATTACAAAACGAACAAAAGTTCAATGAAGCATCAAAAAACAACAATTTTGCAATCCATTCTTCAAGAGAAGCCACGTTGAAAGGGCAGATTACATTTACGAAGGGCAGATGAGAACTTTTTTCCCAATTCCATTCAGCCAAGTAACCGCTGAAAAGTAACCGTAGAGAAAGAAGAATAACTTCCACCCAGTAAACTAGGATTGACTGTTGGAAATTGAGCAGAAATCTATATTTCACTGCCCCTATTTGGTTTGCCAATGAACAAAGTATGAGTTTACTTTATCGAAAGCAATAATAACAATATTTACTTTTCTTTTTTATGCTTTCAATACCTAATTTCATTATCCAATTTCCCTAGACTTTTGAAATATAAGGTCCTAAATGAAGTTACATGAGATGACATGCTCTACATCACAAACCTAAGATTCACTGACATTATTAGGTGCCACATTCAAAGGGACTTCATCGTTAGCAAGTATATTTTGAACATTCTCAAGAAGCTGCGTAAGTTCTCTATGAGCATAACTAAAACGTTCCTTGGAGATCAATGATTCTGACAAAAGAGTCGCACTAAGAGAATGAAAGACTTGAGAACACTCATCATTGCTGCATTGAGTAATTGGATCATCCACAGCAACTAAGGAACTCTCAAGTCTCCATCGAAGTGGAAAATATTTTTCTGGGATCTGGAAGTAGTTCTTCAGTACAAATAATCGTAGAGAATGTCTGCATAATATGCCAGAATGTTCAAATTCCTTACAAGAACAGTGAACCTGCTCCTGTTCTGGTATCCAAAACACAAGAGATTCTTCTTCCATTTTCTTGTAGGACCTCACAATAAATGAAGCATTAGTTATTTCGGTTGCCTCATACTGCATAGACAGCACAATTTCATGTTGTAATGCATTGAAGGCATAAGGAGTAAGCATACTGCATGCATGTTCTTCAATAGCGAGGCACGTTTTAATGGGCATATACTGCAGCTCTCCTCGACTCTGATATCCAATGTTGGCAGCAGTACCAACCTGAAAGAATTGCAACTCGTAATAAATCAGTTTGAATCAAAGGATGAGCAAAATAATTGAAAGTAGAGCCAAGTAAATTGTATACCTGTTCAAACAGGGCTTGCAAGCATGTGTGTGCACTCAAGGTCTCAAGAATGTGTCCACTGATTTTGAATATTCAGGTGTTATAGTACGAGCCAGAAAATAACCTCTAATATAGAAAAATGGCCAGGATGCTCAATAAGAAAAGAGTAAAGCTATGTGTTTATCAGAATCAAGTCCAAACCGAGCAACCAGATGGTTCCATTGGTGTTCAAATTCTTCTGTGTTCTCCAGATGACACAACATATCAAACTCTGATTTGAATTCTTCATACTGCAACCCAAGTGGCAAAGAGAACCAGCTAGATACTTTGGACAGAATTTGCCATTTACAAAAAACATGTTTAGCATTTGGCAACTCAGTTGCTATAGCATCTCTAAGGCCTGAATCTATATCAGTTACAATCGTCTGAGATCGTCTTCCTCTCATGAATCGAACAAAAGTCTGTTTAAAAGCAGATAACCATAAGAAGAATTGTGAACATAGTTGCAGAATGATCTCATGGATTTGTGTCCACAAACCGGTAATGCCCAAGAAAATGACTGAGAACTTTCATCTTGTAGAAGAACATACCCAAGGAAAATTGCCTTGCCATGATTGTCAATGCCAAACCACACTCCAAGAAGCATAATATAAGTGATAGAGCAATATGTGGTGTCAAAAGTGATGACATCACCAAAGACTGCAAATGCATGAATAGCGTCCGCATATGACCATGCAATATTTTCAATTTTACCATTTTCATCTGTTGTAAAATTGTAAATAAATCCTTCATCCCTCCCTGCCATAGCTTTGCAAGCCTCGAGAAGTTCCAACATATCATGTTCTCTTTTCTCAGTGAGCAATGCATCATTTTCTTGAACTGTTTTCTCACAAGTCCTAATAAAATTTCTGACATCTTTTTTCTACAAAGGGCAACTGCCCCGGTTGAACTCCCTTTTCTATTTCCAACACCTTCACAATCCAGTTAACAGGAAACCCAGCTTTAGAGAGCAACAGAATGTGTCCTTGATCAGCTTCTTGCATTTTTCTGTATGCAGGAAGTAGACGCACTTGGTCATCTTCCAGCAACTCATGGTTATGATTCATGAACATTACTGAACTGAGAAATGTACCATTGTGCACCACCATCAATGATTTCCTTCGTCAAATACAATTTTGCATCACATCTGCATCGTACCGATTTTCGATCCCTGGGGTGCTCTACGTTTGCCTTTCTCCTGGGTTGGTTAAAACCAGACCGGTAACAAACAAAATCTCTTCTATAGACCCCTAAATTTTGGCTTTCAGTCAAGCGTGCCTTCCTAATTGAAAATCCATTTTTTCTAGCAAAGTTGCTGTAGTACTCAAAGGCTTCATCATCACTTTTAAATATCTGACCAACATAAGGAGTGAAAATAACTTCTGACGAAAACAACAATGACGTCTCGCTCTTCACTAGTTGAGACCCTAATGTCATCTGATCATCTCCTTCGTACTTAATATAACACTTCCAGTCTCCACATGGGCACTGCTGGCGTCGAATCCAAATGTTGTTCAATGATTTCATTACCATTGTTCATGAAAAATCAAGACAATATACCAGCTTCCAAGCCCTTATTTCAATATTTGTATGAACCCTGTACTCCACACACACACACACACACACACACAATTTTTAATTAAAGAATCAAAACTACTGATTCAAACTCAAAAGAGTAAATTAGGCTTCGATTATGCACCGAATTTACTAAATTCGCACAACCATGCGGTATCACCCAACACTTCTCTGTATAAGGATTCAAGTCGCAAAGAAGAAAGTAATGAAAAAACAATCAAAAAAACATAAAACCCACTTCACAGAGTTTAAAAATAGACAAGATAACGAAGAATGAAAGAACCTAAGTTTGGCTAGGGATTGAAATGATGTAAGCGAAAATCACAACTAACCATCAAACAAATATTCAAAATGGGCAAATTTTGTAGCAGATGAAAAGAAAAGTAGCGAAAAAGAAATTTGCAAAATATACCCTTTTAATGGACTTAAATTGATTTTTGCTCAACAATTTAGAATTTGCCAGCATTGCTACCTATTTCTATGTTGTTTCAAGTTCCAGAAGATGAAAAGATTTGTAGATTATAAAAAGCACAGAAGAACATATAGTTCTAGTATATAAGCGAATTAACTAGAGTAAATCTGACTTAAAGACGAGATTTTTAAGCAATTGATATATAATCACGTACCAGGAAGAGAAAGTTGCAGTCTTGCAGGTGATCTCATAAACCCTTAAAAAAAAGAACCCCTTTCACATATTTGCTTCTTCGCGCTGTGGGTTCTGCCATGTTTCTCCCAAAAACAATGGAATATATATATATATCAAATGTATATGTCAATGTTGGGTCGTTCCTTATGGGCCTTTTGAGTGTTTCACATTGGACAGGTCGGGCGGGATTTGGACCAGGCCTACACTATAGCTAATACTCATCGGATTTAAAATTAAGTCCCATACTCACTTAAAATAATAATTAGATGTCCAAACTCACCCTCTTAACCCAAAAAAAAAATTTGAATAAAAAATCTTATATCAGAAATTGAACATAAATAATATATTAATTAAAATGGTTTGTGCGTGTTTTTTAGCGACTAAAAATCAAGTACTAAAATTTTACAACTAATTTTTTTGATAACTATTTATCTTATCCAAAAAATACTCATGATATATTAAAATATATAAATACATTGCTCTACATGTGTTTCAAGCCAACCAAGCCGGACTTCAGACAAAATCTTCAACCTGCTACCAACCTAATCGGGCTACAATATTTTTCAAACAGTATAAATAATGAGCAAGCTTAGTAGGTCCCCAAGTCTCAATAAAGTACAAGTGTGGAAAGGTGCGCTCTTTTGTGAGTTGAAAAAACATCCCTTACTATAAAAACAGAGAGTAATAATGTTATATAACAAGAAAATTTGTACAAAATTTTGTATATTAAGAATGTAATTGAATGGGAGCCTTTCACTTTTAAACAAAATACTCACTACGATGTCTTTTAATTACAAAAATGTCATTACCACATCATTCCGGTTAGATTTTTTATAAAAATTTTGGGGTAAGCCATTCAGATTAAGACTATAAGATAATAACAACGAACTCAACCTCATGACATGCAATTCACGCCAGGATTAGGAAATGCACAACCAAAGATAAATCTCTTTAAAGGCTGGCCACTATAGAGTTGCCAAGTTTCGAACAAAGACAACTGGGTTTATAGCTCTCGGTCTCCATTAGGCTACTGCTCGGGGTTTGCTTATTCATGCTTTCCATGCATTATTGTCTCATTTCTATCATATATGATTTGTAGCTGG